>JAXLNO010001656.1:0-171949 GCA_038087875.1 Malacoraja senta
GTAACATGATGAGAATCAGATCAACACCAGTTAACACACGGATGGAGTTATAAAACTTGAAATTGTTCTGCTCACTTACCAGGGACTCCAACGGCAGCAATGATCACGACAGGATTTTCTGCACACCCAAATATTCATAAAGCTTTCCCACATTGTCCTCTGCCCAGCGACGTGTCCCCGTGAGCTACCGGTAATGTCTCGGAATGAAATGCTGGGACAGAACATTCCTGGAGATTTTATACCATTTTCCGTCTCCACCGGGGACAGTGAAGTTTCAACAGAGTTTAAAAATAGAGATTTAGAAATGATTCACAAACAGATGACATCAGCCCAGTGAAATCCTGCTGAGACAGGTTGTGATTTAATCAGGGAATTGATTGAGAAACACCAAAGACTGTGAATTGTGGCGATAGATACTGTGGGGTGGAAATTGGGAGCGGCGGCATTGTTCCAGCAAAGGGGATAATTGTTTCAAACTCCATCAGATCCAACTCTCCACCTCATGTTGTTTGTCTGATTTCCTTCAATCCGTTTCACTCAGCAAGGCAATGCCAAATTCCAGGGACCCTCTCAGGGCTTGTGGTGCCCAGTTTGAAGGTGGACTGGACTGGGCGACCTTTGTCCACGGGTTGAGGAATTAGTTCAACACATCACCTCGAACTAAAATGCCCCCCATCCCTCCACTCTGCTTCACCACTCAATATGATCGCGCCTACTGACCGTGACCTCAAGCCCACACTCCCGCTGACTGACCCCGGGAACCATTCACTCCCTGCTTGCCTGGAATAGATCTGACTACACCATGGGACAATAACATTCTCTGCCTTCCTTCATCACCTCTGTGGAGGAACGACCCAAAGACTCAGGACACTCAGAGAACAGAACATTGCCGCCTCAGAATTGTCCTAAACCTAAATAAAACAGCGAATGATGCAGCACCTCTCCCTCCCCTCTTTCTCTCTCCCTCCATCCTTACTGATGAGAACAAAGGAGGGGGGGATGGAGAGAACAAAGGAGGGGGGGATGAAGGGGTGGAGAGAGGGAAAGGGGGAGAGCGAGAGAGAGAGAGAGAGAAGAGAGAGAGAGATTGATTGATTGATTGATTATGAGAATGCATTATTGGCCCCACAAAGCTGGTCAAATTGCAGCAAGTATTCCCTCATGGCTCTGTGATGCATTAAAGGCTTAAAAGCACCTTGCCAGCCAGCCAGCCAGCCAGCACAGGGAAAAGGCCAAAAAATGGATTTTGCTGCGTGCCTGGCTCAGAATCTATTTTAGGCCCCACAAGGCTGGCTGGAAAAATTGCAGAAAGCATTCCCTCATTCGGCCCATCTGTGCTAGCCCAGGAGGTGACCCTTCTGCCAATCAGGCATGTTCTCTGTCCCCACTGTTCTGTCCCCCCACACTGTTCTCTGTCCCCACACTAGCCCTCCCCAGCCACCACCCTCAGTGTGTGATGATCATAATAGTCAAAGGTGACTACTCAAAACTCAGATTAACACCCCACCAAAATAGTTGCTTAAGTGTCCCTTGGCCAATCAGGCCCTGTACTAGCCCAGGATGTGCCCCTAAGGCTCATCAGGCCTTTACTAGCCCTCAGCCCTCAATGTGTGATGATCATAAGAGTCAAGTGTTTGATTTGATGAATTTATTTTTATTTCATTGCAAGACCCACCCACTTTAATACAACTTGGCTCCAGTTTCAGAGCAAAATTATTTGTTTTCCACAGCAGCATCAGCAGCAGCAGGTGCCTGGTCCTATATCCTCCTTCATTGTTCACATCTGTAGAAAAGAAAAGAGGAAAAAAGTCAACATTTGTCTCTCTCTTGTATTTCCCCGGTATGTACTCGCTCACAACACCGCAGTGTTTCCCACAAACAGTGGGAAAAACAGCAAAAATGCTCTCTCTCTCTCTCTCTTACCTATCTCTCTCTATGTCTTTCTGTCTGTCTCTCTCTGTCTCTCTCTCTGTCTCTCACTCTGTCTCTCTCCGTCTCTCTGTCACCCTCCCTCTCTGTCTGTCTCTGTCCCTCTATGTCTTTCTCTCTCTCTCTCTGTCTCTCTCTATGTCTCTGTGTTTCTCTGTCTCTCTCTCTGTGTCGGTCTCTCTTTCACTCTC
This sequence comes from Malacoraja senta, assembly GCA_038087875.1. Lineage (NCBI taxonomy): Eukaryota > Metazoa > Chordata > Chondrichthyes > Rajiformes > Rajidae > Malacoraja > Malacoraja senta. The sequence continues at coordinate 2,121 of JAXLNO010001656.1, forward strand.
TCTCTCCCTCTTTCTCTCTCTCTCTCCTTCTCTTTCTCTCTCTCTCTCTCTCTCTCTCTCTTCTCTCTCTCTCTCTCTCTCTCTCTCTCTCTCTCTCTCCTCTCCTCTCTCTCTCTCTCTCTCTCTCTGCCCGCGATTGGCCCATATCCCTCCAAACCTGTCCTATCCATGTACCTGTCCAAGTGTATGGAACGAGCTGCCGGAGGAGGCAGCTGAGGCTGGGACTATAACAACACTTGGACAGGTACATGGATAGGACAGGTTTGGAGGGATATGGGCCAATCGCGGGCAGCATGTGGAACTAGTATAGATGGGGCATGTAGGCCAGTGTGTCAAGTTGGGCCAAAGGGCCTGTTTCCACACTGTATCACTCTGTCTCTGTTTCTCTCTCGCTGTCCCTCTTTCTCTCTGCCTCTCTCTCTCTCTCTCTCTCTCTGTCTCTCTCTCTCTCTGCTAGAGGGGATTTAGGCGAACGTAGACCTGATTCACACAATACCAACTGCGGGCTGGCAGGGGGGAATGGGCCGAAGGGCCTGTTTTGGCCGGTCTGGACTCCCCACATCCACACCGTTGTCACGCAAGGTCGGCTTCGTGAGTTTGGGGAAATGGTTTGGAAATAAGACAGAAATCTGCCTGAAGGGCTATATTAAGTGTGAATATAGTGTGAATTATAAAATGCGGGGATCGGCCTGCAAGCACCTGTGCATGTTCCCCCTGCTGCATTAAAGGGCATGCATGCATCACTGGTTGCATGAAAGGGAATGCATGCATCATTGGCTGCATTAAATGGAATGCATGCATAACTGGCTGCATTAAAGGGAATGCATGCATCATTGGCCGCATTAAATGGAATGCATGCATCACTGGCTGCATTAAAGGGAATGCATGCATCACTGGCTGTATTAAAGGGAATGCATGCATCACTGGCTGCATTTAAGGGAATGCATGCATCACTGGCTGCATTAAAGGGAATGCATGCTTCACTGCTGCATTAAAGGGAATGCATGCGTCACTGGCTGCATTAAAGGGAATGCATGCGTCACTGGCTGCATTAAAGGGAATGCATGCGTCACTGGCTGCATTAAAGGGAATGCATGCGCCACTGGCGGCATTAAAGGGAATGAATGCGTCACTGGCTGCATTAAAGGAATGCATGCGTCACTGGCTGCATTAAAGGGAGTGCATGCGTCACTGCTGCATTAAAGGCAATGCATGCATCACTGGCTGCATTAAAGGGAATGCATGCATCACTGGCTGCATTAAGGAGAAGGCATGCATCACTGGCTGCATCAAAGGGAATGCATGCATCACTGGCTGCATTAAAGGGAATGCATGCATCACTGGCTGCATTAATTGGAATGCATGCATCACTGGCTGCATTAAAGGGAATGCATGCATCACTGGCTGCATTCCTGCCTCCCGCTGCATGGCAGTGCTTTTATCCTTACCTGCTCTTCACCAAAGATTATATAGCAGAGCAAGATGCGCCACTCAGCGAAAAAAGGGTAGTATGCCATGGGTGGTTGTCGACGCCATTTTACCGGGCGTGCCTCGACTACCGTCATGGCATCTACATCTAAATCTTCATCTCACTGCTCTGCTATCAATTGCTCTAATCGTCAATGTAAACGACCCGACCTGTCATTCTTTAGGTTCCCCGATAAAAAAGAAAGGTGAGAAAATATATTATATTTGACATCTGTCGATTTTATTCTGAACTGAAATGTTATTTTCTGTTCTCCCATCAACGGTCATTGGGAAACTAGGTTTGTCGGTACATTAGAAAGTTATTAGAATTATTTTTAATAGATCTTTATTTACCAATAATAAAGTCAATTAATTGTAACACTTCTGTACGTTTTTGGTTTTGTTCTTGTAAGGCAGGGGTCTCCAAAATATGGCCCGCGTTATGGACACATTAGGCCCAGTGACCACCAGATTTGTCGAGCTCAGATTCGAGTCCGGGAACGCGGCGGCTGTTACTCGTTATGTCCCTCGAATTGTCGAGACACCACAAGCAAAGATCACAAGCCCGCCGTGAAGAAGGGTGCAATCAAAGATTATAAAAACTCCACTCGCTCTATAATCTTTGGGTGCAATGGTGGGGCGGGGGGTTCGGCGGCAGCGGCGGCGGTCGGAATCAAAGATACTAGAGGAGCTCTGCTCTATAATCTTTGGCCGGAATGGGACGGCTGCGCCTTATAACGTGCCAACGTTCCACTCTCCCTCTCCCCCTTCTCCCACTCCCCTTCTCCCTCTCCCCCTTCTCCCTCTCCCCCTTCTCCCTCACCCCCTTCTCCCTCTCCCCTCTCTCTCTCTTTCTCCTTCTCTCTCTCAGCGCTGGGACACCAACACGGAGCGGGCGATGCCTTGCCGGGTCGCCGCTCCGGAGTGCTGTGACCGCCGACCACCAACATCGAGGGTCTGCGGTCTGCGGTCTGAGGGCGTCCCCGCCGCGGGCGGGCGGCGCTGGATCGAAAACACCACGGAGTCAGAATCGATCTCTCTCTCTCTCCCCTTCTCTCGATCTCTCTCTCCCCTCTCTTCTCTCGATCTCCCTCCCTCTCTCCCTCTCCGTTCTTTCCCTCCCTCCCTTTCCTCTCTCCCTCCCTTCCCTCTGTGTGAGAGTTGGCAGCCCTGCTATGCCTTAGGTCCAAAAGAGGATAGAAAGAAAATACTTAATGGTCTTTGTAAGAAGTTTTTAATATTCTCTTCTACATTTAAGGTAAATTGACATATTAGAGGCAAAATGCATCTTCAATATACAGGTCTCTCCACACAACTGAAAACAATTGCACTTAAGTGATACATCATCCATTCTGCGGGCATGTAGTTAATCCTAAATGATATGTTCTGTAATTTCAGATGTCAACAGTGGGTCAGAATACTCGTCGACAAGATCTCCTGAACTGAACTCCGGAGTACTTGTCAGCCAACTGTTGTCTTTGTTCTTTACACTTTGAACTTGACCAGTTTTCCAACAAGCAGACCAAGAACAGGCTAAATTGGAATGCAGTTCCAACGCTCTTTGACATTCCTAACCCGCCAAAACGTCTGTCTTCCCAACGCAGGTTACTCAAGAGGAAGAATGAGAACCTCCATCCTCACCAACGCCTTTAAAACAGCAAAGAGGCAAGTAATTTTCTCATTTTTAAAATAAAATATATTCTCTCACTTTGGCTAAATATTAAAAAAGTTATATCCAAACTGATATAATTGCCAATGGTCAATATGTAATGGCATGTATGGTACTTTATTTTCATTTGTGAAATGTTCACAAAACTATAATCACACTTAAGACTACACAGTGTGGGCTGATGGAATGCGTACTAGTATTTAATTAAGTAAGAACATCCATTTAAAGCTTTCCTCAAGCATAATTCATACAACATTAAATTGATTTAATGTTTTTTAAATCTTCAAAAAATCAAGATCATGATTTTCTTCTGGTAGATTGAAATTGGTGCATCACATCTATTTTTTAATTATAATTATTAGTAGATGCTGATTTATTTACATGTATATGCTTCATCTTTTTCATTGGTATCCTTGACATTTCTTTTTCCCTTTCTCATTTTTTTTGTCTTGGCAGTGTCACACAACATACTGGCCGAACATTCTTGCTGCTCAGCTGCAGACAAAATTCATCGTAAAGAACCCAGCAATGTCTCTACAACTCCTGAAAAAACCTGATCTTCAATCCACACCAAATGTGAATGACAGCAGAGCTCTGAAGAAGGAAAGACAGCGTACTTTCCCCCTCAAAAAAAGAGTACAACAGATTAAATTATCAATGAAAAAGAATACTACAGAAATTAAGACAATTAGTGACGATCTGAGGGGCTGGTGAATTTTTACAAGAACCAGCACTGTCTTTCTTTGCGTCGCAGTTGCGTAATGCGGCTGGACGTAGAAGTGCAAGAGGAAGACGATGGAGTTATTCAGACAAGGTGGTTGCCTTGTCCCTCTACCACCAGAGTCCCCGAGCATATCAGTTCTGCCAGTGCATTTTCACACTTCCATCAATCTCATCACTACGTAGGTGGTTGAGCAATATTGAAGTGAGGCCTGGGTTTCCCCCTAAGATCTTTGAACTTTTGAAAGACAGGGTTGCGGGGATGTCAGAGAGGGATACATTATGTGTAGTCTCCTTTGACGAAATGAGTTTACGTGCAAGCCTCTCTTACAATATTACTGAAGATTCAGTGGAAGGTTTTGAGGACTTTGGATCCCAAGGGAAGACATCAAGGCCTGCCAACCATGCTCTAGTTTTCATGGTTGGAGGCTTGATGGGGAAATGGAAGCAACCTGTAGGTAATTTCTTTCACGGGACTGCACAACGGCTGACAAACTACAAACATTACTCAATGAATGTTTACAGAAGGTCAAGGCTATTGGACTACAGCCTAAGGTCGTTGTTTGTGAACAAGGCCCAAGCAATATTCGACTGTACTCCAAATTGGGTGTGACTGAAGACCATCCTTTCTTCATCCACGGGGGAACCAATATCAATTGCATGCATGACCCACCCCACTTGTTGAAAAACACTCGCTCAAATTTGGAGAAATATGTTTTTGATGTCAAGGGAGAGGATGGCATAAAAAAACATATCAAATGGGGTAATATTTACACATTTTATGATCATGATTCACAGTTGCCCATTAGAAAAGCCCATAAATTAACCAGAGGCCATTTTGTTTTAAACAGCTTCTCTAAAATGAGAGTCAACAAGGCTGCGCAGGTGCTTAGCCATTCGGTAGCAGCAGGCGTCTACACCTATGCAGCTCTTGGAAAGTTACCTGGGGAGGCTGTTTATACGGCAGAGTTCATTGAAATGGTTGATGGACTGTTTGACTCATTTAACAGCAGGTTTTTCAAGGACCCCAAAATGTTAAGGAGGCCTATTTCTGAAAAGTCTGCGCATAAGTCATTCTTTGAATCATGCTTGACTGTACTCCGAAGCTTGACAGTGCTTGGAGCTAAAAATATGTTGTTTGTCAAGGGATGGCGGCTTGCAATTTCTTGCATTTCACAGCTGTGGCAGCACATAAAGGAAAGCACAGACGCCCGTTTTATGTTCACATCTCGGATCAATCAGGATGTTGTAGAGAATTTGTTCTCCACTATTCGGCGAAAGGGCGGATTCAGAGAAAATCCATCAGCGAAGGAGTTTCGATGTGCTTTCCGGATGGTTATGGTGGCTGAACTGATAAAGCCATCTGTGAGTGCAAACTGTTCCCCCGACTCAGACAGATTTATCTTAACATTGCAAACACTAACAAAAAACAGAGTCAAGAAACCATCTCCATCTATCTCCCATACCAATAAAACAAAACAGCACAATGCAGTCTGCAGCATTTCACTAGATCTCCCTGAAGAGAATACACTAGCTTACATCGCAGGACACATCTGTCACAAAATCATCTCTTCACATGAACTGTCCTCAAAATGCCACACATGCAGAGAAGTTCTATTACGAATGGATGCCACTTTAGTAGATCCTGCACTCATATTCATCCATCACAAAGCATACGACACATCAACGTCTGACTTTGGCTCATTGATGGTGCCTTCGGAATACTTTCTTGGGTTCTGTGAAGTGTGCGAGAAAGTGTTCCGCACAGAATTTGATGATGTTAAGATGACCAGGGATAACATTTCCCATCTAATAAACACAGCAATACATAACACACAGCAATACAAAGACATGAACTTGTGCTGCAATAGAGTCAAGATTAGAATTGTACCAATCTTTGTGAGTATACACATGCACTATGGACTCAAATTCAAGAATAGAAACATGCATAACATGACTGTTAAAAGGAGTTGTAAAAAACTTCAAAAAGTGGAACATAAATAAAGTGCATAATTTTCAGACATTATTTATTTGAAGTAATACTATTGTTCAAGTTCGTTCAATTGAGTTTATTGTCATGTGTTCCTGATTGTACAATGAAATTCTTGCTTTGCTTCAGCACAACAGAACATAGTAGGCATTGACTACAAAACAGATCAGTGTGTCCATATACAATTATATAAATTTATACACACATGAATAAATAAACTGATAAAGTGCAAATAACATATAATGGGCTATTAATGTTCAGAGTTTTGTCCGAGCCAAGTTTAATAGCCTGATGGCTGTGGGGAAGTAGCTGTAAAGAATCCATAACGAGGCATCGTTACTTTACTATCTTTATTCATACTGGAGCATTACACATTGCACTAGCTGTACGTGGTCTGTCACAGGAACTAGAGAGCGATCTGTGGGTGGGGAGGTTGTAGATATACTTGTGATATGGGGAGTGGTTAGTAGGTATGAGGTCACTATGTTAAAGGCACATGCATATCTCATCTACATCTTTCCTCTTCGAAACGACAGGCAAATACAATGGTGACATGGCGACCACGGCTCATGCGCTAGGATAGTTAAACAAAATCGCCATAGCGGTCAGGCGGTTTGACAAGACGTCCCGCCCGGGTTCGCGTCTCGCCATCCACCCTTCCTGCAGGAGGAAGAGGCACCGGCGGGGACAGACGAACCTGAAAGGGGGAAACGGGAGGAGACGGAGGAGACCGCGGCACCGAACCCGGAGGTGATGCGAGATCAGGACCGGGAAGAGCGCGGGCAGGCGAGCGAGGACTAGTCGGAGCGGGGTGGAACGGAAGGGGCTGAGGAGGAGCAGAACGTTGCATGTCAGGAAGGACGGGCAGAGCAACGCCCTGACGCGAAACAGGCAGTGGGGGAGCAAAGGGATCCGCGGCAGGAGGACGCGGCTCGTTGACGAGCCGAAGGTGCTGGCGGGACCGTCGGTAAATGGCTCCAGCGTGGTCGACGAGATAGGACCTGGGCGACCCCGCAGAGCCGACGACGGTAGCGAGCTTGGAGTGACCGGGAGCGGTCTGCATACAGACAACTTGACCGGGGAAGAGGCGCGGCAGCGGGTGGCAGGACCTGTCATGGGAACGCTTTTGGACGTCGTGCCTGAAGGCAATTCGTTTCTGAACCGCCGCAGGTGGGAGGATGGAGGGTATGAGGGAGCGCTGGGCCACAGGGAGCGGGAGTCTGGTAGCGCGAGACATGAGCCGCTGAGCAGGTGAACCCATGGCAGAGTCGCGGGAAATGTTGCGGAGGTTGAGGAGGGCCAGATGGAAGTCGGAGTTAATGCCACCACACTGTTCCAGCAGGTGCTTCGCGCTGCAGACTGCGCGCTCGGCCAAACCGTTGCTTTGCGGGTACTCCGGGCTGCTGGTGAAATGGCGGAAGTTCCATCTGGAAGCGAACGCTTTAAACTCGGAGCTCGTGAACTGGCTGCCATTGTCCGACTGCAGGCTTGCCGGGGGGCCAAAAGTGCCAAAATGAGGGTACAACCTATCGATGACGGCCGAAGAGGTTATGGAATGCAGCCGGTCGACCACAAACCAGCTGGAGTAGGAGTCAACGAGAACCAGGAAGTGTTTGCCCCGCCACTCGAAAATGTCGGCGGCAAGCGCCATCCAGGGCAGTTCGGGCGCGGGCTGCTGTAGAAGCGGCTGACGCTGCTGGTGGGGGGCGCGGCTGTTGCAGGTGGAACACGAGGAGACCCTCTCCCGGATGTATTTGGCCATATCCGGCCAATAGAACTGGCTCCTGGCGAGAGACACGGTGGCTTCGGCCCCAGGATGACCGCGGTGAGCGACTTGAAAATAGTGGTCGTGCAGCGCCGCGGGCACGACCACCTTGTGACCCTTCACCTCCACGCCGTCGTGCAGTACGAGCTCGTCACGGACCAGGAAGTAGGGCACGGCACCAGCCGGCAGTGCCGAACGACGGTCAGGCCAGCCCTGCCGGATGACGGCAGACAGCTGTTGCAGGGCAGGGTCATTGGTAGTGTGTTCAACCAGGGACTTCATCTGCTGTGAGGGGACGATGTTCAATTGTAGCACCAATAGCTCAGACATTTCATATTGGTGGCGAGCGGTGGACGTCAGCGGGGCGCGAGACAACGTGTCGGCCACGAACATGTCCTTGCCCTTGCGATAAACCACCGTGAACGTGAAGCGCTGGAGCTGCAGCATCATGCGCTGCAGGCGTGATGAGGCCACATGGATCGACTTGTTGAGGATGGTGACAAGAGGCTGATGGTCAGTTTCAACGGTGAAAGTGTTGCCCACGATGTAGTCCCGGAATTTGGAGCAGGCAAACACCACGGCCAGTAGCTCCTTCTCGATCTGCGCGTAGTGCTGTTCGGTGGCGGTCATGGTGCGGGACGCGAAGGAGACAGGCAGCTGCAGGCCGTCATGGACCTGGAGACAGGCGGCACCGAGTCCGAACTGAGAGGCGTCGCAGGTGAGGACAATGGGACGCTGCAGGTCAAAGAACTTGAGCGTGGGGGTGCTGATCAGCTTAGACTTAAGAATGTCGAATGCCTTCTGATGGTTGGGTAACCAAAGCCAGGACGTGTCCTTTTTTATCAGATCCCTCAGGGGAGCGCTGAGCTCGCTGAGGTCGGGGATGAACTTCCCCAGGTAGTTTACCAAGCCTAGGAAGCGTTGCAGGCCTGCCACATTGGTAGGAGGGGGCATCCCTGAAATGGCAGCCGTTTTCTGCGGGTCTGGCTTTAACCCCTCAGCGGTGAATACATGTCCAACATAGGTGACCTCCGGGACGCGGAATCGGCACTTCTTGGGGTTCAGTTTCAAGTTGATTTGCCAGACCCGGTCCAGGACCTGGCGGAGGTTGACATCGTGTTCGGCAACGTCCTTACCGTAAACGAGGATGTCGTCAACAATTATGGCGCATGGTAGACCTAAAAACAACTGCTCCATTGTCCGCTGAAATACTTCGCTGGCAGAGTTGATTCCGAATGGCATTCGGAGGAACCGAAACCTTCCGTAGGGGGTGGCGAAAGTTGTCAAAATGGACGACCGCTTGTCCAGTGGTATCTGCCAGAAGGAGCTTTTGGCATCGAGGACAGAAAAAACCGTTGCTGGACCAACCTGTGCAGCGAGTTCTTCCACCGTTCTCATAGGGTAGTGAGGGCGTCTAATGGCCAGGTTGAGGTCTTTGGGGTTGATGCAGATGCGTATCTCGCTCATGTCCTTTTTAGCAGCAACAACCATGGAAGAGACCCAGCTGGTGGGCTCGACGACCGCCTTTAGGATGCCCATTTGTACCATACTGTGTAGTGTCGCCTCCACTCTGTCCCTCATGGCGAAGGAGACACGGTGAGGAGCATGGACCACAGGAACGATCTTACGGTCCACTACAATCTTGTAGCTGCAGGGTAGTTTGCCTAGCTTATCATCAAAGCGGTCGGGATAATCAGCCAGCGGGTCCATAAGAGTCTGCACCTGGTGGATGTCACGGTGGAAGTACACCAGTCCCATTTCCTGGCATGCCCGGATCCCCAACAGGGGAATGCATTTTTGATCGAGGAGATAGAAGGTGAGGGGCCGAGAGGTCTCTAGTATCTTACAGCGTAGCGTGGCCTTGCCCACAGGAGTAAGAATCTCCCCACCGTAGGCATGCAAGGTTGAGCTCTGGGAAAATATCTGCTCATTAGTTCTTATCTGGTTGAAAAGAGACGTTGACATTACGTTGGCCACAGCCCCCGTGTCAATCTTAGCAGTGAAGGTCGAGTTGTTCACAGTGACTAGCACAGAAGGGTCCGTTATCATAGCAGGTGCGTCCAACACGGTAAACAAGTTGGTCTCCCCCTGAGAGGAGTCAGATGCAGAAACAGACTGTTCATCGAAATAACACTGGGAGCTGAGCGCACTGTCAGCTTGTAGAAGGTTGTTTAAATTTCCCCTTCGAGCAGCGACAGGCTTCCCACGGGAACGACAAGCCGCAGCAAAATGGTTCAATTTTTTGCAGACATTACACGTTTTACCCAAGGCAGGGCACACATTGTATTGATGAGTCGTGAAGTTGCAATTAGGGCACCTTTGCCGGGTACCTCCCCCTGTAGCAGCACCGAACCCCGGGGCGCGTCCCCCTCGAGCAGCGAGCGACCCCGGGGGTCGCGACTGGGGTGTGTTTATGAGATGACTGGGAGTGCTGGCAAAGTTGATCGCCTGTTCAGCCGGCGCCGCCGCCGAGGAAACAGCATCAGCTAAGCGAGTAGCGTGCATGGCATCTGTTAAAGTCAGATCCGGCTTGCGCAGAAGTTCGGCCCTGAGCTTCTCATCACGGAGACCGTAAACCAGAAGGTCCCTGAGAATCTCATCGGGGTTCCACGCGTGGAGGCGGCAGCGCCTGCCGAGGTGCCGCAGCGCAATGACATAGTTCTCAGCAGATTCCCCAGGGAGCTGACGCCGCGCGAACAGTTTAAAACGTTCTAAGATGCAATTTGTCGGAATATCACAAATAGCATCAAACTTAGCCACCATACATACCGGGTCCCGAGCTGATTCGCCATCAGCGTAGACGAAGAAGTCAGAGCGAGTCAGGGCCTCGGGACCAGCCAAGTTGAGAAGCAAGGATGCTTTGAGATCGGCGGTGGCGGCAGGATGAGCGATCGTGAAATAGTGTTCAAAGTCACGTTTGAATACGTCCCATCGAAGGGCGATGTCTAAATCGAAAACGAGCACATCGGGCTTGCGGGCAGAAGAGGCCATGACAAAGAAATAGGAGGGTGGGGGAAACAAAAAACAGGGACAAAATTAAATGATAAACCGATAAACAGGAGGCGCAAGGTAAGTTATTCGACACCATGTAAAGAATCCATAACGAGGCATCGTTACTTTACTATCTTTATTCATACTGGAGCATTACACATTGCACTAGCTGTACGTGGTCTGTCACAGGAACTAGAGAGCGATCTGTGGATGGGGAGGTTGTAGATATACTTGTGATATGGGGAGTGGTTAGTAGGTATGAGGTCACTATGTTAAAGGCACATGCATATCTCATCTACAGTAGCTAATCCTGAACCTGGTCGTTGCAGTCTTCAGGCTCCTGTACCTTCTACCTGAAGGTAGCAGGGAGATGAGTGTGTGGCCAGGATGGTGTGGGTCCTTGATGATACTGCCAGCCTTTTTGAGGCAGCGACTGTGATAGATCCCCTCGATGGAAGGGAGGTCAGAGCCGATGATGGACTGGGCAGTGTTTACTACTTTTTGTAGTGTTTTGCTGGTGTTGAGTGCCAGGTTATTGTGCTGGCACCATATGGACAGTTGCTCGATATATATGGTAAACAGTTGCGGCCCCAACACCGAGCCTTGCGACACTCCACTCGCCGTTGCCTGCCATTGTGAAAAGGACCCGTTCACTCCTACTCTTTGCTTCCGGTCTGCCAACCAATTTTCTATCCATGTCAACACCCTACCCCCAATACCGTGTGCTCCAGATGGACCTGAGAAAAACAATCGGCAATGTAGGCAACCCGACTTGTCTTTCTTCAGGTTCCCCATTAAGGAGGAAAGGTAAGAAAACATTTATTACTTCTGTGGCATATTGAAATTTTTATTTAGCCTGTTCAATCTCTCACTGTAGTTAGATCATTGATCTCAGATAGTCGAGTCCTCATGGCAACATCCTTTTAAAAATCTTCACCTAAAGAGCATTTTCTTTATATCTCTTATTTAATGCAGATTAAGAACATATTGACTGCATGATATTTTCTTTAATTTCAGATGTCGACAGGACATGATCTACACCGAACTGCGGAGTATTTGTCAAATAACTGCCGTCTTATGTACATTGTGTGAAATTGTGATTTGTTAACTGCACAAAACAATGCAAATGGCGATTATTTATTATTGTATCTTCGTTGGACATTTTGGTCTTTGGTGTAAGCAGGGGTGGGGCTATCATTGTGTTACATACGTTGAATTGTACATCACTTTCACTGGTTAGCTGATATGCTTAACACTGCAACCCTGTATATCTCGCGCACAGAATAATGTTAATTATGTAAATCTTACCATGCATGTCAGAAATAAAGTGTTAAGCATGTTAATGGATCTCTATTATGAATTATTTAAAATTGAGTGGGTTGGTGCAATATCGGTTCCAGCCGTCAGTGACTGCACTGCCAGCCCACCAGCCGTCAGTGACAGAACTGCCAACCCACGAGCCGTGAGTAAGTGAACTGCCAGCCCACCAGCTGTAAGTGACTGAACTGCCAGGCCAATAATCCATTCAGTCCACCCTCTCCCCCTTCTCTCAGAGTCTGTCACCTGTTTTGGGCAGAATTTCTGGCAGTTTCTCAGCTGCCAGCCTGCCAGGTCTGAGTGACTGTACTGCCAGGCCTCAGTGACTGAGCTGCCAGCCCAAGAATCCATTCGACCCACAATGTCCATACTAGCCCTCTGGAAACAAGTCCCTTCGGCCCACAACACCCATACTAGCGCAACAGAAAGCCCCCCCTCCCCGCACTGGCCAGCAATATTGGAATTGGTGGAGAGGTGGAATATTGCATTGGGTGACCAGCCCTCCCGTGTGATGCTGGGACCCAACTTAGTCTAGTTATTGTATATAAGTTGGAAATGTTGTCCTTTGTTTGAAATATGTTGAATTTGACATCACTTTTATTGATTAGCTGATATGCAAAACACTGCAACCCTGTATATGTCACGCACAAAATGATGTAAATAAAAAGTGTTTTCCTTGTTTATGAAGTTCAATTTAGAATTATTTGAAATTGTGGGGGTTGGTGCAAAATACTGCTGACCCACAAATGTATCGTTATGAGACATTCAAGTTTTAAAAATCCATGTGTCAAAAAAAGCAAGAAGGTCCCCATATTATTTGACCAACTTATCGATTGAATTTAAATATGTAGGGATGTATGCACTACACTGTGTTACGCTAATATAGAATGAAATAATGGAAAAATATTTCGACATTGTGTTCATGGATATTTTATTCACAATATTAGGATTTCATATATATTTTATATATATGTGTGTGTGTGTATATATATATGTGTATACATACAAATATATGTGTTTATATATGTATATACACACTTATTGTAATATATATTGTGATATATATAGTGATATATATGTGTGTGTGTGTATATATATATATATATATATATATAGTGATACACACACACAATTATATATATACATGCACACAGAGATTGAAAGAAAAAGGTTGCTAAACAAATTAGAGGAAATCTGAAGAAAGAAACTGGAGAAATATGTCAAGTCAAGTCACTTTTATTTATATAGCACATTTAAAAACACAAGCGTCCACGTTCGGTCGCGCTGGACGCATGCAATTGCATGCTGGTGGGACAGACCCTTAACTTGCCTCTCACATACAGGCACACACAAACACACATTCATATAAATATATATATAAGTTACATTTAATTTTGTGTAGTGTGTGTTAAATCAATACAAGGGAAGCTGCACAATACAATGCAAGGGAAACTACGCAAAGGTGGCGGCTGGGGAGGAAAGATGGGAGGGAAATGGGGGAACGGGGAAAACATTTACAATAAAATTAACTGAAATATGTGAGGTGATAGATGCGCTATATCAAACACTGTTTGATATATCAAACACTGTTCCCTACAACACTAATTACACTGGTTACACCAAAGATACTAGAGGCGCTCCGCTCCGCTATATAATCTTTGGATCAAAGCAGCGGGAGGCAAACCGGAAGTCGAGTTTTGCATTAGAAAATGGCGGCCGTGACGTTCCATTGCGTACTACACGTCAGTCCATTGGATTTCGGAGGAGTCGTCTATCTTGCTCCTCTAGTATCTTTGCTTACAAGGGCCCTGCGTGAGATTCACGGGGAGATCAAGGCCGCTTATGTGGGCGACATAGACTTTCCCGTTGATGGACGGATCACCCTGGGTTCTTATGTGTTGATTAAGAATTGCGTTCGTAAGGACACCCTTTCTCCTCGATGGTTGGGCCCCTTCCAGGTTCTCCTCACCACCCCCACCGCGGTAAAGGTGGAAGGACGATCGGCATGGGTGCATGTGCACCATTGTAAAGTGCTTGGTGACACCAAGCAAAGGGGGGAGGTCGAGGTCAGGGAGGGGGATCTGGTCCACGAAAAGCAGGGTACGAATTAATTTTGCTATGAAATTGCACGTTCTTTTCTTTCCCCTTCCCTTGTGTTCGCAGATACGAAATAAACCGCTAAGATGAGGGTCTTCGTGGCATTAATATGTGTGACGACCTCAGTAGGGTTAATCGGTTTCGGTTGGAAATGGACAAAGCCTGAATACGGATGGAACAAACGAGGAAAGAAAGGGGAATGAGAAAACTCCAATCTATTTATTCAGGCACACAGCGAGCTATTCGGGAAGGGGCAGGTGGTTTGTTATCCACGAATGACATCAATTACCTCCCTGTTTACCCCATCCCCTGCATGGGGCAGAACTGAACGACTGGTGAAGTGCCAGGACGAAAATCCGGTCCCTGTCAAGCCCGTTATCATCAGCTATGATAGGCTTCTCGCTCCACCGGCCAACTGCTTACCGCTCCCCAAGAACAATAACCACTCCTACGACAATTGCTATCATGGATCTAGGATGGCGTCAAGAGCACCGGCTAGGCCATGTAACTTCACCACCAATAATGACAACAGGCAATATGAAAATTGTTTTAGTAACCAAGGACACGGGTGTATAGTCATAAATGTTAAAAAATAACCTCACTTGCGCTCTGCAAGGGCCCGTTCACGGCTCCGCATGTAACCTTACCTATAAAGGAGTCCAATGTAAGGTGTCTAAGGAATTTTGGATTTCAGCTGTTGTGTGGATGGGCTAACGGGACCCATCTGACGGTAGGATCCCATTACCTACCAATCCCCAGTTATAGCAATGGGATCAGTGAAGCGTGGAGGGACTGGTCTGGAGGGGGAGAAGTCATTAATACCTGAAGGGGCTGTAATGGATCATTATATACAGAGGAAGGATATTACTTCTTTTTTTCTCCTTTTTTTATTAATTTATTTTTATTGGAAGCAATTGTACAAGGATAAATCGCTCGGCATCTACCATTATACAATTATTGTACAGCTTCATTTTTTTAATCATAACGAACACACAGTAGACAGCAAACAAAAAACACCAATTAAAGAAACAAAAAAAAAACAAGTGTGGGGCAGCCAGAATATCAATCAGAGTGCAAGATCAAAGTTCGCTCAGATTAAAGACATAGCACAGCAGCAAAATAAACAGATCAGACAATTATGCCTCTTCAAGCAAAATCAAAAATGGTTTCCACACCTTCAAAAAATAATTTTGTAAATTTCCTTTGTTAAAACGAATCTGTTCCATCTTAGCAATAGAAAGCATTTCGTTGAGCCACCTCTTAAAACATGGGGAGAGTGGGGACTTCCAATTCAGTAATATTATTTTTTTAGCTGCAACCATACCTGCTCTAAGAATCTGCTTCTGGTGGGAAGGAAGGGCCCTTGTATTGTCAGAGCAACCAAAAATAGCCAGATTACAATCAGGTGGAATATTTATTCGACATTGTTTGGAAAGACAGTTAAATATGTCACTCCAGAAATTACTTAATACTGGACAGTGCCAAAATAAATGTGATAGTGATCCTTCTGCAGTACCACATCTGTCACACATGGAGGAAACCAATTCAAAAATCTTGTTAAGTTTGGTTTTAGAATAATGTAGTCTATGCAAGACTTTAAATTGAATTAATCTGTATCTAGAACTAATAGAGCAACTCTGTATACCGGACAAACCTTCCTCCCACAGTTCATTTGACACAGGAGTGCCCAATTCTGTAGCCCAGGCCTCCCTGAGATGACCAGCTTCAACTGGTGTCGTAAAGGCAGTGACAAAGCGGGAGATCAAGTGTTTAGAGTCAGGCTGTGAGAGAAGTAGATCATAAAGAATGTGACTTTTTGGTTTGACTATGAATTCTGGGATACGCTCCCGTACAAATTGCCCGACTTGAAGGTAGCGATAGAAGTGTTGTTGAGGAAGGCGATATTTAGTTTGGAGCTGAAAAAATGAGGCAAATTTATTATCTATGTAGAGATCATCAATACAACACAGCCCCTTCCCCCTCCAGTCCAGAAACACTCTATCCATCAGTGCCGGTTTGAACAAGTGATTGTGTGTACTATAGGGGTATACACTGAGATATTTACCAATCCCCAATTTGTTTTTATTTGATTCAGAATCCTTACGGAGTTTCTGAGAATGAAGTTATGGCCAACTAATTTGTAGGGAACCTGTGCTCCGAAAAAGAGCAACACTGGGAGAGAGGTCTCTGAAACATACATGGATTCAATTTTTAGCTAGAGTGGGGAAACATCAGGAAAACCCCATTTCCAGAAAGTGAGAGCCCTCGCATTTGCAGCCCAGTAGTAATGCTTCAGTACCGGAAGGCCGAGGCCACCCCTGTCCACATTTTTCTGTAGGTGGGCTTTAGCAATGCGAGGGGATTTGTCTGCCCAGACAAATGAGAGTATAACCGAATCCAGTTGTTTGAAAAAAGACAAAGGTAGGTAGCCAGGAAGGTTTTGGAAAAGATACAAAAATCTTGGAAGTGCAACCATTTTAATAGCATTGATGCGACCTATCATTGAGAGGGGAAGCAGCTTCCAGAACCTATTGCTAGCTTTTAATTTGTCTACCATGTCCAAAAAATTCAATTTAAGTAGAAGTTTGGGGTTTCTGGAAATCTTCAGTCGAAGATAGAGAAAGTGGGTGGTAACTAATTTAAATGACAAAGATTTCAAGAAAGCAGGGCTCAAATTATTCGTCAAGGGCATGAATTCACTTTTATCCCAGTTAATTGTATATCCTGACAGTTTACTAAATGACTTAATGTAGTTCAGAAGGTTGGGAACTGACACTACCGGATCAGATAAACAAATTAATAAATCATCTGCATATAAATTCACAAGACATTCAACATTATCAAATTTTACACCATGAATACCCGGGTGACCCCTGATTCCTATTGCAAGAGGTTCTAAAGCGATATCAAACAGCAGGGGAGAAAGGGGATCACCCTGTCTCACACCGCGCTGCAGGTCAAAAGGTTGGGATTTTTCTGTGTTAGTCAGAATAGAAGATACTGGATTTGAATAAATTATTTTAACCCACTCTATAAAGTTCATCCCGAACCCAAACTGTTTTAACGTCTCTAGCATATAGGGCCATTCGATCTGATCGAAAGCCTTCTGAACATCGAGAGATAGGATGGCAGCTTGCGTATCCTTGTCATGAACCGAATATAATGTATTTAACAGCAGACGAACATTACTAAATGAGAATCTACCCGGTATAAATCCAGTCTGATCAGGATGTACAATTTTTGAGATATGCTTACCTAATTTTGTGGCCAGGACTTTAGTTATCATCTTCTGGTCACAGTTCAGAAGAGCGATTGGTCTGTAACTTGCAAGGTCAGTCTCTGCTTTTCCCTTTTTCAGGAGCAAGCAAACATTAGCTTCATAGAGTGAGCTAGGGAGCCTCTTGTTTTTCACTGAATCATTCACCATTCTTAACATGAGAGGGACTATTTTTCCATGAAACGCCTTATAGAATTCGCAGCCGAAGCCATCTGGGCCTGCTGCTTTTCCAGAGGGAAATGCTCAGATAGCTTCCAGAAGGTCATCTACAGAAATCTGAGTGTCAATATCATCTCTAGATGCTCCATCAAGTTGTGGAATATTTAGGTTAGTGAAAAAATCACAAAAATCTGTTTCAGTGGGCTTTACTTTACTGGAATAAAGTTCTTTATAAAAGTCCCTGAAGCAAGCATTTATATGTTTCAAGTCAGTAACCAGTATACCTGATTTTAATTTAATCCTATGAATGGCACGATTAGCTTGCTCACCTCTAAGTTGACTTGCTAATAATTTCTCTGGTTTATCACCGAGTTCAAAGTATTTCTGTTTGAGCTTTAGTAATTGGCTGCTAAGACGTTTATTGAGGATAGTATTATATTCATATTTTAGTTTTAAGATCTTATTGTAGTCAGACTGTAAGAGAGAGGATCTATACGTCTCTTCAAGCACTGGAAGCATCTTATCAATATCCCTAAGGCGACGATTAAGTTCTCTTTTTGTATATGATTCAAATGAAATGATATGGCCTCTCATCACAACCTTAAAAGCCTCCCATAAAGTGGAATCAGAGACTTCCCCATTATCATTTATGGTAAGAAACTCATCTATACATGCAGTCATTTGGTCAATAAAAGAGTGATCATTAAGAAGAAGAGGGTTGAAGCGCCAGCTGTACTTTTGTTTGGACAGAATATATTTAAATTGAAGTGACACCGGACTATGGTCAGAAATCAAAATATTATGATAGGTGGAATTTGTTATACTGGACAGTAATTCAGACGAAATCAAAAAATAGTCAATCCTAGTGTAAGATTTGTGGACATGAGAATAGAAAGAGAAATCTCTGTTAGTAGGATGCTGCAGTCGCCAAATGTCAACCATATTCCTAGTCTTAGTTAAATCATTTAAAGTTTGCACTGAGGCTATGGTAGGAGCCGGTTTTGTTGAGAGTCTGTCCAGGATTGGGTCTAAATAACAATTTTACTTCGGAGTCACGTGAGTGACTACGTGAAGAAGCCCCGTCCAGCTGCACACGCGTCATTATCGATCAGACGCATAGCGTTCATGACCGTATGTGGAGGAGCAGGAGCTCCTCCAGCCGGTGAGTAAAACAAAAGTAAAACAAAAGTCGGAAGGTAAGTGGGTTACTTTTCACTTACAGGAGCGTTTCCTTCCCGTTTAGACTTGTTTGGTGGAGCTCCACACAAGTTTATTATAGAGAAATGGGAAGGAGAGGCGGCCAGGGACGCACCGTAGTAAAACCCCAGATCCTAAGGGTAGCGGGCGTCAGTCAGGGGAGTCAGTGGCAGCGAAGCCATTAGCTCCCGTTGTGGTCGAATGTGCGTTAAACCGCCGCGGGCGGGCGCAAGGCTGAGGAAAAAAAAAATCGGCCCAACCTGTAGAGTCAGACCCGGAGGTATGCCCTCCTCAGGCAGGAAAGAGTATTACACTGCAAGGGTCAAAAAACGTTTTAACTCTTTATGGGGCAGATGATTTGTAAAGAACCCCCACAGGAGGATTTAAGTCGGTGTTGGCCAATGAAGTATAGCACAGGAGGTGCCTTGGAACAGGCACAAGGGTGGCCTACAGGACAGCCATCAGTGCCTGTGCAGAAACATTAAAGAGGTTGGCCTACAGGAGAGCCAGTGCCCAAATATGCCAGAAAAAAGGCAAGTTATGTGTTGGCCTATTGGAGAGCCAGTACTAGAAATGCCTGAACAAAAGGCAGCACAAACGTGCAATGATAAATGTGCCAGCACCGACAAATATAAAGAGTAAAAATAATGAAGCGTTGGTCTAGAATTGAGCCAGCGCCAGCAGCACCTGAAGCAGGGCTGCCTGTCCGTGGGCCTACAAGAGAGCCCGCGCAGGGGGAATCTGGCAGAGACTTACCTGAAACAGGGGAGCCAGAAATTACCCAACATAAAAATGAATATCTAGATTTAGATGATGATTTAAATGAGGACCAGAGCCCATTATCAGAGCCAAAAATGTTCCAAGGCTGGCACAAAACTTTGCTGTTCCCAGAGTAACAGGGGAACCTTTGAGAGAGGAAATAGCTATGACTATAAATTATCTACTCTCCCATCAGCCCAGGAATTAACCATGGATGAGACTATCAAAAAATATGAGACCCGGGAAATTGTAGCAGTTACAGCAGTGAATAAACTTGATATGGGTAATTTGAGCAGTGGTTTACGCTCACAAGAATTGAAATTACACAAGTGCTAAAATTTTTGGGGTCAGTGGTTTGGATGAAGGTTATATATCGTATTCACAACAAAATGTAGCACTCATGTGTAGTGTGCACTTTGAAATAAATTGTATTCATAAAAATGCAATAAGACCAAATATTCATCCTAAATATGCAGGCTCTGCAAACCATGCAATATACAAATGCCTAAATCTGTTTTGGAGAAAATCTAGCAAAGAAACTAAAGGATCACCTATGCTGAGCAGAGCGGTGAGAAGGCAGTATCCCTACAGGCGAAATGTGGTGCTGGAGAAGGAACAATCCTATCATTATATACACGTTGACGTGCTGCACCGAGGATACGTGGAGGTTACAATGTGCCTACTAGAAGGGGACAACAACTGCCGGTGGCAAACCCCGAGGTTAGGGGGCTTGGTCTGGTAAGAAACACAACAAATGTTTCACACTCACAAATAGGGGGAAGGTTACGATTCTTCCTAAAAGAATGGCAATCAATAACAAATGATTCATTTATTCTATGTAGCATTGTAGGATTCAAAATTGAGTTCTCTCCACGTTTGGATCCTCCAATTCAGCATAATTCAAACTGGTCACGGATTTTCTCAAAGGAAGAGAATGGGTTGATCAAAGGAGAATTGAAAAACTTTATGCAGAAAAGGATGATATAAATGTCAGGAGAACAACACCATCAGTTTGTGTCAAATATTCTCCTAGGAATATTCTCCTAGAAAAGGGATGGTGGATATAGAATCATTTCCGATCTGACAAATCTTAACCTTTATGTACAATAGAAACATTTCAAAATGGAAACATTTACTAATGCCATTTAGCTAGTCACAAAGAATTGCTATAAGGCAAGCATAGATCTGCAAAATGCATATTATTCTGCTTGGTCTGATTTCAGCACCAAGATTATTCACTAAATTGCTCAAACCAAATTTTAGCTCTGTTAAGAGCTGAGGGCCATGTATTAATGGCTTATTTAGATGATATCCTCATTGTAGGGGACACTTTGGCTGCTGCAAAATTGTCAGTATCCAGAGTCAAATACATTTTGAGAAATTAGGTTTCATTATTCACCTACAAAAATCTAAATTGTTACCAAGCAAAAAGATTGATTACCTAGGGTTCACAATTAACTCCGAACACATGGTAATCACTTTGCCAAAAGATAAAAAGCTGCAGTTAATTGAAGGTTGCATAAAACCCATTAACGAGGACACACCTTCAATTAGAGAAGTGGCAAGTTTGCTAGGCAAATTAATTGCAGGGTTTCCAGCGGTCACGTTTGGACCATTGCATTATCAATGTTTACAGAGAGCTAAGGTACAAGCGTTAAAAATGAATAGAGGGCATTTTGATAGGCCCATGAAATTAACAATTCAATCCATTACAGAAATAGAATGGTGGATTAACAATGTTTCTAATGCTTCCAGAAATGTTCTGGTAGAAACACCTTCCGTCACTCTACAGACTGATGTAAGTGTGCTGAGTTGGGGCGCTACTAACATGATTTCCAGCTGTGGAGGTAGGTGGAATGTGAATGAAGTACCTTTGCTGGAAAATCTGGGAATCAATTATCTAGAGCTATTAGGCGCATTTTACGGCCTTAGAGCTTATTGCACTGATATGGGAAATGTGCATGTTCAGGTACAGGTTGACAATACTACAGCTGTAGCATACATAAATCACATGGGTGGTATAAAATCAGAATCATGTGATAAATTGGCAAATGAAATTTGGACCTGGGGTATTGCCAGAAAAGTTTGGCTGTCAGCAATATATTTACCAGGTAAAAATTAATACAATTGCAGACAAAAGATCACGTAAATTTAATGATAATACAGAATGGATGTTAAATCGGAAAATATTCACACAAATTATCACACAATTTGGAATGCCAGAAAGTGATCTGGTTGCATCAAGATTGAACCACCAGTTGACTAAGTATGTGTCATGGGAACCTGATCCTGGAGCAGTAGTGGTGGATGCTTTCTCGCTACATTGGGGTGGTATGTTTCTGTATGCTTTTCCACCATTTTGTTTAATCCACAAATGCATACAGAAAATTAAACAAGATTCAAGCCTCAGGGATTTTGGTAGTACCAGATTGGCCTACACAGGTATGGTACCCACTGGTGTTAAAAATGATCAAAAAACCCCTTATGGTTATTCCAAAGCAGATTGAACTGCTTGTACACCCTGTGACTAATGAATCACATCCTTTACATAATCGTATTGGTTTGTTGATTTGCAGATTCTAAGAAGGCATATCTTGGAAAAGGATTATCAGACCGTACGGTGGAGGTTATGACAGCAGCCTGGAGGAATAGTACCCAGAAGCAGTACATTTCCTATATAAAGAAATGGGAGGTGTTTTGTTCAGGAAAGAATATTGCATATAACACAGTAGAAATTTCAGATGTAATAGAGTTTCTTTCAACTCTACACTATGAATTGAAATTAAGTTATAGTGCAATTAATACTGCACGAAGTGCACTCTCTGCATATTTAAGCAGTGAATCAGAACAAACTCCAATTGGAGAACATCCTTGGGTCTGTAGGTTTATGAAAGGAATTTCAACTCTAATCCTCCCAGACCCAGGTATACAGAAATTTCGAATGTAAAAGATGTACTGATGTTCCTAAGGAGTTGGAATCCAGTTGAAACCCTGTCATTATCCAAAATTACCATGAAATTGGTTATGCTCATGGCATTAGTTTCAGCGCAGAGAGTTCAAACATTACAGAAACTCAGAATTGATAGAATGAAAGTAGGGCAAAATGCCGTGACATTCTATGTCTATGATTTACTGAAGCAAAGTAGACCTGGGTCCACAGGATGCAAGTTGGAATTTTTAGCATTACCTACAGATCCACGACTGTGTGTAGTAACATATGTGAAATGTTACATAGAAACAACAAAAGTTTTAAGAGGCGCCGAATTGGCATTTTTTATTAGTCATAAAAAGCCTCATAAGAAAGTATCAACACAAACAATTTCACGATGGTTGAAACAGGTGTTGAGATATTCAGGTATTGATACTGATAAATTTAAATCTCATTCCACGAGGGCGGCATCAACATCAGCGGCCAGGGATTCAGCGTGCCAATAGACCTTATTCTCACGGCCGCAGGATGGGCAAGTGAACAGATGTTTCACAAGTATTACCACAAGGAGATTAAAGATCTCAGAGGGTTTGGTGATGCCGTGCTGGATACAGTATTAAATCCCCCATTATAAATGGGCCTAATTTTAGTTATTTTTATTAAAATAAATAAAACCATTAACTGATTACATTCAAATGTTGTGGTTATGCATTGTTGATTGTGCTTACTCAAATAGAGTCAATCGATGCAGTGAACACCTGGATTTGAATCCACGGTGTGAAATCACAGAGCTTTGAAATCTTCACGTAGTCACTCACGTGACTCCGAAGTAAAACAGTAAGATTAAACGAGAACTTACCAAGTTTGAAGTTTGATCTTTATTTTATGAGGAGTAACGTTGAGGGATTACGTGCCCTCCGCTCCCACCCTCATAAAAAGATCAAGCTGGTAGTTCTAAGTCTTTATGCATCTTACTATCATACTTCAGTAATTATCGTCTGTGATTGTCACTCCGCTGCTTTGAAAGATTGACTCGTGTGCGGCTGGACGGGGCTTCTTCACGTAATCCCTCAACGTTACTCCTCATAAAATAAAGATCAAACTTCAAACTTGGTAAGTTCTCGTTTAATCTTACTA
The DNA here is from genome assembly GCA_038087875.1 of Malacoraja senta. Classification (NCBI taxonomy): domain Eukaryota; kingdom Metazoa; phylum Chordata; class Chondrichthyes; order Rajiformes; family Rajidae; genus Malacoraja; species Malacoraja senta. Next base: position 25,595 of record JAXLNO010001656.1, read on the forward strand.
TTGAAGTCACCTCCAATAATGACATTAGGGCTAGAGGCTGGTATCATATCAAAAATGTTACGAAAAAAATCAGGATTATCAACATTTGAGGCATAGATGTTAAGCATAGTTATTGGAAGTGAATTTATGTGACCTGAAATCATTAAGTATCTGCCATAAGGGTCTGCTATCATAGAGTCAAGGCGAAATGTAATACTTTTACGAAAAAGAATAGCAACCCCTCTGGCCTTACGAGTAAAAGGCGCTTGGAAAACCTGAGAAATCCAGTTTGCTTTCAGTCTACCCTGTTCGTTTACCCCGATGTGCGTTTCTTGCATAAAAATTATATCCGACTTCAATAATTTGAGATGTGAGAAAACGCGACCCCTTTTAATTACCTGACCAAGACCCTTCACATTCCATGAGACTAAAGTTAAGTTGTTATTAATGCTGCTATGTGCAGTACTGTCAGGTACTGACATTATCCCCGAGACAAAGACCATCTGGCATTCCTCCAAAAAAACACAAAAGACAATAAAAAACACATAAACACCACAAATTGCGGTGCAAAACACCACACTCACACAACCCCCTAAACATATTCCCTACCCACCCACAGAGTGCCTCCCCAAACGAAGCACGGGTGTCCCTCTAAGTCTGGGACCGCTAAACGCACGCGAGGTGAGTACCTCCAAAAACAAAACAAAAAAAGTAGCTAGCTGAATAAAGCTACAGGAAGCTCCGCCGCCAGCCACAACTGAATTAAATAAAATAACATAAATTGACAGTCTCATACAAACCAATTGAATTTTCTGAACTGCAAAGAGTCACGTTGAAACATAATCAACCCTCTGAACACTCAGAGTGACGTCAAAGTTTTTAATATATGTCTTTTAACTCAGTGTTCAGAAATGATGTTGCGTCACCCGGTGTAGTGAAAACCTTGACGTGGCCCTTGTGTTTGATGAGCTTTGCTGGAAAGAGGAGACTATGCTCCACCTTGAGTCCCCGCAGCTCGCCCAACACATCGCTGAATTCCCGTCGTTGCCGCATCACATCTGATGTGTAGTTGTGTATATGACCATTGTGTATATATTTATAGAATGCCTTGTAGTAAATGCCTACTATGTTCTGTTGTGCTCAAGCAAAGCAAGAATTTCATTGTCCTACCAGGGACACATGACAATAAACTCACTTGACTTGACTTGACTAGTCCGGGAAAATAAGCACCTTATTGCCTTTATACACCAGCTCTCGCGCCCTCCGGAGTCGCAGTATAAGCTCCTTCTCCCGATAAAAATGGACCCGTGCAATAATGGCGCGGGGCCTGGCTCCATCTGGGGGTGGCGGTCGCAGGATCCGGTGTGCCCGGTCGATAATCACCTTGAACTGGAAGTTATCGTCTCCAAGAAGTTTCAGTATCAGAGCCTCGATGAATTCCGTCGGTTTATCCCCTTCCTCTAGCTCAGGTATGCCGATAATTGTAATATTATTGCGGCGTGACCGACCCTCGAGGTCCTCCACCTTGAGTTTGAGTGCGCTGTTCTCATCCTTCAGGCCGGAGAATGACTTTTCCAGGAAGCTAATACGGCTTTCTTGCTCCTGCACCTGCTCCTCGATAAACTCTACCTTCTCCAACAGTTCCTTTAGGGAGCTTTGTACTGCCTGAAGAGTCTGCTCCAACTTATCAAACCTGACATTAATGTGTTTGAGTATCTTATCGGAGACCTTCTCCCAGATCAGCGGCAAGTCATCGACGTCATCACCACCTGTAACTTGACCCGGAGCTCGACTGGGGGAGCTGCCGCCAGCATTGCTAGCATTAACATTAGCTGAAGCTAGTCGGAGCGACTCAGTGTCTTTAGACTTCTTTTGAGGCATGACGTCCCGAAAAATCAGTTAGCCGGACCTCTACTGTGTCAGGAAAGTTCCCGAGGCAGGTGAAAAAAAAATGTGAGACTATAAAAATACCAAATATAAAGACTGGCACGGAGGAGCCTCTGGAAGCACGTCTACTCCATGCGCTGCTCACTAGCGCCCCCCTTCTTATTACTTCTTCTTTAATGGGAAAGGAACCAATGTCCTAAAACCCCGTTTCCCCAAGAACGTGGCAGTTGGAGCATTGGTGCCAACCACGGTAGCTTGTCCCGAGGAATGGACTAAACCTATGGCTCGGGTTCATCGAAGGGTGGTGTCGGCCGAGTTTTGCGCGCAATGGAGAAATCCAGGGATCAGGGGAACTACCCACGGACATTCCATCGGGTGGGGATTATTAAGCATGCTAACCATGGGAGGAGTGGGTGGAGGTGAAGCAGCCAAAAACCGAAATTACCTTGTTTACGGCCTGACAATTCTGGGCAATGCAACAACCGGAGCCTTGGAGGCAGTGAAAACCCAGATGTCCGAAATGAGGATGTTTCCCCTACAAAATAGATATGCGCTCGATTACTTATTGGCTAAAGAAGGGGGAACCTGTACCATCATAAAAGGGAAATGTATGATGGGGGTTCATGACAGGACTAGCAACATCACCCAACATCAGAAAGAGATTACCACCTTTTTGGATGGAATGAATGAAAACCAGGGATGGGGGAATTGGGGATTATATAACTGGATTATCAGCATGGCCATCTATGCTGCTATAGTAGTTACTTGCTTATTTGTGGGGATTGACATTGTGAAATGTATCATAGCCCGATTAATGGTGGCTTTATCGGGTTTGGGGACCATCCCCGAGGAAGCTAAACATTCTGTACGAATGATGATATTACAGCATGAGCAGGAGAGACTGTTACCATTCCCCAACGACAGCGAAGACGATGAAGTGAGTGAGGAAGCAGAATTGAAGGAAAAGGGCCGGACGGTCCAAAAGGCCGTGGCCAGGGAACTAGAAGGTTACGAGATTCGGCGAATGGGACTTTTTAATGGACTATGAGTGTTGCCAGAAGAATGGCAAAAGGGGAGAATGTGAATGTAAATCTTGAATAAACGCTGTAAGATTGTTCTGTGAAGGTAAAATGGTTTGGCCAGGTGGAGTGGATTAAAACATAAAATGTCTGTTGACCAAAGTTGCTGAATATGTAGCTGCAGGTTTCAGGAAGTTGTAGTCATGAGAAATATACATTGTCCTGCTGTTACTGCATATTCGTGACTATGGTATTACCCGCACCCGTCTGACTGGGATGGCTGGCGCCCAGAAGGCTGAGGAATATACAAACCGCCGCGCCCAGAAGGCTGAGGAATGTACCTGTCTTAGCTCTAGTATTGTTCCACTAAATAACATCTCCCTATATGTACGTGCCTGTTATCCTGACCATTATGTATGTACCTGTTATCCTGACCATTGTGTACATGCATGTTATCCTGACCATTGTGTACGTGTCTGTTGCTTGATTTGGGTAATATGGGAGGCATAAACCGTAGCATTAAAGTATATAAGGCATTACGAATAAAGGTATAGAGCTCGACTCTTTGCTAGGTTGCTAACCTGTGTAAAGACTCCTGCTGAATAAACGTACGTTTAAACCAACCCAGGTGTCCGGTCGATCATTGTCAAAACAACCGATGTAAGCGAAAACCGAGATTCACAGCAGCACCCGTAGTCGGGATCAACCCCGGGTCTCCGGTGCTGCAAGAGCTGAAAGGCAACAATTCTTGTGCACCGTGGCACCGTGCTCAGTATTATTCCAGTTGAGTTCACTTTGATTTCAGGTTTAAATGGAGCTCAATCATTTTGGAAGGTCTAAGGAACATAAATACAACGTGTACAAAGGAACATAATGGAAGGAAGGGGAGGAACTCTGACCTTAAGTGTTTGATCACTCCAGGAATGGTGTCAGAGAACTTTTTACACCATATTATTGTTTAAAAAGCAGAAGAGATAAACTAGAGTTGCAGGCCAATTATTTTAACTTGGGTGGTTGGGAAATTGTTGGAATTAATTGTCCCAGTAATATTTCGTTGTTTGGAAGGAAGAGTTGCAAGAGAGTGCGAATGCTGGAATCATTTTGCATTAAAGGAGACCACAGAGAGAAAAAAAGTTCACTTTCCAGAAAAAGTGATAACCACTTTGAAGAGTAATTTCTATGTAGATGATTGCTTAAAATCCATGTCTACTGAGCAGGAAGCAATTCAAATGGTAAAACATCTGACTTCCCTCTTCAATAAGGGAGGATTCACGCTATCCAAGTGGATCAGCAACAGTCATGTTATATTGGAAAACATTCCACCAGATGGAGACCAGAGAATTGGATTTGGACAAAGACAATTTGCCAATGGAAAGAGCACTGGGACTGCACTGGTGCGTTGAAACAGACGTGTTCAAGATCAGAATCTCGATTCAAGAGCGACCATGTACTAGAAGGGCTATCCTATCTGTGTTTGGTTCCGTTTACGACCCTTTGGGATTTCTTGCACCATTTACACTGCCAGCCAAGTTGATTTTGCAGGATCTTTGTCAGGAAAAACTTGGATGGGATGAGAGTATAACACAAACTTCCTCTCATCAATGGACAGAATGATTAGCAGATCTCCACAAGATCTCAGAATTCAAAGTGGACCGGTGCATGATTCCTACAAGCTTTGGTAAGATCAGAGGTGTACAACTGCATCATTTCTCAGATGCCAGTGAAAGTGGCTACGGTACTGTTTCATATCTAAGACTGGAAAATGATAACAAAGAATTACATGTTGCATTCTTAACGGGAAAGGCCAGAGTGGCACCATTGAAACAAATGACAATTCCTTGAATGGAACTTACTGCCGCATTCTTCACTGTTAAAAGTTGACATATTGCTGCAAAAGGAACTATCTTCTGCACCGATTGTGCTAGGGTGCTTAAATACTTCAATAATGAGAACAAACATGTCTTGTAGCATATGTTTGTAGTAAACATAATCTCTTTGATTTTGGGAGCTACTAATGTTTCACAATGGAAATATGTTAACACAAAAGAAAATCCTGCGGATGAAGCTTCCAGAGGACTGACAACAGACCGCTTCTTAAGCAATAAGAGATGGATCAATGGACCAGAGTTTCTCTGTAAGCCAGACAGAGAATGGACAAAACTTGAGCTGGGATTTGAAATCTCTGCTAATGATCCGGAGATTAAACAAAACTATCTTCAGTCTGCAGCTCAACATTCAATTTAATTATACTGTATTATCGCACGTACCCATGTACAGTGAAATTCTTTGTTTTTGCTTACATTGCACAAATTACGCAAAGTGTCGCCACGTGTCTGGTGTCAGAAAAGTTACAAAAATAATCATTAGGGTCCCGATGGACACTCTTTGTTCTCGGCCACCCCGTCCCCAGGTCTCGCCTTGTCCACAGCGGCCTACCCCTTGCCGGGTCCCTCATTGTTCTCGGTGGACCCTTTCACCGGGTCGCTCCTTGTTCATGGAGTCTCCCCCCAGCACGGAGATCCTCTTTAGTATCGGCACCTCCCCTTTCATCCCCCCCCATCCCCACTCTGTTCTTGGCGGTCTCACCGCCCCTCTATGGCCCGCCATCTCTCCCCCTCATACGGTTTGTCAGCGAACCATCCATCTCCTCTCTAGTCCACCAGTTTTTCTGCCATGGGGGTTCGCCTCCCGCAGCCGACCTTGAAGACGCGAGATGTTAGACCTCCCTTCCCCCCTGATGTCCTCTGCCGACCTCTTGTCCAGCGTCCGCCGGTCCGACTCTCTCCTCCTACTGGTCCCCTGTTTTCAGGGGTCGAGTGGGAGACGAGCCTCGGGGCCCACTGCAGGCCGGTCCCCTGTCCGTTGCTCTGGTGGCTCGGGGCCAGGCCTTGGGGGTGGCTTCTCTCAGCAGCTCGTGGCCTGTCAGATCCTCTGGGCAGGTCCCCGGTTCTGCAGGTCCCGCGGACCCTCGGCATGGCTTCTGCCGCGCGGCCCCCTTGATCCCAACATGAGCAAGAGTGTACAATTGTGACTTTCCATGTGAAACTGGCCATTAACAGAAGTGGTAATTGTGTGGTGGGCCTAGCTCACCATTCTGGCTTGGGTAATAAAATTGGAAAGGAACAAAGCTTTTAACACAGCATTGGATGCTACACAGCCACTCCGTGTTTGACGCGAGGTGGCTGATTTATCCGTATTTGGAATGACACACTTGTTTAATCAATATCAAAGCCTAATTTACGCACTCATACGTTTGAAATAACGCGCTCAAATTTTCTCTTCCCACCATGTCTAGAAAACGTCCATCAGGGGAGACTAATGCTAAAAAGGCTCAAAAGGCAATCACAGTTGAGATGAGATTAGATATTATCCCTACTCTCACCTCACCCGCCACCCCCCCGTCTCTCTCTCCCTCCCGAGAGGCTAACCAGGTGTCCAAATGGATGTTGTGATGAGTCTAGCATAGTTACATGCTAGCGCTGCAGTGTGGTAGCACAGTGCTAGTGATTGTGAGTGCTTGTGTTAGTGTTTGCCAGTGCAGTACCTACTCCACCACCACTGGTGAAGAATATAACTCGCCACCACTAGCTCACAGCAATGTGAGGAGAGCCGGGTGGGCCAGTCTCTCTCTGTCGGTACAAAGCCTCTCCAACAGCACGCCTCCTGTGGTGTCTCCTCGTGGCGGCACACGGAAACCGAGCACCGTGCCGACTCAGGCTGAACTACAGAGGACTCAGAGGAGGTCCGGGCACAAGACACGCGGCACGCAGGCCCACCGGGTGGTGGACACATCTGGGTCCCCGTGAACCAGATCTCCAGCTATGGGTAAATAGTCCCGCTGCCTTGTGGGAGCTTTTGGTGAAGCCAAGGCAAAGGGAATAAACCCAGACAGAAATTCTGGAGTGGAGCCCCAATAGGAGGATTGATATCTCATTTTTGGCATTCTTCCGGCAGCTCCTGCAACCAACCTGGTGCCATACGACGTGCCTGGCACTCCTTTGGATCCCACCAGTTAGGTCGTGGGGGCTGACGCTTGGAAAACCCAGGGTTTCCATCTTTTCCCCAGGCCTGCGCCCTGGAGAGGAACTTGAGCGCGGGAGGGAACAGTTACGAGTGATAAGCCCGACTCGATCCCATTGTGGCAAAGACCATCTCTCGAGAATTGGGCTGGTCAGCCACAGCAGGCATTGCCAACGCATGCAACGACCCTGGAGACCTCACCGTGGAGCAGAAACATGGTCTTTCAAGACTGAGAGCGGCCAATGAAAGATGTGATCAACCACCTTCAGAGAGGAATGTGTGTATTAGATGTTGGCTGCATGCTTGATTTAAGTGAGAGCACTGTTCATAGCATTCAACACAACCTTGAGAAGATTGAGAAAAATGCTCAATCAGGGACATCTGCAAGTGCAATGAAAACATCTTTTAGTTTAGTTTCTAGATACATTGCGGAAACATGCCTTTCGACCCACCAAGTCCACACCGACCAGTGATCCTCACACATTAGCACCTACCTGCACACACACACACACGAGGGACAATTTACAATTTATACTTATTCTAGACAATTAACCTACAAACCTGTACATCAATGGAGTGTGGGAGGAAACCGAAGATCTTGGAGAAAACCCAAGCGGTCACGGGGAGAACGTACAACCTCCAAACAGACAGCACCCTTAGTCAGGATGGAACCCGGGTCCCGGGCGCTGCAAGCGCTGTAAGGCAGGAAATCTACCGCTGCGCCACCATACTGCCCTCTAATGCTCGGAGTTTTACAATGGAACACATGGATGTGGTTCGAAGATCAAAATCAGTGCAACATGTTCCTAGCCCGGGCAAAAACCTGCATAATCTATGAACAATAACAAAACGATGCAGAAGGCCTAGTGAAGCCATTCAATGCAAGTTCCGGTTGGTTCGCTAACTTCAGGCGAAGATACGGTTATCACTATATAAAGATGAATGGGGAGACTGCATCTGCCGACACCATGTCTGCCGAGTGGTTCATCTAGATGAGGGTGTCAAACTACCTGCCCGCGATGATTTTGGGGAAAAAAAGTATATTCACGACCATTTATTATGTATCTGTAAGGCAGCCGTTCTCTCTCTCGCCGCTCTCTGGCTCGACGCTCTCTCTCCCACCGTTGTCTGTGCCGCCTGCTATGCCAGCAGCTTGTTAGGTGTACTTAGAAAACAATAGGCGGCAGTTAACCATCCGCTGTACAGAAGCACCTCCCACTCTGCACTGAAGACCACTAGAGCCCCACATGTCGTCAGACACAGTTTAAACACAAGTAGTACTCAGGTACGTAACAACAGTAGCAAGGCTGAGACTGTTTGCTGCTGTGGTTCAAAGTACTTTCCAAGAAGAGGAAAGTTGACATCGAAGGTCAGATATTCAACGATAATTGGAAAGATATGTTTTTCTTCTGTGGGGTCAACCTATGTGTCTGATATGATCGCAACAAGTGGCTGTGACAAAAGAGTACAATATCAAACACTATCAGACGTCACATGGAGAAAAATATGACAAGTACGCAGGACGACACAGAAAGCAAAAGGTAAACGAGCTTGAAGCAGCTCTGAAACTTCACCAAAAGTCAAGAGACTCATGATGGAGCTGTCAAGGCCAGCAATATTATTGCCAACAAAATAGCTGCTGCGTCAAAGCCACACACAGAGGGGGAATTCATCAAAGCATGCATGCTGATGGTGGCTCAGCTGGTGTGCCCTGGGAAGAGACAGGCTTTTGGTAATATCAGCTTATCAAGAAATACTGTGGCAGAGAGAATCGGGGACCTTGCAGGAGATTTGAACTAATCAACTAAAAGACAAAGTGAAGTAATTTATTGCCTTCACTATTGTAATTGATGAGAACACCGACGTGATAATATTTATTTGTGGTGTTGCTACATCTTTGACCCTCACTGAGGAGTTTGTGGAGATGGTGCCCATGACAAACACCACAACAGTTGACGGCAGTCACGCTGTCAGTGTAGCAACAGGTGGCGCACCGTCCATGTCGGGCAAAAGGCAGGTGTTGTTGTGAAACTCAGAGAGAAAGTTCAGACAGCGAATCCAGAGCAGGAATTCTGGAATTGTCATTGTATTATACACCAAGAGGCGTATTGTAGCAGGAGCCTGAAAATGGACAATGTCATGGATGTAGTGCTCAAAACGGTTAATTTATTCGAGCCAAGGGACTCAACCATAGGCAATTTGACACTCTTTTGTAATGAATATTGTGATTCATTCATTTTCTGACTATTCTATTATTGTAAATGTGATCACTTCAATACAAATTAGAGGCTAACTGTGTTCATTGTGTGAGTTTGATTGCTGGAAACAGGTTAATAGAAATTAGTTGCACTTGTATAGCCTACATTTACAATTTGTTTCGTTAGGTCTACATTTTTGTCTGCTAATGTTGGATTTCAAATGGTTTAATGGAAAGAGTGGGGCTCACAAAACAATCTTAGCTAAAATGGCATTATTTTTTCTATCTCTCATCACAACTTTCTTGTAGCCTACAATTGATAAGTAAGTGAAGTCGTTTTTCTTGATTTACGAAAAGCCTTCGATACTGTGAACTATCAGATCTTGATGACCAAATTGTCTTATTTTAACCTCTCTCTGAGCACGATGAAATGGATTGAGTCATATATGGTACAGAGAAAACAGTGTGTTAGAGTACGCAACATTAAATCTGCAACTTCTGAAAACACTCTTGGTGTACCTTCAATCTTGGGACCGCTATTATTCAGTCTATACATTAATGATCTACCAAGTAGCTGTCCATCAAATGTAACTTGCCAGATGTATGCTGATGATGCAGTCGTGTATGTACATGCCAAAAACAAACATCAAGCTACACAAGATCTATCAGCTGCTATGATTAATGTGCCAAACTGGGTGCAATGTTCTGATCTACATCTTAATGTGTCAAAGACTGTCTGTATGTTTTTCTCCAAAAAGGCAAGTACTGATGTAGATCCTGATGTGTTTGTACATGGAACAAAACTTGAAATTGTACATGAGTTTAAATATTTAGGAATCATGATCGATTCACAGCTCTGCTTCAAACAACAAATGAAAACAACAGTAAATATAATTAAATCTAACTTGTCCAATTTTAGATATATTAGAAATAATTTAACTATTGATTCAGCTAAACTATATTTTAATGCAATGATTATGCCATATATGACCTACTGTATAACAAGTTGGACACTGGCATGTAAGTCCACACTAAAGCCTGTTGAAATTGCTTATAAACAAGCCCTAAAAATTCATGACAAAAAGCCCTGAATGTACCATCACTGTAGCATCATGAAGAAATGTGATCTGCTGAGCTGGGAAAACGTAATAAAATATGCAGATTCTATCTTGGTTTACAAAACCTTCCATGGACTAGCCCCACCTCCGTTAAAGGACTTTATAAAGAAAAACACAAATAGGTCGAATAGAGCAGGCTCCAGAGGTGATTGTCTAGTCCCATTTAGGAAATGTGTTTTTGGGCAGTCAGTGTTTTCATATCGAGCGTCGCAGACCTGGAACACAACACCAAGCGTCATACGGGATCTGCCAACCTTTACCTCATTTACCAAACATCTAAAAACATGGTTACTGGAAAATCAATACTGCACTCATAATCTACCTTAAAATTACCCACCGCTATCTGGTCTGTCATAAGCAGCATTGTTTATTGTACTCTTTATTGTTCTTTTTCTTATTTTTTTGTTATTTTGTTTTCTTATTGATTGATTGTGTTGTGATGTGTTTAACTTGTTTATTTAACATCAACCTGCCAAAGGGACTAAAGATGTAAATTAGCGACTGGTTATAATCTTGCATATTTACATGTAAATGTTTATCAATATGCACTGTCCCTGTTTAAATAACAAACAATTAAAAAATTAAAAAAATTAATAAAAATACCAATCATAAAAGTAAAGCTTGCTAGGCAATCTTCTTCATAAGAAATGAAAGTCATAAAGTGAAACACTTTGAAGTTATAGCAGAGACTGAGACACATGAGAGCAGGTTGAAAAAACGAAGGCAACGAAAGCTGTGGGAGCACGCGTGCGTTCGCGCGTGTACAACAGATCCAGCCCGCATGAAGTCGTTTTTGCCCATTCCGGCCCGTGACCTAAAATGAATTTGACACCCCTGATCTAGATCCTAAAGGCTATTATTGAGGAGGGGGCTATTCTGCAAGGCAGATTTTCAATCAGAACGAAACAGCTCTTTTCTGGAAGAGAATGTCGGTTCGATATATATATCTCTCGCGAGTACAAAATGGCAATTGGTTTCAAGGCATCGAAGGATCGTTGCACCTTACTGTCAGGGGCAATGCTGAAGGTGGCTACAAATTAAAATCAGTGCCTGTGCATCATTTGACAAACCTCCATTTGTATATTTATTTCCCAAGCCTAGCCGAGAAGGGGAAGAGCACAGGAGATTTAAAAAGCAGCCATTAAGGTAAGGACTTGGTAGTTTAAGAACAAACAGGGGCCAGGCTTCTGCAGAGTGGCCATTTTGGAGCAAGCGTAGTGAGAATGGATGAGTGTGAGTTCCAGGTGTGGAGTTTGAGGAGCAAGTGCTGAGGCGTTGGCTTGTGAGGTTTCGGTGGAGGCTGAGCAGAGGTTTGGGAAATAAACTGTGAGGTCTTTTAACTTAGGGTATTGGGGATGGGAATCAGGGCAATGATATGCCCTTCCTGCAGGATGTGGGAGATCAGTAACACACCACAGTGACTACACCTGTGGGAAGTGAGTCCAGCTGCAGTTCCTGACTGACTGCATTGAAGAACTGGAGCTGGAGTTGGGAGCATTCAAAATCAGCCAGGATAATGAAAGATACTGAGAGCCAGGATACGCTGAAACCCCTGTCTCACGGTGCAAGTCCACCCACGAGTGATCCCGAGTTAAAAACAAATCAAACTCGTGGTAATCATGTAGAATTAACGTAGCGGGAACGTCGGAACTCGTGGACGTAACTTAGCGACTCGTAACGCTAACGGCAGGCACTCTGGAAACGTGTTAACTCGTGAAAAATTTTCAACATGTTGAAAGATTTCCACAAGTCAAATTTACTCTTGAAGGAAAAATTTGAAACTTTTAAACTCGTTGTAATACTGTAGTAGCCCGTGAGTTTACCGTAGTGACTTGTGAGTAACTTGTGGGTTTGGCCTGAGTGCCAGAAGTGAAATGTTGAAGATTAGTCAGATCTTAATGGAAAATTTTACAGTGATCTAACAATTCATTGTTAAGGAGCAAAAAGCACTCACCGGGGATCTGAGATACAGTGGCAAAAAGAATGAACCATGCAGTGTGGGGAAAGCCGCATTGCGAGAGTTAATTAGTTCCCTTCAGAACATTAACTTTTCACATTGAAACGGTGCCATGAATCCTTGTTAAGTTAATGCACTTTTTATGGAGAAGCAGATATATGGGACAGGTGTCCCGTCTCAGGATTTATATCCGACAAATTAACATCAGTTATTGAAGGCTGATGCGTTTATACAGGGGATTTTCTCAGGCATCACTTTCCACCCATTCTGTCCGCGTTAGAGAGCAATTGGTCAAAACAATATTGTAAATACCACGTTTTATTTTATTATTTTATAAATGGGAATTTTATAAATGTTATAAATTATAAATGGGAAGGAACTGCAGATGCAGGTTTAATCCGAAGAATGGTCTCGACCCGAAACGTCACCTATTCCTTCTCTCCAGAGATGCCGTCTGTCCCGCTGAGTTACTTTAGCTTCATCATCTCCTCAATCACCTCCTCATCACCTCCTTAATCAGTCTGGTACGGAAACACTGACAGTCACTCACTACACAGAATACAGCGCATTGTCTCCAAGGCCTCTAGGATCATCAACTCTCCCCTCCCCTCAATCCATTCCATTTACCTCCAACGTACCTCAAAATTGGCAACAAAGATCATCTCGGACCCCTCCCATCCAGCAAACCACCTTTTCCAGTCTCTCCCTTCAGGGAGGCGCCTTAGGTCACTTGCTACAAAATCCACCCGTTTTAAAAAGTTTCTTTCCCTCAGCAATAAGAACACTTAATTCCCTCCAATAACTTTTTGACTTTGATGTATACAGTGTCCTGTCTATGGTTTTTGTCTGTTCTTTTGCACTATGAGATTTGGTGAGATTTGTGATTTGTGATACATAGATATGCTTTATTATTATGATCTGTGTTGTTATTAGAGTTAATGTGCTAAAGCAGTGTACCATCATGTACCGAACCCAATTACCACCAACCCTGGTCGTGTGGCAAATAAAGTTTCTATTCTATTCTATTCTATTCTTCTTGATAAATGAATCGTTGGAAGCTCGTTCGTGGCGTGTTACTATTCAGAGTTTTAAGTGTATTTGTACTAACCCGTGCTATATGCTTGCCAAAGATAGGAGGCGTTCAGTGGGGAAGTTCACAAAATAAGTTCACAAGTTCAAGAAGGAACTGCAGATGCTGGAAAATCGAAGGTAGACAAAAGTGCTGGAGAAACTCAACGGGTGCGGCAGCATCTATGGAGCGAAGGAAATAGGCAACGTTTCGGGCCGAAACCATTCTTCATTCTTCAGCACCCGCAAATAAGTTCACAAGCTGCATTGGTAATTAAGACCAGAGATATTTTTGTGTGTTATGTAAAATAAATTAATTTCAGGTTCTTTACATCACAAGTATTTTCCTAAAAGGTTACCCACAACTTTATGTTGTAAATGTGTTGGTTTCAGTCCAGCAAAAACATATAACATAAGTCCTTAATGACATTTCATAGAAACACAGCGAGAGAGTGTGAGATGTAGATGGGATATGACTCCAATTTTTAACTAACCCCTGTGTTTGTGTATTCATATTTTTCTAATAAATTATGGTATCTACACCAGATGATAGTGTACCACAATATAGGAAAACATTCTCATATTTACAATTAAGGACCAATTGTATTTGGGTTTTTAATGAAAACTCAGTTTACCCGAGTTTAAATTGAAACTTGGGCGAGGCGCTGAGAAACTCTGGGACGCCACTGCTGAAGAGAACATCTGAGCTTTGTCTTTCATTCAGAGGTTCGCGGGCGGGCTGGGGTGACTGTAGGGCTCTGACAACTTTGTTTCCCAGGGCTGGGGTTAGTGTGAAAGGGGTGGTTTCTGGGCAGATCTGCCCAATCAGCAATGTTTTGAGCCACAGCTTTTTACATAGTTTAAGTCGCGATGGTGGGACGGCTGCTCTGACGGACATACTGGGTGAGTAGAGAGACACACACTGCTATCCCTCTGGTCTACGGACCTTGCTGTCGGGGGAAAAAATAACGTTAATGATCAATTTACCTAATCTTTTTCTTTAGAAGTTTACCAACGTTTTGATGAGAGATAAATTAAGGGAATAAAACAATCTTACTAGACACAAAAAGCTGGAGTAACTCAGCCAAGCCGGCAGCATCTCTGGAAAGAAAGGTCAAAACGTTTTTTCAGTCTGAAGAAGGGACTCGACCAGAAAAGCCACCCATTCCCTCTCTCCAGAAATGCTGCATGTCCCGCTGAGTTACTCCAGCATTTTGTGTCTATCTTCGGTGTAAACCAGCATCTGCAGTTCTTCCCGACACAAAACAGCCCATGCCTTTCAATTGATGCCAGACCTTGAACAAATGCAGTTCAAAATGGACTTTTGAATGCAATTTTGGAAGGATTGTTTCTTGAAACAAACTGCTCTAAAAGTTTGAAGGAAGGAATTGCAGATACTAGTTTAAACCAAAGATAGACACAAAATGATGGATTCTCAGCTGGTCAGTCAGCATCTCTGGAGAAAAGAAATAGGTGATATTTCGGGTCGAGATCGTTCTTCAGGCTGGGTCTTTTTATAGTGAAAAAACCCTGCATGACATAATTTTTACCATGTGATGATTTTTCCACACGTCGGTAGTCGTTGTTGGCTCAAGAGTAACTCGGGAGAGGAACTTGGTACATCGCAGAAATGAGAAGTAAACGGCAAACTTTAACATAAACGCGGGAACTCGTTTAAACTCGTGAACATAAACTTGGAATCTCGTAGACAACCACGAGTTTGATTTTTTCTTTCACTCGGGAACACTCGTGGGTGGACGCACCGTGAGACAGGGCCATGAGGCACAATAAGGGACAGAGCCGTCTGTACTTTCTGAGGAGGCTCCGCTCTTTCGAGGACTGCAGGAAGATGTAGCAAACGTTCTATCAATCAGTGGTGGCCTGTGCCATCTTCTATGCTGTCGTGTGCTGGGGTAGCAGAATAAAGGCCGCGGATGCCAACAGAATCAACATGCTCATCAGGAAGGCTGGCTCTGCCCTGGGAATGGAGTTGGATTCATTGGAGTTGGTCTGGGAAAGGAGGATGCTCCTCAAACTGTAGAGTATCTTGGACAATACATCTCACCCCCCCCCCTCCATGGCACACTGATCAACCTAAGGTGCACCTTTAGCAACAGGCTGGTCCCACCAAGGTGCAGCACAGAACGCCACAGGTGATCCTTTTTTACTGTGGCTATCAAACTGTACAACTCCTCGCCCTTGATACCCCCCTCACATTTTGCAAATTCCTCATCCTGGACTTTTCCATTCGATAATTTAATTTCATGTTTGTGCAATATTACATATGTGCTGTGCAATAAAGGGTCAGTTTAATTGCATTATTATTATAATGCACAGGACACTTTCAATCCGTTGTAAATATCTTTTGCCTGTTGGCAGACCAACAGATAAATAAAGTTGTATCGTATAGTATGAGTTTTAGTGAGATGGTCACTCCTAAGGTGAAGGCTGGGGGGTGTTGTGGCTGCGAGGGTGACCGGTCCTCACCCTGTCACGGTGGGTGTCGAAGAGAGACGTGTGCATGGAGCGATTCCGGTCGGGCTTACCCACACTCCGTCGGAATTGTTCATAGGACCCATGGCCCGGGTCCCTCCCCGAGAGCTGGCCCGAGGCAACATGAGCCGCCTTTCCGAGATGCCCAGAGTGCCGTTCTGTGACGCGGAGAAGCGCGTGTTGTACAGACTCGTCCGCTGCCTGTCACTTCTGCGGTGAGGAGGCGTCCGTGTACCATTTGTATGTACAACGTGAGAGGTTGCAGCCCCTGTTCGAGTATCTGAAGGGGCTGCTCCTCAAGTTTTGGCTCCATTTTAGCCCTGATTTTTGGGCACCCAGAACAGAGGGGGGAGGGTCAGGAGGGAGGAGGGGGGTCTCCGTGTCTGTCTGCTCCTGGGCCTGGCAAAGATGGCCATTCGCTAGTCCAGGCAGCAGGCAGTCGACGGCCGCACAGGGGTCGGCTGCCTGCCCCTTTTCCGGGGTTACGTGTCCCTGGAGAGGGAACACGCGGTGTCCACGGGGACGCTGGAGGCCTTCCATGAACGCTGGTCGAGTGTATTATAGACAAGGACGGCGGGATCTTAATTTGAATTTTTGTTTTGTTTGTAAACTGCCGATACAGGCAGCTTTTGATATGAATGCTATACTACTTTGTATGTTGATTTTGTTTTTGGAATTAAATATTTGTTTTAAAAAAAAAGGTGAAGGCTGCATCATTGGGGTCCTGGGGGGAGAATATATGGGGTGGCATCTGTTACATGCCACAGAGCTGTGGCATGTAACAGATATTTAAGTTGGCTCATGGACTCGCCAGCCGCCTGTCACTTCTGCAGCGAGGAAGAGACCGTGTTCCATGTCTATATGGAGTGTGAGAGTGCAGCCCGTTTGACTATCTGAAGGGGATGCTCCTCAAGTTTTGGCTGCACTTTAACCCCACGCTCCTGATCTTTGGTCACCCAGTAGAGGGGGGAGGGTCTTTAGGGAGGGGGCGTCACCCTGACGGTTTGTTCCTGGGCCTGGCCAAGATGGCCATTCGCGGATCCAGCAGCGGGCAGTCAAGGGTTCTGCACCAGTCTACTACCTGCCCCTCTTCCGGGTCTACGTCCATGCCCGTGTGTCCCTACAGAGGGAGCAAACGGTATCCAGGAGGAGTCTAGAGGCCTTCCGTGAATGCTGGTCACCACGGGGAGTCGAGTGTTTGGAGATGAAGTTGACAATATTTTAATTTGATAACTATTTGATTGTAACTTGCCAATGGTAGTCTTGATTTTATTATTATTCTGTATTTGTGTTTGTTTGAATGAAAGCTATTTGTATTTAAAAAAGAAGTGAAGGCTGCAGGTAGTTTTGTGACCACAGGGAAGACAAAGGAAGAGGCACACAGTGCCGGCAGTACTGTCCCCATTGCCCTCAGTAACACATTTCAGATACTGTTGGGGGAAGATGACCTTTCTGAAGGCAGCAGCAGTGGCCATGTCCGTGGCATCAAATCAATTCTGCATGAATACATCATCTTCACCGCATAATGAAGCAAATCAACTTCGCACCAGCAAAATGACTCAAAACTGCCTTGCATCAACAACCATCACAAAAATGGACTGTGACAATGCATCTTCCCTAAGTGGGAGTACTGACCACTAAACAATTGCTGGGAAGTCAAACCAAGGACACACTCCATGTTATGTGGCACTACAATCATGCTAAATGGGATGGAGTCCAAACAAATCTGGAGGCTCAAAACTTGGTATGCACAAGTTTACTGGTTTTGACTTGGCCTCTTTGGCCTGAAATGTTAACTCTGTTACTCTTCTCACAGATGTTCACTGACCTGCTGAGTGTTTCCTGCATTTTCTGTTTCTTTGAGTTTCTATCAGAAAGTGAACAGCTGCAAGTTCCTGGGTCAGGAATCTTCATATTTCTGAAGATCTGTCCTGAGCTTGGTACATTGATGTAATCACAAGGCAAGCTCATCAACAATTGTACTTCCTTGGAAGATCGAGGAGATTTGTTATGTCAACAAATACTCCATTGAAGGTCCACAGATAGAGATTACATTGAGTGGTTGCATTGCGGCCTGGTTTCGCAAATCAAACGCCCAGGAATGGAGATTACAGAGTTCTGTAGACACTGCCTGAATCATCACAGGTACTAACGTCCCTAACGTCAAAAGGATTTTTTGGAGGCGCTGCCTCAAAAAGGGCAGTCACTATCATCAAAGACCCACACCTCCCTGGCCATGTTCTTATTTCACGCCTACCATCAGGAAAGTGGTGCAGGAGCCTGAAAACCATGACCTCCAGGTCAAGACTAGCAGCAACCATCGCACTATATATCACAGACCTTGGCAACTTTAAACCAGTCCTGCAATGGACCAGAACTTTACTTAATTCGATGCCAGATCCACGCTCTCAACAAACGCTTCTTCGCCTATCTGGGCTCCACTAAGGATCACAAGCTTGCACGTCTCCAGACCAGTCCCTCCATTGACACTCCTCGAATCGACCGCTGCAGCTCCACTACTGGACCATGCCACCTGCCCTACCACCATGGGGCTAAGACACGCGATAACATAGCTGCCAAGAGGAGCAGCACCCACATCCACCACCGCTACATTGACGACTGGATTGGTGCTACCATCCTGCATTCAAGATACACTTGGACCATCTCCTACATCTCCCTACCTTTTCTTAATCTCACCGTCTCCATCACAGGAGATGGTCCAAGACTATCAACTGACAATGACTCCCACAGCTATCTAGGCTACATGTCTTACCACCCTGATTCCTGTAAAGACCCCTACACCCAATTCCTCCGTCTACGCCGCATCTGCGCCCAAGATGAGGTGTTCCATACCAGGACATCCGAGATGTCCCCATTGATTAGGGACAGAGGATCTCCTCGGTATCCCGCAGCTCCGCTCTTGCTCCCCTTCCCTCCAGTTGTGACAGGAACAGAGTCCCCCTAGTCATCCAATACAGCAGATATTTTTGCCACCTCCAACGGGATCCCACCACAAGGCACATCTTCCCATCTCCACCCCTTTCCGCAGGGACCGTTCCCTATGTAACTCCCTGGTCAACTCGTCCCTTCCCAAACTTCCTCCTCTCCAGGTACTTTCCCCTACAACCGCAGGAGATGCAACACCTGAGCAGGAGATGAACCTATACTTCCCTCCTCTACTTCATCCAAGGACCCCAACAACCTTTTCAGGTGAGGCAGAGGTTCACTTGCACCACCTCCAAGCACATTTACTGTATCTGCTGTTCTAGGTGTACCTGTAATGTGCTCTCTGAAAGTGAAGGGGGCCATTCATACATGAGCACATTCACATTTTCTGCAAGTCCATCCAGGTGTGGACTCTTATATATCAGCGAGACCGAGCGCAGGACTCCTGCTTTTGCATTATTATGGCTGCCTAGTATTATGGTTATAAATGTATTCCATTTTTTTATTCCTGTTTTATCTGTGTGTGTGAGTCAAGCCTGTTAAGCTGCTAGCTGCAAGAATGTAATCGTTCTGTTACCGGTACATACGACAATTAAACACTCTTAACTCTGCAAGAATTACTGTGGGGCGTCAGCAAAAATGCAACCCACCACATTCTACAATGTCATGACTTAGCAGATTCCTCATTCTTCTCATCTTTTCAGTCAAGTCAGCGGGTCAAGACTGGTTCAATGAGCAGTGCAGAAGTGCAGCTTCAGGTATGTCCAAAAATGATGACATGCCAGCTCAGTGCATCTTCAATACCATGCATGATCCACAGTAAAAGCAGCACACGCAGGCAGCATCCCTGGAGAGAAGGAACGGGCCCCGTCCAAGGAAGGAGATGGCCGGAGGCCCACAACAGCCTAGGATGTGTCGGGATGTGTCATAAGAACAAGAGCGTGGACTTTTAAAATGGCACTAAAATATGGCACCTCTTGCATACGGGCTCTGCAGACTATTTCTGTACACTTGCTAATCGAGGATCAGGGGTATGGCAATACTGTACAGGACGCTTTGTGTGAAAAATAATTTATTCTGTCCGACATAAGGAAAGGTTTTAAATTGAAGAAAACGACAAGGAACCAACGTGAAAACCTGTCTGCTCCGAAACATTCTCTTAAAGAAGCTTCTACTGAAAAATGCTGGAGAACTATGTCACTGGGTAAGAACAAATCACTGCATGCATCTTTCTTCAAACTGTAAGCTTTACTTGTTTTAATATGTAATGCATATTCCCCATTCAGAAAGAATGTGACTTGATTTGTATTTTACTGGCATCTTTAGGTAGCAGCTATCTAATTCATATTGCACATGCCTGCTATGTTTCATTCTTTCAATAGGCGAAGACAATGAAACCATGCATCTTGTATTCACTGGAGTTTAGAAGGATGAGGGGGAATCTTATAGAAACAAGGAATTCCATAAATTCACAACTCTCTGGGTGAAAAAGTTTTTTCTCACCTCAGTCTTAAATGACCTCCTCTTTATTCTAAGACTGCGGCCCCTGGTTCTGGACTCGCCCAACATTGGAAACATTTTTGCTGCATCTAGCTTGTCCAGTCCTTTTATAATTTTATATGTTTCTATAAGATTCTCCCTCATCCTTCTAAACTCCAGTGAATACAAGCCTAGTTTTTTCAATCTTTCCTCATATGACAGTCCCGCCATACCAGGGATCAATCTCGTGAACCTACGCTGCACTGCCTCAATCACAAGGATGTCCTTCCTCAAATTAGGAGACCAAAACTGTACACAATACTCCAGATGTGGTCTCACCAGAGCCCTATACAACTGCAGAAGAACCTCTTTACTCCTATACTGAAATCCTCTTGTTATGAAGGCCAACATTCCATTAGCTTTCTTCACTGCCTGCTGTACCTGTAAGCCAACTTTCAATGACCGGTGTACAAGGACGCCCAGGTCTCGCTGCAGCTCCCCCTTACCTAACCAAACCCCATTGAGATAATAATCTGCCCCCTTGTTTTTGCCGCCGAAGTGAATAACCTCACATTTATCTATATTATACTGCATCTGCCACGCATCTGCCCACTCACTCAACCTGTCCAGGTCACCCTGCAACCTCCTAACATCCTCTTCACAGTTCACACTGACACCCAGCTTTATGTCATCTGCAAACTTGCTGGTGTTGCTCCTAATTCCCTCTTCCAAATCATTAATATATATGGTAAACAGTTGTGGCCCCAACACTGAGCCTTGCGGCACTCCACTCGCCACTGCCTGCCATTCTGAAAAGGACCCGTTCACTCCTACTCTTTGCTTCCGGTCTGCCAACCAATTTTCTATCCATGTCAACACCCTACCCCCAATAACATGTGCTCTAATTTTAGTCACCAGTCTCCCGCGCGGGACCTTATCAAAGGCTTTCTGAAAGTCTAGATACACTACATCCACTGGCACCCCTTCATCCATTTTACTTGTCGCATCCTCCAAAAATTCCATAAGATTAGTCAAGCATGATTTCCCTTTCATAAATCCATGTTGACTAGGACTAATCCTTTTACTGCTCTCCAAATGCCCCATTTTACTTCGGAGTCACGTGAAGACCCCGCCAGCACGCATGCGCGACATAACGTCTCACGCTGTGCAACAGCGACGGGCGGGGGAAGAGCTCTCCCGCGGCAAAGTTTAAAACGGGACCTGCAGGTAGGTTAATCTTATTCGGAGGTCGTTTATTTCGAACCCTTGCTGTGTTTTGTATTTCAGCAAACATGGACAAGGGAAGGAAAATAAAGAAAGTCGCGTCCCGTACGACTGTGGTGGACCAGGAAGGTTCCGGCAGAGGGGAGCGACCGACGGCACCGGGACCGCATTCCCTGCAGTCCAGTCACCGACTCTAACACTGCTCAGCCAAGCCCAACGCCGCAAGCTTCTCAGCTCGAACCAATGCAGCGGGTTGGAGGCAAGGCGAAGCAGAAGTCGGTCCGGCCGATACTCGGACGAGTCCGGTCAGGAGGACGCGCTGTCCGAGAGCTGCAAAGGTGACTGTCTATCCCGCATGGAGCGGTTGATGGAGCAGATGCTCCAACGAGACTTGCTCCGGGAGATGGAGCAAGCTCACCATGGGAGTGCTCGCACACCCACAACAGCACCGTATTCTGCGCTGTCCATCGCATCTCCCTCGACAGAGGGGAGCGTTGGGGGGCAGGGCTGGGCTGGCCTGGAAGAGGGGTTCGTGGCTGAAGATACCAGCAGTGTGCTGGGGGTGCAGGACCAGGAAGAGCTACTGGGAGTGGTCAACAAGTTTGCGGTACCACCCCAAGCGGGGCAACCATTACAGGCCAAACTGGCGGCCAGTATAGACTACCTGTCCTTCCACCCTCTGCAGGAACAGGTAGTCAATGAAACAATGGGCAAATATATACCTCCGGAGAACTGCATCTCACTAAATGTACCCGCCGTCAACAGCCAAATCTGGGGGTACATTGGGCTGGGCATAAGGGCCCAGGAGGTGAAGCTTGAGAAGATATTAAAACTTCTGACTTCAGCCATAACGTCCTACGCTCGTTCCGTTGATGGGGTTGAAATGACGGATAACCAGCAGGACACACTGGCCCTACTGTGTAATACACAGTATGAAATAAACTGCCTGCGGAAGAACGCCATCAAACCTGCCCTCAACCCCAAATTCGCAGGGTTGTGCAAAACTGCAACTGCACAGCCACAGATACTGCTGTTTGGAAAAGACTAGTCCAAGCAAATAAAAGAACTGGACGAAGAGTCTAAAGCCGTTGGGCTTATGAGGGCAGCTGCAGGAACGAGCAAAACTACACACCCCAGGCGGCAGCACCCCTATGCATCCACCAGCAGGCATCAACACCAGGGTGCTGGTGAAAGCATGAGGGCCGCACATCAACCACGAAGGTCTTTTTTAGGCCAAGCCCCAGAGCGGCCCTCATGGAAGATGCGCCAACCTCACACTCCGGCGCCTCGACCAGTGAAGAAACAGAGGCCGAAGAAATGAACATACCACCGGTAACCATGGAGGTAGGTGGGTCTGGTTCCTTCCAGAACATAAAAGGTGTAGGTCCTGTACTAACAGAGGGAAGGTTACACTTGTTTTGGGAAGCATGGAGGACTATTACATTTGACAAATATATACTACAAAGTATACAGGGATACAAAATTGATTTCATCCAAAAAAGTATGCCACCAGTTCAACATGTACCTGACAGGGAGTTTGTACTCTCACAACGGGAAACATTCAAAGGACATGCAGAACTGGAGAGGTTACATGCTAAAGGAGTTATAGAGAGAACGGAGCATGACTCTCTGGAATTTGTATCGAACATTTTTACAAAAACTAAGAAAGATGGTGGATGTCGCATCATCATTGACTTAACTAGACTGAATACTTTTGTTAAGCATATACATTTCAAAATGGAAACATTTGTTACTGCCAAACAATTAGTTCCCGAAGGATACTTCATGGCATGCATCGATTTAAAAGATGCATAATATTCAGTACCCATTCATAAGTATCATTGTAGATACCTAAAATTTAACTGGATGGGGCAACTATGGCAGTATAAAGCGTTGCCTAATGGGTTAACATCAGCCCCAAGACTATTTACCAAGATATTGAAACCAGCCTTGGCAATACTAAGGAAACAAAAACATATTGTTATGGCATAACTTGATGATATTTTGATTGTGGGGAAAACCCTGGAATTAGCTAAATGAGCGGTTTTAGCTACCAAACATCTGTTTGAAACACTGGGGTTTATCACACATACATCTAAGTTGACACCATCCACAACTATGGACTATCTGGGATTCACAATTAACTCTGTCCACATGTCTGTAACATTGCCAAAGGACAAAGCAGCAGAGTTGGTGGAAGCCTGCAACAAATTGATTGTTACTAATCAACCATCTATTCGACAGGTGGCAAAAGTGATTGGGAAACTAGTAGCAGCATTTCCAGCTACTCAGATTGGACCTTTGCATTACCAAAATTTACAAAGGGCAAAGGTGCAAGCGCTAAAACAACATGAAGGTCATTTTGATCGACATATGCAATTACCAGCCAAAGCAATTTCGGAGTTACAATGGTGGAGAGAAAACATTTGGCATAGTTCCAGCCCCATCGTTATCAGTAACCCATCATTCACATTACAAACGGATGCCAGTGCTAAGGGCTGGGGAGCAACTAACACTATATCTAGTACTGGTGGTAGGTGGAACATACAAGAATCATCACTACTACAGACACTGGGTATAAATTACTTAGAAATGTTGGGTGCGTTTTATGGGCTAAAAGCTTACTGTTCAGCTATGCACCATTTGCATGTCCGCTTACAAATTGACAATACCACAGTGGTGGCTTATATTAATCATATGGGTGGAATAAAATCGATATCGTGTGACGATCTGGTCAGCACAATCTGGCAATGGTGTGTCGACAGACATATTTGGCTATCAGCAACTTACCTACCAGGTAAGCTCAATACAGTGGCAGACACCAGGTCACGGAAATTTAATGACAACACCGAATGGATGTTGAACCACAAAGTATTTGCTGATAGTACAATGCGGTATGGTACACCTGATATCGATCTCTTTGCATCCAGACTGAATCACCAGTTACCAACATATGTCGCTTGGGAGCCAGACCCTGAGGCAGCAGCGATGGACGCTTTTTCGCTGAATTGGGGAAAATTGTTTTTCTATGCCTTCCCCCCCTTCTGCCTCATCAGTCGGGTCCTACGCAAAATACAAATGGACTCAGCTTCAGGTATTTTGGTAGTACCCGATTGGCATACACAGCCATGATTCCCTGTGGTCCTCGACATGGTCTCTGAACCACTCATGACCATTCCCAAAAGACCAGATCTCTTGGTCCATCCTGTTACGGGCGAAAGTCATCCGTGCCATGACAGGATAAATCTGTTGGCTTGAAGAATTTGAAAAGACCTCTGTTGGATCTGGGATTATCGGACAGGACCATGAACATGATCACGGCGGCCTCCCGAGAATCGACTAAGAAGCAGTACCTCTCCAGCATTCGGAAGTGGGAAACGTACTGCTCAAGGACTGGGGTAGCATACAAATCAGCTACAATTACCAATGTCCTGGAGTTCCTATCCAGCCTTCACTTTGATGAAGGACTGAGTTACAGCACAATTAACAGTGCTAGGAGTGCTCTGTCAGCATATTAATGGCAGGTACCATGACAGCAGTCCATGGGATCCCACCCTCTAGTTGCCAAACTAATGAGGGGTATCTGCAACACCAATCCCCCCAGACCAAGGTACACCCAGATCTGGGACATCAGTGTTGTACTGACATTACTAAGGGGTTGGTCACCAGCAATGTCCATGTCCCTGGAACAGCTCACACTAAAAACAGTAATGCTGATGGCTTTGGTCTCAGCTCAAAAGGTCCAGTCCCTATACAAATTAAGATTGGACAATATGAAATCATCAACTGACAAGATAACCTTCCAGATCTTGGAGTTGGTCAAACAGAATACACCGGGAACTTCGGGACTGAGTTTGGAATTCCGGGCATACCCACCTGACCCCCGTTTGTGTGTCATGACACACCTACTGCTTTATCTTAGGACAACAAAAGCCTTATGAGGAAGCGAAATGGCATTATGGGTTAGCTTCAAACAGCCTCATGGACGGGTGTCAGTACAGACCATCTCAAGATGGCTCAGACAGGTTCTGGGGGCTGCTGCGGTGGATACTGACATTTTAAAATCTCACTCCACCAGGGCAGCAGCAACATCGGTGGCCAGAAATATGGAGGTACCAATGGACCATATCCTGGCGACAGCAGGATGTTCTACGGAAAAGACTTTCCAAATATGTTATAATAAGCCGATCGCCAAACCTGCAGTGTTTCCAGAAAGAATTTTAAGTTCTGCAATATAATTTAGCCCAAGGGAGCATTATTTTCTTTGTTAAAAAATAAATCGTTATTGTTTTTAAAAATTGATTTATGTTTAATTACGATAACATACTTCCTCCCTTGGGTGACTTCGGCAGTGAGTGAGGTATGGATTTGTTCCACGGCATGAAATCACACATCTTTAAAATCTTCACGTAGTCACTCACGTGACTCCGAAGTAAAATAGTAAGATTAAACGAGAACTTACTAGTTTGAGGTTTGATCTTTATTTTATGAGGAGTTACGTCGAGGGATTACGTGCCCACCATGCCCACCCTCTTATAAAGGTCAACTGGTATCCTAGTTCTTCTTATCTTACTATGTTTATTTCATTACTATTATTGTGATTCCACGCCGCTGCTTTGAAGAATGTCGCACATGCGTGCTGGCGGCGCCTTCACGTAATCCCTCGACGTAACTCCTCATAAAATAAAGATCAAACATCAAACTGGTAAGTTCTCGTTTAATCTTACTATTATTACCTCCTTAATAATTGACTCCAGCATCTTTCCCACCACCGAAGTCAGGCTAACTGGTCTGTAATTCCCAGTTTTCTCTCTCGCTCCTTTCATGAAAAGTGGGATAACATTAGCTATCCTCCAATCCACAGGAACTGATCCTGAATCTATTGAACATTGGAAAATGATCACCAATGCGTCCACTATTTCTAGAGTCCCGCCGGAGGACCCTGGGATGCAGACCATCAGGTCCAGGGGATTTATCATCCTTCAGTCCCATTAGCCTACCCAATACTATTTCTCGCCTAATGAAAAATTCTTTCAGTTCCGCTACCCCCTTAGAGAGCTAGCTCTCTCTAGTTTCATTGCATAGGCCTTGATGAGCGACTTGAATTCTAGAAATGTAGCATTAGTGTAAAGTCAAATGCTGTTCATTTTAGGCTATTTTAGGCTATTGATTGTGACATGAAAACAGCATGAAAGAGAAAGGGGCAAGTACCTTTTGGCTTTTTGCAATCTTGCACATAACATATGGTACAACAATATTACCAGGAATTTTCAGTGCCATGTTAAATCATGATATGTGTATTAATATCCTCAAAGGTACACAAAAATGCTGGAGAAACTCAGCGGGTGCAGCAGCATCTATGGAGCGAAGGAAATAGGCAACGTTTCGGGCCGAAACCCTTCTTCAGACTGATGGGGGGTGGGGAGAAGAAAGGAAAAAGGCGGAGGAGGAGCCCGAGGGCTGAGGGATGGGAGGAGGAGCCCGAGGGCTGATGAAGGGGAGGGGACAGCAAGGGCTAGCAGAATTGGGAGAATTCAATGTTCAAGCCCCCCGGATGTAGACTGCCCAAGCGGAATATGAGGTGCATTTCCTCCAATTTCCGGTGTTGCTCGCGCTGGCCATGGAGGAGACCCAGGACAGAGAGGTCAGATACGGAATGGGAGGGGGAGTTGAAGTGCTGAGCCACCGGGAGGTCAGGTTGGTTATTGCGGACCGACCGGAGGTGTTCGGCGAAACGATCGCCAAGCCTTGGTCTCACCAATGTAGATCAGCTGACATCTAGAGCAGCAGATACAATAGATGAGGTTGGAGGAGATGCAGGTGAACCTCTGTTGCACCTGGAACGACTGCTTGGGTCCTTGAATGGAGTCGAGGGGGGAGGTGAAGGGACAAGTGTTGCATCTCTTGCGGTTGCAAGGGAAAGTGCCTGGGGAGGGGGTGGTACGGGAGGGAAGAGAAGAATTGACAAGGGAGTTACGGAGGGATCGGTCTTTGCGGAAGGCAGACATGGGGGGAGATGGGAAGATGTGGCGAGTGGTGGGGTCACGTTGGAGGTGGCGAAACTGACGGAGGATTACTTGTTGGGCGAAACTGATGGAGGATTACTTGTTGGGCGAAACTGATGGAGGGTTACTTGTTGGGCAAAACTGACGGAGGATTACTTGTTGGGCGAAACTGACGGAGGATTACTTGTTGGGCGAAACTGATGGAGGATTACTTGTTGGGCGAAACTGATGGAGGATTGATTACTTGTTGGACGAAACTGATGGAGGATTGATTACTTGTTGGGTGAAACTGATGGAGGATTGATTACTTGTTGGGCGAAACTGATGGAGGATTACTTGTTGGGTGAAACTGATGGAGGATTGATTACTTGTTGGGTGAAACTGATGGAGGATTGATTACTTGTTGGGCGAAACTGATGGAGGATTGATTACTTGTGTAATATCCTCAATGTTGCTTCTTACTTTATAAGGTGTACATTTACAACAATAATGCCAATCTATTCATTATCCAGCTTGACGGTAAAATAAGCTGCAGCTCTTAATTTGTAACTTTTTAAATGAAAAATGGTATAATCTAATCTTTTATTATCAATCTGAAATAGAAGTAGGAGGAAACAAAGCCTGGCAAGTTATAGGTGGATACAGGCAAGGAGGTTTTATTGGCAGATGGGCGGATAAAAAAGAGACAAGGCTGTCAGATAATGAGAGAAAATGAGTGAAATACAATGCAGAAGGAGGGAGATAATGGGATTCACTGGAATTTAGACTGGGCTTATATTCAATCGACCATTCTATTCCTTCCTCCAGTTCTGGGGGGGCGGGTCCTGTGGCGTCAGCTAATACACGGGCCTCTTATGGTCGAACCCTCGTCAGTAGGTACGAGGGCTGGCACGTGACGTCATGGGCTAGAGGGAGTGTCCTGCTACTTAAGGTTATCTCACCTCGAGACCTTAGCAGTCAACAGGTAGCTGAGACCGAGAGAACAGCCTCACTGATAATATAGTTAGCGCACCAACCTAACGTGTAGAACCTGAATACACGACTGTTTGAACCTGCCTGACGTCTGGCCTTATTCACCACGTTTGTTGCCGCTACACGGGTAACTTTATCACACAAAGGGTGATGGGTGTATGGAACGAGCTGCCAGAAGAGGTAGTTGAGACTGGGACTATCCCAACATTTCAGAAACAGTTAGACAGGCACATGGATAGGACTGTTTTGGAGGGATATGGACCAAACGCAGGCAGGTGGGACTAATGTAGCTGGGACATGTTGGCTGGTGTGAGCAAGTTGGGCAGAAGGGCCTGTTTCCACACTCTATAATCTTTAGAAAATTAAATAGTTCATGTCCAGCATTCAGCTGAATCTGGACGACATTCAGCGTAGACTAAACAGTGGCAAGTAACATTCATACACAGAAGAATCAAAGATCAGCTCCAAAAATGGAGAATCGAACCGCATACAGATGATGTTCAATCGCATTAGCATTGCCAAGTCACACCAACATTCTGGGGTCGTCACTGGCCAGAACTCAACTAGATCAAACACAATTACTGTGGCTACAAGAGCTGGTCAGGGATTGTGGTAACCCATCTACTCATGTCCCGAAGTGTTCAACCAGATGCAAGGCAGGAGCTTGATAGGATTCTATCCATTTGCATCAATTAATGCATCTCCAACAGCATTCCCATAGTTGAGATCATTATTCAAAGCAGCCCACCTGTTTTGCATTCCACTGAAACAAGATAGATATTCTTTCCCCACACCTCCATTGTGCTAGGACTAGCTTTTATAACTCACTTGCCGGTCAAGAAGTCAACAGGACATTATCACATGTACTACGAGGCAGGTGCTCTCTCTTTAGTGAGATGATGAAGGGAGCCAAGAGGCCATCTCCACTTAAAAACTGATCTCTGCAGCAATGATGCCTTTCGAAGTTCACTCTAGTGCACAAGTATGTAGGTAAAGTGTGGCACCCAGGGAAGACTTTGTTCTTAAAAACAAATAGCATGGAGTAATGATTTGTAAGAACCAATAAACAATTGGGAAAATACCACAGCTGAGAAAGGTGGGTATAGGATCAGGAACATTCAGGAGTTAATATACAAAACCAAAGTATCAAATACAATGGAAGCAGAGGATCATTGGGATTATTTCTACCGCAAAAACTGAAGCCAGAGAGAGAAGAGCCAAATTGCTGGAAGTAATAGTCTGCTTTTTAACAAGAAAAAGGTTTTAAAAACAAGTGGGAAGAGTTGCAGTTTTTCAGAATTGCTGATTGTGGAGTCAGAACATAAGTGTGAAGCAGGTGTCCGACAGGCTTGTCTAGAGGGGGAGGGGGAGAAAACAAAGCCTGGCAAATGATCTAAAAGCATTTATTTCAAGAGAATTAGAATATAAAAACAGGGATGTAATGCTGTGGCTTTAGAAGGCACTGGTCAGACTGCATTTGGAGTATTCTGAGCAGTTTTGGGTCTAAATCTGAGGTGGGGGCTGGCTGTGCCGACATCCAGAGGTGGTTTACGTGAATGATCCTGGGGACGATTGGGTTAACGTATGAGCGTTTGACCACTCAAGACCTGTACTCACTGGAGTTTGGAAAGACGAGAGAGGACCTCATTGAAACTTACAGAATAATGATAGGCCTGGATAAGGTGGATGTGGAGAGGATGTTTCCACCAGTGAGATGGTCTCCGACCACAGGGCACAGCCTCGGAATATAAGGACATACCAATAGAAAGATAAGGATGAATTTCTTCAGTCAGAGAGTGGTGAATCTGTGGAATTCATTGCCATAGGTGGCTGTGGAGGCCATATCATTGTGTATACTTAAAGCAGAGATTGACATGTTCTTGATTAGGAAGGGTGTCAAAGGTTATGGGAGAAAGTAGGAAAATGGGGTCGAGAAGGAAAGATAGATGAGCCATGATTAAATGGCGGAGTAGACTCAATGGGGCGAATGGTTAAATAAACTCGATTGACTTATGAACTTGTAAATGCATTTTAAATCGATTACTCAGGAAGGATACAAGTCACATTTACCACTCTGACGGTGACACAAAAACATCTAGGCTTTGCAAGTAAGGCAATTTGTAATGGGATTATTCGTTTAATAAAAGCAAAAGTGTTTTGCATATTTCTGGCAGGAGTATTTTGTGGTATTATCAGATGCTTGTAATCATGGGAAATATTAATGCAGTTTGTCACCCATGTTTACATGCAATTCTACAGTAGTTTTTAATGTCCAATGTTCCAATGACAGTCTAGAGTTGTTTACGACTTGTGTCTGAGTCCTGTCATTGGTTGGATTAACCAGTACCTAAAACCAAGCATTCCACATCACCTCATCAGTGGAATCAATGCTACACTGCACGGTGTGCTACCTTAGCAACGGAGCAGGAACAGTAAGCCAGCTCTCACCTCTAGAATTCCATGTAAACTAAATGGTACAATTATATGGGGGATGTTGGGACAGAGACCGCTGCAGATGTACAAAGGCAATTTTTAACAATTGCAGAACAAGTTGATTGAGTAGTCAGTTTAAAAAAGGAACACCGAACCTTTGGAACAGAGAAGCAAAGTATAAAAGCAAGGTATGCTATGTTTTTACAAATCTCTTCTGCACAAGTCTGCCCGACTGCATTAAACAGCAAGAATCGTATCAAGATGAAAACTTTCACTTACATGAAAAATCCAAAGAAAGTGGGATTGTCGTGCTTAGAGAAGGTTAAAAGGAGTATTCATAGATCAGTCAGATACATACGGTTCTTGCCAAAGGCATAAAGGTTTCCAACCAAGGGATACTGATTTACTGAAAAAGAATCAAGGCAATACTTTTGATCTATTACGTGAAACATGTGTAAAGTATGCCTGGGAATCGCGAGACAATCCATTAATGACTTTGCTTGCCAGATTATAATTCATTCTTCATTACAGAAACTAAACAAGCATATGGCAAATTTGTTGTGCCTCAGCATTCCGTCCCTCCCTCCTGAATATAAAATGATATTCTGTGCCATAAATACTTTTCTATACCTCAATTAGATGATCTGCACAACATCCCTCTTCAAAGCTAAAAGCATAATCAATTCAGTTCCTCTAATATTTTTCTTGACATTCAATTAGACAATGACAGAGCAGTACACAGGCCGTCCTAGAGTAACAAATGCCCCACTTACGAGAAACCCATACATGCAGAAAAGCTCCAATACTAAATTCAAAAGTCCGATGTACATACATACATTCATTTCTAGGAACTAGTTTTATCTCTTTTAACAATTGTTCCTTCTTGTCAGCATAATGTGTTTTTTAATGCCATTCAATGCAAAATGGTAAACATAGTGATTTTTGTCTATTTTCTGACATGTACAGAAAATCAACATCTGTACAAATGGAATCCATTTGTTAGTCAGGGAAGGCCTGTGCTCAGATTAATTTATGCACATTTGCTCTGAAT
This sequence comes from Malacoraja senta, assembly GCA_038087875.1. NCBI lineage: Eukaryota > Metazoa > Chordata > Chondrichthyes > Rajiformes > Rajidae > Malacoraja > Malacoraja senta. Next base: position 57,443 of record JAXLNO010001656.1, read on the forward strand.
CCCTCATTAACCCTCCCACCAAAATTCTTATCTAACATGGCAGTGAAAGTACCAACTGACCCACAGCATCCAAAAAGCCTTTTGGGGAGAGCGCTCCAGGTTTCCACTGTGTTGTGTGAATCAGACGTCTTGCCAGTTTCAAGGAATCGTAGAGTTGGTGACATAGAAGATGGTGTCCGTGCCGGCTGGAAAATTCCAGAACTTGATCCGTAGCCTTTCGGGCAGGCGCGCTGTTCATCTTCCAAAATTCCGTAGGTTGCAGAATGGTTCACATAAATTGGAAGAGAGCAAATTTCTGGAGAGAGGGAGATAGAAAATGAGGAACTGCAGATCAGTTAGGCTGGCATCAGCATTAGGGAAATGCTAGACTGTGGACTTAAATTAAAGATATGGTAGCAGGGTACATAAAAACTAAATTATTTAGCAGATGCAGCGCACATTTACAACTAGCACACCAAAGATAAAACATACAGTAGGGCTCGAAATTAATGGTTGCCCAGTTGCCAATGGCCACCTAAAGTCCCGCCGGGCAACCTAAAAGCCGTGTCATTTTGCCCGGCTTGATACTGCAGATACTGGTTTATACCGAAGATAGACACAAAAAATGGTGTAACTCAGCGGGTCAGGCAGCATCTCTGGGGAAGAGGAATAAGTGACGTTTCCGGTCGAGACCCTTCTTCAGAAGGAGAAAGAAATACATTCAATTTCCATTAGCCCTCCAGCTATTCATATTCCGGAGAACCAAAACTTGCACTCTAATAGCAATAAATCAGATGCAGCATTTTTTCCAGTGTTATTATTGCGCCCATTGGTTCAAATAGGGAATCTGTGGCCGAATAATGGTGCTCGCAAGCGTTGCCTGCAGCCGGTCGACATCGCAGAACTGCAGCCAACATTGTGGGATCCCGTCCCACGCACTGCACTGACGCAAGCCACTGTGATTTTTTAATATGCAAGCGAGCTACGGTGACGACCTGGCTGTTTTTTGTTTGTTTCAAATGCAGAAGCGAACGGAGATAGTTAGAAATAAAATAAATAAACTGTTAGGTGTAGGAAGGAACTGCAGATGCTGGTTTAAATAGAAGATAGGCACAAAATGCTAGAGTAACTCAGCGGGACAGGCAGCATCTCTGAAGAGAAGAAATTGGTCCTCCATCGTATTCTCCGACTAGTTTTACTGTCCTCCTGATTAATTTTAATGTTTGCATACCTCGTTGTCACCTTCCCCTCAGCCAACAATGAACATAAAACGCTGGAGTTACTCAGCGGGACAGGCAGCAGCTTTGGAGGATCTGAAGAAAGGTCTCGAACTGAAACGTCATTCATTCCTCTCCTATCTATCTCGGGTGGGGGTGGTGTGCAGGAAGGAACTGCGGATGCTGCTTTAAACCGAAGATAGACACCAAATGCTGGAAAACTCAGCAGGACAGGCAGTATCTCCGGAGGGAAGGAACGGGTGACGTTTTGGGTCGAGATTCTTCTTCAGAGTGAGAGTCAGGGGAAAGGGAGACAGAGATATGTAATGTTAAGATGTGAGAACACAGATCAAAGGGGACTTGGCAGTGGAGAGTGGACGGAGAGAGAGACGATGCAAGGGTTACTTGAAGGTAGATAAATCAATGTTCATTCTTTAGTTTAGTGTTTAGTTTAGAAATACAGCACGGAAACAGGCCCTTCGGCCCACTAAACCACCTTCCCCTTCACCTCCACCTTCCCGCCCGCGCTCCGTCCTCGACCGTCGTCATGGCCGCATCGACAAGATGGCGGCGCGTCGCGTCACGTGGTGGCCGCATTAATGACGGAGGCGGGACGTCAGGTGACCCTCAGGCGCGAATGGGGCTCAGTGCGGGATGGAGAGGAGGAGGGATCCCAGGATAAGGGGGTGGTGGACAAGAGAGAGAGAGGGGGGAAGGGACAGATGAGGTGGGGAGGAAGGAAGGAAGGTCAGCGCTCCTCGGACAACACCGGCATCATCGCTCCTCGGACAACACCGGCATCATCGCCCCGCTGCCTTGGCCGTCCCTGTCCACCGCCAAGTTCCGCAGCCGCTGGGCTGAAGGCCCTGTTTCCGCGCTGTATCTCTAAACTAAACACTAAACTAAAGAATGAACATTGATTTATCTACCTTCAAGTAACCCTTGCATCGTCTCTCTCTCCGTCCACTCTCCACTGCCAGAGTGAAGCCCAAGGTAAATTGGAGGAACAGCAGATCATATTTCGCTTGGGCAGCTTACAGCCCAGTGGTATGAATGAAGAAGGATCTTGACCCGAAATGACCCCTATTCCTTTTCTCCAGAGATGCTGCCGAACCCGCTGAGTTACTCCAGCATTTTGTATCTATTCAGCGGTATGAATATTGATTTATTTAACTTCAAGTAAGCATTGTTTCCCCCCTCGCTCCGCCCCACCCCTCCTAGTTCTCCGATTAGTTTCACTGATTAAAACATTTTACTGATTGTTTGCCTCGTTGTCAGCTTCCCCTCCGCTAATAATGAACCTTCCTTGACCATAGTCCCCTTTGATCTGTGTTCTCACATCTTAACATTCCATATCTCTGTCTCCCTTTCCCCTGACTCTCAGTCTGAAGAAGAATCTCGACCCAAAACGTCACCCGTTCCTTCCCTCCGGAGATACTGCCTGTCCTGCTGAGTTTTCCAGCATTTGGTGTCTATCTTCGGTTCAAACCAGCATCCGCAGTTCCTTCCTACACACCACCCCCACCCTAGATAGATAGGAGAGGAATGAATGACGTTTCAGTTCGAGACCTTTCTTCAGACCCTCCAAAGCTGCTGCCTGTCCCGCTGAGTAACTCCAGCGTTTTGTGTTCATTGTTGGCTGAGGGGAAGGTGACAACGAGGTATGCAAACATTAAAATTAATCAGGAGGACAGTAAAACTAGTCGGAGAATCGGATGGAGGACCAATTCCTTCTCTTCAGAGATGCTGCCTGTCCCGCTGAGTTACTCCAGCATTTTGTGTATCTTCGCTGCCAACAATGGACCATGTATGTAGGAAGGAACTGCAGATGCTGGTTTACACTGAAGATAGACACAAAATGCTGGAGTAACTCAGTGGGACAGATAGCATCTCTGGAGAAGAAGGATCTCGACCAGAAATGTCACACATTCCTTCTCTCACCTTTCCTTGGTCATCGTTACTTTGTTGTATAACTTTCATTCATTTGTTCTATATTTCTCTATCACCATCTATAGATATAATTTCCCTTTCCCCTGACTCTCAGTCTGAAAAAGGGTCTCGATCCGAAACGTCACCTATTGCTTTTCTCCAGAAATGCTGCCTGACTGGCTGAGTTCTCCAGCTTATTGTGTCTATCTTTGGTATAAACCAGCATCTGTAGTTCCTTTTTCCAGTGATGCTGCCTGACCTGCTGAGTTACTCCAGCTTTTTGTGCCTATCTTCTGTTTAAACCAGCATCTGCAGTTCCTTCCTACACCTAACCATTTATATATTTTATTTCTAACTATCTCCGTTCGCTTCTGCATTTGAAACAAACAAAAAACAGCCAGGTCGTCACCGTAGCTCGCTTGCTTATTAAAAAATCACAGTGGCTTGCGTCAGTGCAGTGCGTGGGACGGGATCCCACAGTGTGGGCTGCAGTTCTGCGATGTCCACCGGCTGCAGGGAACGCTTGCGAGCACCATTATTCGGCCACAGATTCCCTATTTGAACCAATGGGCGCAATAATAAGACTGGAAAAAATACTGCATCAAATTTAGTGCTATCAGAGTGCAAGTTTTGGTTCTCCGGAATATGAATAGCTGGAGGGCTAATGGAAATTGAATGTATTTCTTTCTCCTTCTGAAGAAGGGTCTCGACCCGAAACGTCACTTATTCCTCTTCTCCAGAGATGCTGCCTGACCCGCTGAGTTACACCGTGTTTGTGTGTCTATCTTCGGTATAAACCAGTATCTGCAGTATCAAACCGGGCAAAATGACACGGCTTTTAGGTTGCCCGACGGGACTTTAGGTGGCCATTGGTAACTGGGCAACCGTTCATTTCGAGCCCTGCTGTATGTTTTATCTTTGGTGTGCTAGTTGTAAATGTGCGCTGCATCTACTAAATGATTTAGTTTTTATGTACCCTGCTACCATATCTTTAATTTAAGTCCACAGTCTAGCATTTCCCTAATGCTGATGCCAGCCTAACTGATCTGCAATTCCTCATTTTCTATCTCCCTCTCTCCAGAAATAGTGAGGTGTCATTTGCTCTCTTCCAATTTGTGTGAACCATTCTGCAACCTACGGAATTTTGGAAGATGAACAGTGCACCTGCCTGAAAGGCTACGGATCAAGTTCTGGAATTTGGGCAGCTATTTTCCAGCCGGCACGGACACCATCTTCTATGTCACCAACTCTACGATTCCTTGAAACTGGCAAGACGTCTGATTCACACAACACAGTGGAAACCTGGAGCGCTCTCCCCAAAAGGCTTTTTGGGTGCTGTGGGTCAGTTGGTACTTTCACTGCCATGTTAGATAAGAATTTTGGTGGGAGGGTTAATGAGGGATTCAGAGCAAATGTGCACAAATTAATCTGAGCACAGGCCTTCCCTGACTAATAAATGGATTCCATTTGTACAGATGTTGATTTTCTGTACGTCAGAAAATAGACAAAAATCACTCTATGTTTGCCATTTTGTAATGAATGGCATTAAAAAACACATAATGCTGACAAGAAGGAACAATTGTTAAAAGAGACAAAACTAGTTCGAATGTTCCTAGAAATGAACGTATGTATGTACATCGGACTTTTGAATTTAATATTGGAGCTTTTCTGCATTATGGGTTTCTCGTAAGTGGGGCATTTGTTACTCTAGGACGGCCTGTGTACTGCTCTGTCATGGTCTAATTGAATGTCAAGAAAAATATTGGAGGAACTGAATTGATTATGCTTTTAGCTTTGAAGAGGGATGTTGTACAGATCATCTAATTGAGGTATAGAAAAGTATTTATGGCACGGAATATAATTTTATATTCAGGAGGGAGGGACGGAATGCTGAGGCACAACAAATTTGCCATATGCTTGTTTAGTTTCTGTAATGAATGAATTATAATCTGGCAAGCAAAGTCATTAATGGATTGTCTCGCGATTCCCAGGCATACTTTACACATGCCTGGCTATTTCACGTAATAGATCAAAAGTATTGCCTTTGATTCTTTTTCACTAAATCAGTATCCCTTGGTTGGAAACCTTTATGCCTTTGGCAAGAACCGTATGTACCTGACTGATCTATGAACACTCCTTTTAACCTTCTCTAAGCATGACAATCCCACTTTCTTTGGATTTTTCATGGAAGTGAAGCCTTTCATCTTGATACCATTCTTGCTGTTTAATGCAGTCGAGCAGACTTGTGTAGAAGACATTTGTAAAAACGTAGCATACCTTGCTTTTATACTTTGCTTCTCTGTTCCAAAGGTTCGGTGTTCCTTTTTTAAACTGACTACTCAACCAACTTGTTCTGCAATTGTTAAAAATTGCCTTTGTACATCTGCAGCGGTCTCTGTCCCAACATCCCCCATATAATTGTACCATTTAGTTTACATGGAATTCTAGAGGTGAGAGCTGGGTTACTGTTCCTGCTCCGTTGCTAAGGTAGCTAGTCTGTGCAGTGTAGCATTGATTCCACTGATGAGGTCATGTGGAATGCTTGGTTTTAGGTACTGGTCATTCCAACCAATGACAGGACTCAGACACAAGTCGTAGACAACTCTAGACTGTCATTAGAACATTGGACATTAAAAACTACTGTAGAATTGCATGCAAACATGGGTGTCAAACTGCATTAATACTGCAGAGGCCCAGGAGCGGTTGGAGCGGTTGCAGTGGGAGGAGGAACGTCCGAGCGGTGAGTTTAAAACCCGATCGCGGGGCTTTGCTTTACAGAGGCCCAGGAGCCGTTGGAGCCGTTGTAGAGGGAGGAGGAACCCAGATCTGTTACTTTCCAACGTTCCATTCGCATTTCAAAACTAATGGGCTTGAGGAAGCCGCTGATTGGTGGAAGCGGACAAGAGGGAGCAGCTGATTGGGAGTCGGATCCCTGCTGATTTCTTCCAGCACTTTGTATTATATCCAAGATAAGGGGGGAGTATGAGGGAGAATGAGGGCAGTTTACTGTTCTGGATGTCAGATGTATTGTATGCAGGGTAAGGCAGTTTACTGTTCTGGATGTCAGATGTATTGTATCCAGGGTAAGGGGGGAGTATGAGGGCAGTTTATTGTTCTGGATGTCAGATGTATTGTATCCTGGGTAAGGGGGGAGTATGAGGGAGAATGAGGGCAGTTTACTGTTCTGGATGTCCGATGTATTGTATCCAGGGTAAGGGGGGAGTATGAGGGAGAATGAGGGCAGTTTACTGTTCTGGATGTCAGATGTATTGTATCCAGGGTAAGGGGGGAGTATGAGGGCCAGGGCAGTTTACTGTTCTGGATGTCAGATGTATTGTATCCAGGGTAAGGGGGGAGTATGAGGGCCAGGGCAGTTTACTGTTCTGGATGTCAGATGTATTATATCCAGTGTAAGGGGGGAGTATGAGGCCCAGGGCAGTTTACTGTTCTGGATGTCAGATGTATTGTATCCAGGGTAAGGGGGGAGTATGAGGGCCAGGGCAGTTTACTGTTCTGGATGTCAGATGTATTGTATCAAGTGTAAGGGGGAGAATGAGGGCAGTTTACTGTTCTGGATGTCAGATGTATTGTATCCAGGGTAAGGGGGGAGAATGAGGGCAGTTTACTGTTCTGGATGTCAGATGTATTGTATCCAGGGTAAGGGGGAAGTATGAGGGAGAATGAGGGCAGTTTACTGTTCTTGATGTCAGATGTATTGTATCCAGGGTAAGGGGGGAGTATGAGGGAGAATGAGGGCAGTTTACTGTTCTGGATCTCAGATATATTGTATCCAGGGTAAGGGGGGAGTATGAGGGAGAATGAGGGCAGTTTACTGTTCTGGATGTCAGATATATTGTATCCAGGGTAAGGGGGGAGTATGAGGCCCAGGGCAGTTTACTGTTCTGGATGTCAGATGTATTGTATCCAGGGTAAGGGGGGAGTATGAGGGAGAATGAGGGCAGTTTACTGTTCTGGATGTCAGATGCATTGTATCATGGGTAAGGGGGGAGTATGAGGGCCAGGCAGTTTACTGTTCTGGATGTCAGATGTGGGAGGTCAAGGAGTCTGATAGCCTTCCAGACGTCCACATCTGCGCCAGGTGCATTGAGATGGGGCTCCTAAGGGACCGTATTAGGAACCTGGAGCAGCAGCTCGATGACCTCCGTCTGGTCAGGGAGAGCGAGGAAGTCATAGAGAGGAGTTACAGAGATGTGGTCACTCCAAGACCACAGGAGGCAGGCAAGTTGGTCACGGTTAGGAGGGGCAAGGGGCAGAGGCAGGGACTAGAGAGTACCCCGGTGGCTGTGCACCTTGGCAATAAGTACTACCTGGGGGTAGCAACAGCGGCCGGGCCTCCGTTACAGAGACCGGCCCTGTTGCTCAGAAGGGTAAGGAAAAGAAGAGGAGGGCAGTAGTAACAGGGGACTCTATAGTTAGGGGGTCAGATAGGCGATTTTGTGGACGCAGTCAGGAGACCACCCGGATGGTAGTTTGCCTCCCTGGTGCCAGGGTCTGGGATGTGTCTGAATGTGTCCAAGATATCCTGAAATGGGAGGGAGAGGAGCCCGATGTCGTGGTACATATAGGTACCATTGACATAGGTAGAAAAAGAGAAGAGGTCCTGAAAGGTGAATTTAGGGAGTTATGAAGAGAGTTAAGGAGAAGGACCGCAAAGGTAACAATCTCAGGATTACTGCCTGTGCCACGCGACAGTGAGAGTGGGAATGGAGCAAGGTGGAGGATAAATGCGTGGCTGAAGGACTGGTGCAGAGGGCAGGGATTCAAGTTTCTGGATCATTGGGACCTCTTTTGGGGAAGGTGTGACCTGTACAAAAAGGACGGGTTGCACTTGAACCCGAGGGGGACCAATATCCTGGTGGGAAGATTTGCAAAGGCTACTGGGGAGACTTTAAACTAGAACGGTTGGGGGGAGGGACTCAAATAGAGAAAGCTAGTAGACAGTGTGTGAGGCAGGAGGCAGAGATGGGAAGCACTCATAGAAACATAGAAAATAGGTGCAGGACTAGGACATTCGGCCCTTCGAGCCTGCACCGCCATTCAATATGATCATGGCTGATCATCCCACTCAGTATCCTGTACCTGCTTTCTCTCCATACCCCCTGATCCCTTTAGCCACAAGAGCCACATCTAACTCCCTCTTAAATATAGCCAATGAACTGGCCTCAACTACCTTGTGGCAGAGAGTTCCAGAGATTCACCACTCTCTGTGTGAAAAATGTTTTTCTCATCTCGGTCCTAAAGAATTTCCCCTTTATCCTTAAACTGTGACCCCTTGACCTGGATTTCCCCAACATCGGGAACAATCTTCCTACGTCTAACCTGTCCAACCCCTTAAGAATTTTGTAAGTTTCTATAAGATCCCCCCTCATTCATCTAAATTCTAGAGAGTACAAGCCGAGTTTATCCAGTCTTTCTTCATATGAAAGTCCTGACATCCCAGGAATCAGTCTGGTGAACCTTCTCTGTTTTCCCTCTATGGCAAGAATGTCTTTCCTCAGATTTGACTCAGTCCCAACATGTAGGAGGGAAAGAAGAAAAACATAATAAACAGAGAATAAGAGGTGGTGGGTTTCTTAAATGTGTGAGCAGAGAGACAGAGGGGTGTAAAATGAGGGTAGAAGCAATAGGGAGCAAGGTGAAAAGTAAAAGTGGCAGGCAGACAAATCCAGGGCAAAAATCAAAAAGGGCCACTTTTCAACATAATTGTATAAGAGGTAAGAGCGTTGTAAAAACAAGCCTGAAGGCTTTGTGTCTCAATGCTAGGAGCATTCGTAATAAGGTGGATGAGTTGAATGTGCAGATAGCTATTAATGATTATGATATAGTTGGGATCACGGAGACATGGCTCCAGGGTGACCAAGGCTGGGAGCTGAACATCCAGGGCTATTCAATATTCAGGAGGGATAGACAGAAAGGAAAAGGAGGTGGGGTAGCATTGCTGGTTAGAGAGGAGATTAACGCAATGGAAAAGAAGGACATTAGCTTGGAGGATGTGGAATCAATATGGGTAGAGCTGCGAAACACTAAGGGGCAGAAAACGCTAGTGGGAGTTGTGTACAGGCCACCTAACAGTACTAGTGGAGTTGGGGATGACATCAAACAGTAAATTAGAAATGCGTGCAACAAAGGTAAAACAGTTATAATGGGTGACTTCAATCTACATATAGATTGGGTGAATCAAATTGACAGGGGTGTTGAGGAAGAGGATTTCTTGGAATGTATGCGGGATAGTTTTCTAAACCAACATGTAGAGGAACCAACGAGCGAGCAGGCTATTCTAGACTGGGTATTGAGTAATGAGGAAGGGTTAGTTAGCAGTCTTGTTGTGCATAGCCCCTTGGGCAAGAGTGACCATAATATGGTTGAGTTCTTCATTAGGATGGAGAGTGACATTGTTAATTCAGAAACAAGGGTTCTGAACTTAAAGAAAGGTAACTTTGAAGGTATGAGACGTGAATTGGCCAAGATAGACTGGCAATTGATTCTTAACGGGTTGACGGTGGATATACAATGGAAGGCATTTAAAGACTGCATGGATGAACTACAACAATTGTTCATCCCAGTTTGGCAAAAGAATAAATCAGGGAAGGTAGTGTATCCGTGGATAACAAAGGAAATCAGGGATAGTATCAAAACGAAAGATGAAGCGTACAAATTAGCCAGAAAAAGCAGCCTACCAGAGGACTGGGAGAAATTTAGAGTCCAGCAGAGGAGGACAAAGGGCTTAATTAGGAAAGGGAAAATAGATTATGAAAGAAAACTGGCAGGGAACATAAAAACTGACTGCAAACGTTTTTATAGATATGTGAAGAGAAAAAGATTAGTTAAAACAAATGTAGGTCCCTTGCGGTCAGAAACAGGTGAATTGATCATGGGGAACAAGGACATGGCAGACCAATTGAATAACTACTTTGGTTCTGTCTTCACTAAGGAAGACATAAATAATCTGCCGGAAATAGCAGGGGACCGCGGGTCAAGTGAGATGGAGGAACTGAGTGAAATCCAGGTTAGCCGGGAAGTGGTGTTAGGTAAATTGAATGGATTAAAGGCCGATAAATCCCCAGGGCCAGATAGGCTGCATCCCAGAGTATTTAAGGAAGTAGCCCCAGAAATAGTGGATGCATTAGTGATAATTTTTCAAAACTCTTTAGATTCTGGAGTAGTTCCTGAGGATTGGAGGGTAGCTAATGTAACCCCACTTATTAAAAAGGGAGGGGAGCGAAAACGGGGAATTACAGACCAGTTAGTCTAACATCGGTAGTGGGGAAAATGCTAGAGTCAGTTATTAAAGATGGGATAGCAGCACATTTGGAAAGTGGTGAAATCATTGGACAAAGTCAGCATGGATTTATGAAAGGTAAATCATGTCTGACGAATCTTATAGAATTTTTCGACGATGTAACTAATAGAGTGGATAAGGGAGAACCAGTGGATGTGTTATATCTGGACTTTCAGAAGGCTTTCGACAAGGTCCCACATAAGAGATTAGCATACAAAATTAAAGCACACGGTATTGGGGGTTCAGTATTGATGTGGATAGAGAACTGGCTGGCAAACAGGAAGCAAAGAGTAGGAGTAAACGGGTCCTTTTCAAATTGGCAGGCAGTGACTAGTGGGGTACCGCAAGGCTCAGTGCTGGGACCCCAGCTATTTACAATATATATTAATGATATGGACGAGGGAATTGAATGCAACATCTCCAAGTTTGCGGATGACACAAAGCTGGGAGACAGTGTTAGCTGTGAGGAGGGTGCTAGGAGGCTGCAAGTTGACTTGGATAGGCTGGGTGAGTGGGCAAATGCCTGGCAGATGCAGTATAATGTGGATAAATGTGAGGTTATCCACTATGGTGGCAAAAACAGGAAAGTAGACTGTTATCTGAATGGTGGCCGATTAGGAAAAGGGGAGATGCAACGAGACCTGGGTGTCATGGTACACCAATCATTGAAAGTAGGCATGCAGGTGCAGCAGGCAGTGAAGAAAGCGAATGGTATGTTAGCATTCATAGCAAAAGGATGTGAGTATAGGAGCAGGGAGGTTCTACTGCAGTTGTACAGGGTCTTGGTGAGACCACAGCTGGAGTATTGCGTACAGTTTTGGTCTCCAAATCTGAGGAAAGACATTCTTGCCATAGAGGGAGTACAGAGAAGGTTCACCAGACTGTTTCCTGGGATGTCAGGACTTTCATATGAAGAAAGACTGGATAGACTCGGCCTGTACTCGCTAGAATTTAGAAGATTGAGGGGGGACCTTATAGAAACTTACAAAATTCTTAAGGGGTTGGACAGGCTAGATGCTGGAAGATTGTTCCCGATGTTGGGGAAGTCCAGGACAAGGGGTCACAGTTTAAGGATAAGGGGGAAATCTTTTAGGACCGAGATGAGAAAAACATATTTCACACAGAGAGTGGAGAATCTCTGGAATTCTCTGCCACAGAAGGTAGTTGAGGCCAGTTCATTGGCTATATTTAAGAGGGAGTTAAATGTGGCCCTTGTGGCTAAAGGGATCAGGGGGTATGGAGAGAATGCAGGTACAGGATACTGAGTTGGATGATCAGCCATGATCATATTGAATGGCGGTGCAGGCTCGACGGGCCGAATGGCCTACTCCTGCACCTATTTTCTATGTTTCTATGTTTTCCCATGATTACAAGCATCTAATAATACCACAAAATACTCCTGCCAGAAGTATGCAAAACACTTTTGCTTTAATTAAACTAATAATCCCATTACAAATTGCCTTACTTGCAAAGCCTAGATGTTTTTGTGTCACCGTCAGAGTAGTAAATGTGACTTGTAACCTTCCTGAGTAATCGATTTTAAATGCATTTACAAGTTCATAAGTCATTCGAGTTTATTTAACCATTCGCCCCATTGCGTCTACTCCGCCATTTAATCATGGCTCATCTATCTTTCCTTCTCGACCCCATTATCCTTCTTTCTCCCATAACCTTTGACACCCTTCCTAATCAAGAACATGTCAATCTCTGCTTTAAGTATACCTAATGACATGGCCTCCACAGCCACCTATGGCAATGAATTCCTCAGACTCACCACTCTCTGACTGAAGAAATTCATCCTTATTTTTTTATAGGTATGTCCTTTAATTCCGAGGCTGTGCCCTGTGGTCCGAGACCATCTCACTAGTGGAAACATCCTCTCCACATCCACCTTATCCAGGCCTACCATTATTCTGTAAGTTTCAATGAGGTCCTCTCTCGTCTTTCCAAACTCCAGTGAGTACAGGTCCTGAGTGGTCAAACGCTCATACGTTAACCCAATCGTCCCCGGGATCATTCACGTAAACCACCTCTGGATGTCGGCACAGCCAGCCCCCACCTCAGATGTAGGCCCAAAACTGCTCACAATACTCCAAATGCAGTCTGACCAGTGCCTTCTAAAGCCACAGCGTAACATCCCTGTTTTTATATTCAAATTCTCTCGAAATAAATGCTTTTAGATCACTTGCCAGGCTTTGTTTTCTCCCCCTCGCCCCTCTGGACAAGCCTGTCGGACACCTGCTTCACACTTATGTTCTGCCTCCACAATCAGCAATTCTGAAAAACTGCAACTCTTCCCGGCGCTTTTTAAAACCTTTTTCTTGTTAAAAAGCAGACTCTTACTTCCAGCAAGATGGCTCTTCTCCCTCTGGCTTCAGTTTTTGCGGTAGAAATAATCCCAATGATCCTCTGCTTCCATTGTATTTGATACTTTGGTTTTGTATATTAACTCCTGAATGTTCCTGATCCTATACCCACCTTTCTCAGCTGTGGTATTTTCACAATTGTTTCTTGGTTCTTACAAATCATTACTCCATGCTATTTGTTTTTAAGAACAAAGTCTTCCCTGGGTGCCACACTTTACCTACATACTTGTGCACTAGAGTGAACTTCGAAAGGCATCATTGCTGCAGAGATGAGTTTTTAAGTGGAGATGGCCTCTTGGCTGCCTTCATCGTCCCACAAAAAAGAGAGCACCTGCCTCATAGTACATGTGATAATGTCCTGTTGACTTCTTGACCTGCAAGTGAGTTATAAAAGCTAGTCCTAGCACAATGGAGGTGTGGGGAAAGAATATCTAGCTTGTTTCAGTGGAATGCAAAACAGGTGGGCTGCTTTGAATAATGATCTCAACTATGGGAATGCTGTTGGAGATGCATTAATTGATGCAAATGGAAAACTTCGGGACATGAGTAGATGGGTTACTTACAATCCCTGACCAGTTCTTGTAGCCACACTAATTGTGTTTGATCTAGTTAGGTTCTGGCCAGTGACGACCCCAGAATGTTGGTGTGACTTGGCAATGCTAATGCGATTGAACATCATCTGTATGCGGTTCGATTCTCCATTTTTGGAGCTGATCTTTGATTTTTCTGTGTATGAATGTTACTTGCCACTGTTTAGTCTACGCTGAATGTCGTCCAGATTCAGCTGAATGCTGGACATGAACTATTTAATTTTCTAAAGATTATAGAGTGATACAGTGTGGAAACAGGCCCTTCTGCCCAACTTGCTCACATCAGCCAACATGTCCAAGCTACATTAGTCCCACCTGCCTGCGTTTGGTCCATATCCCTCCAAACCAGTCCTATCCATGTACCTGTCTATCTGTTTCTTAAATGTTGGGATAGTCCCAGTCTCAACTACCTCTTCTGGCAGCTCGTTCCATACACCCATCGGCCTTTGTGTGATAAAGTTACCCCTCAGATTCCTAGGAGAGTGACACCACATTTTAGGAGGCACACACTGAATCTCTCGATTTTCTCTTACATCGGTTGTTTCGACAATAATCGACCGGACATCTGGGTTGGTTTAAACGTACGTTTATTCAGCAGGAGTCTTTACACAGGTTAGCAACCTAGCAAAGAGTCAAGCTCTATGCCTTTATTTGTAATGCCTTATATACTTTAATGCTACGGTTTATGCCTCCCATATTACACAATCAAGCAATCAGACACGTATGCGTTGGTCAGGATTACAGGCACGTACATATTGGGAGATGTTATTTAGTGGAACAATACTAGAGATAAGACGGGTACATTCCTCAGCCTTCTGGGCGCGGCGGTTTGTATATTCCTCAGACTTCTGAGCGCCAGCCATCTCAGTCAGACGGGTGCGGGTAATACCATAGTCGCGAATATGCTGTAACAGCAGGACAATGTGTATTTCTCATGACCACAACTTCCTGAAACGTGCAGCTACATATTCAGCAACTTTGGTCAGCATACATTTTGTTTTAATCCAGTCCACCTGGCCAAACCATTTTACCTTCACAGAACAATCTTACAGCGTTTATTCGAGATTTACATTCACAACACCACATTTTAGGAGGCACATACCACATTTTCTCCCTTGATAATAATTTTACAGTAACTTGCATTTTGTGGACTGTTAAATAAAGGTGGCACGTGGGTGTAGCGTTAGAGCTACTGCCTTACTGCGCCAGAGACCTGGGTTCGATCCTGACTACGGATGCTTGTCCATACGGAGTTTGTACCTTTTCCCCATGACCTGCACGTGCCATCAGGGTAGGCAAGGTAGGCACTGCCTACCCTGACTAAAATTATAAAATGGTCATTATTAAATATAAATAGTAAAGGCACGGGAGAATTATGCCTACCTAAGAGATCGATCTCTTACATAGGCATAATTCTCCCGTGCCTTTCATCCGCAGTACATGTAATACGTGAAAGTATGTGCAGCTCACGTGCCGTCGACGCTGCTTCAACCTTCAATGACAAGGGGAGCTGAATCTAGCTGAAATTCTGCCTTTACACCGTGGTCTGTGCATGCGCAGCACAAGTTTCTTGGTGCGTTTTTCAAACATGGATCGTCCTTATCTTAAGAGTACCTTATGAAACAAAGAGAGAAGAATGTAGTTAGTGTACAAATAATGTGGTAAGTAGATTTCTTTGAGCTTTATGTTTTTAAATACCGTATTTCCCGGCAATGAAGACGCTATTGTTTACCCAAAAATAAGGTACGACAATTTACCTGCAGGCCAAAGGTTAGGTTGTTAGACGAGAAAGATAGACTTGGTTGTTCCTCAGTACAGCAACATCAAGAACGATGTTGCTGTACTGAGGGATAGCCAAGTCTATCCCTCATTGCTGGCAGCTGATGGGAAGCGGCTGTAAAGTGGGAAGCGGTCGTAAAAGGACAGCGCCGCTGGGGGGTTCCAATACCGAAAGGGGCTGCTCCTTGCCTTCTGGCTGCACTTCACACCCACCATCCTCATCTTTGGACAAACTGTGCTTGGGGCCGAAGATGTCCTAGTTGGGTTGTTCATAGGCCTGGTCAAGCTGGCCATCCACAAGGCCCAGGACCAGGCGGAAGAGGGCTCTACCCGAGCCTGCTAGCTGCCCCTTTTCCGGCATCACGTCCATGCCCGGTTAGTTTTAGAAAGGGACTACGCATTGTTCACGGGCTCCCTGGGGGATTTCCGGGACCACTGAGCACCACGGGACAAGGAATGCACCCTCAATAAGGATGGTGATAGTTGTATAGTAGTATATTCAGTATATTTGTTTGACCTGTATTATGGAGGTGGGTTTTGATTTGATTTATTTTGTACTGTACATATTATTGTAAATAATTAAATTATTTTTGGTTAAAAAAACTGTTCTGTTGAATCACCGGTGGTGCTGAGTCAGCGTACAAAAGAGAGATAGAATATCTGGTTGAGTGTTGTCAGCATTAATTTGAACAATAAAAAGGATTTTAATTTAGTTGCTACAAATCTGAAACCTTTCAAACACAAACACAATAGACTTCCTTGTGCAGAGTTTAGTTTAGTTTAGAGATACAGCACAGAAACAGGCCCTTCGCCCCACTGAGTCTGCACAAGCCAGCAATCCCTGAACATCGACACGCTAGGTACAATATTTACAATTTTCCCCATGACCTGCAGGCTTTAACCTGCTTTCTCGTTGGCTCCATCCAATATGCTTTGACCTGGGTGACTGTTGTCTTCTCACTAATCCGTACTCCAGTGTCAATACCAAAGAGAACCATCACTACATGGGTACAAACTACTCCAAGCCCTGCCTTGCAATCACAGTGGGCACTGTATATCTGGCCATTTGTCCCAATAACCCATGGCATCAATGGCTTAGAATTCACGCCGACAGCTTGTGAGTGCAGAACCTGTGGTACGAGGATAATTGAAAAGAAAAAGTGTTTAAATAGCTTCCAATAAGTAATAGCATAAATAACATAAGTAAGTAATAGCATAATGATAGAAAACTTACTTTTCCACACACCACTCATAAGTCTGGAGAATTATTTGTGATGTATACACTAGTGTAGTGTAACCAACCATTAGCAAATTGATTGTAAGCCTCAGCTAACTTGTTGGCCTGAAAATTCTTTGCTGTGTATGGACGGGGCGTTGAGATGAGGTAGGCCATGATGTCCATGGAATTAAGTTCTGGCAGTTGGGAGATGTCATGGGATCTCTCAGCTTCAGCCACTAAATAATGATCAATACCATTCAAGGAGACTTTTTGGACATATTATTTGTACTTAGCTGCGAGATTTGAGGCATACTGCGACAATTGAACGGATGCGGGGGCAGAGGACAGGCTCGCTACACTGGAAGCCATGGTGAGTGCTTACCTGCAGTTCACCGCGTGTACTCCAGTTGGCCTTGCGTGGCAACAGTACAGGTCACGGGTCGTGACCTCGACAGCCGTGCAACCTCCCTATAGTCTGGGTTGGGTCTGAACTGGGATGTCTGGAACCGGAGCTGGAATCCACGAGGTAAAAGATGGATTCGCAGGCAAGTCCCGAGAAAACAAATGTGGTGTGGTAATGGATCTGGGTTACGACGTGGTCGTAGAGTCGGAGGGAAGGAGGAATCACAGAGGGGGAGCAGTGAGAGAGGATGTTGCTGAACTCTCATCGGAAAGAGGAGGAAAACTTCAAAGTAGACATACCTTGAGGAGATTTCGCAGTGGAGTGGATAATATGTTTAAGAGGACAATATGTTTAAGAGAAACTGCAGATGCTGGTTTGGCAAGGGACCTATAAAGTTCAAATTAATTAAATCGAAAGATTTCAACCCTGGCAACCAATAGCACATTTGTGAAGGGGCCATCATGGCATGTAATCCATTATGTGCCATGCCCAAGCCTTGGTGTGCTTCTTGTGATAAACCAATTATGTCTCATATGGAAGGTATCAGCTGTAACCCTTTGATGGGAAGGTTGTGCACAATCTTTCCATCTGGGTCTTTGCTCTATGTATATCTGGCGGGATAGCGGGGGTGTTTTGATCCATTAGCTGCTTGAGAACCAAATCTTGGTTTTACCGTCTCTGTGTTCTTGTGACTACACACACCTTTGTCATGTTTGGTGTTAAGGAGACAGCAATTTTTGCCATCTGGTCTGCCAGGTTATTCCCGTATGCATGAAGCCCCTTTTTTGTGTCGGCTTCTACATGGATTATCTCTAAATGGGGATAGGTCTTTTGTATTTTTGCCAATTATTTCTAGTCTTCAGCATTGCTTTTGAGCCAAGGTTTGTAAAGCCATTATGTTGCCATAGAGTATGATCCATTTTATTTCCTTTGAATTGGACCATCACTGCCACAGGCAATGATGGTCCAATTCTATATTGCCATCGTAGAGTCTTTCCTCACCTTCTCCATCATGGTCTGGTTTTGCTCAGCCACCAAACACGACATCCGGAGGCAGCAGTGAATCGTTCGTTCAGCTGAGAAGGTTGTTGGCTGCAAACACCCCCCCCCCATTGATGAACTGTACACTGCAAGGGCCAGGAAGCGAGCGGGTAAGATCATCTCTGACCCCTCTCACCGTGGCCACAAACTCTTTGAAGCATTCCCTCTGGAAGGCGACTCCGGACTGCCAAAGCCGCCACAGCCAGACATGAAAATAGCTTTAAGAAAAAACAACAAATTAAAATATTTTTCTCGGGTGTAATCTGGGCTCTTGCAATTGCGAAGATCACTGCCTGAACCTCTGCATATTGTGCAGAATGATGTCCCAGACCTATTTGTAGGGTCTTTACTGTGGGGGATAAGAATCTTCCTATTATCACCCCGGCTCCAGCACAAGATTTAATGCCTTCTCCTTTAATTCTACATGATGGAGATGAGCCATCACAGTAAATGACTACTTCATATTGTTCGAGAGAAAGTGTATGTGGTATGTCTAACTGTATAGTTTCAAAAGTATTATCAGCTGCTGGTGGCAAATAGAGAATGTCAATCAAATCGTAATTATATTTCCATTCTAAGGTTTCATCTAAGAGGAGGTCTGTCCATTGGTAGCATGTCTGTGTTGTACAGACATACTGATTGTACTTTGCAGGTTGGGGATATTAGTGTGCATTTTGATTTTATGATCTCCCGAAAGGTCAGGCCTTTTGTTATGCCTGCATTGCTAATGCAAAAATGTTTTCTTTTAACTTAAAATGTTGTTTGACTGTAGAGAAATTATAGGAGTAGAAACCTACTGGCTCTTTGTCTCCTTTGTTGGAAAAGGCCGCTACCTGTTGTCCCAGTAATAATTGGACAATTAATGGAACTGACACACCCCTCTGTTATAGGTCTATTGCTGTCTGTACTGCAGCTGCCAATTTCTTCCAGGCCTCATAGTCATGGGCCATGAAATGGAATTTTTCTGTTCGACTACCATCCCCAATTATTTTGTATAAAGGCTGGGAAAGTTCTGCAAAGGACGGGACAAAGATCCAAAATTTAACAGGCCTAAGGCAGCCTGTAAGTTTTTTGAGTACTAATATAGGGTGTCCTATATAGTGATTTTTTCCTGAAACTCTTCTGTTAGTCCTCTACTGTCGCCAGTCATTTTGAGTCCAAGAATGGTCACTTTGGGCCTTATATAGACTGATTTTTTAATATTAATATTATATCCATAGTCTTTTAGTCTAGAAAATACTGTGTCTCTCATATGTAAGACTTTGTCTAGACCAGTGATTCCCAAAGTTTTGATACCCGTGTACCCCTTCATAAAGTTTCATCTTGTACCCCTCGTTAAAAACAATTGTATTTCATTGTAAAAGTCGTTAAAAATTGCATACATTTTTATTTTGGATTAAGGTATGCATGTAAACAAAGTGTTTCTATAATATAATGTATAATTACTAGAACAAAATTAATAAAGTATCCATTAAATAAATCTTTAATTAAAATAATTTATCATCAATGTGAAGGATGAAATTGCATATGTTGCAAAAAATGTAGGCAAAATTTGTATCTGTACTTGTTAATTTGAACCTCAGTTGCGGTTTGACATCTAATATGTGGTTCCTCTTCTTTGAATTAACGTCCACAAGAGCAGAAAATCCAACTTCACACAGGTATGAGCTTGGAAATGGAAAAATGAACTTTAGGGCTTTATCTGACAATTCTGGAAATTCATTTTGTGTTTGTAACTAAAATGAAGATAATGTGTTCTCTTTATATTAGTTTTTTAAGAATCCATCAGAAGCTAATTCCAAAAGTTGTTCTGCTTCTGTTTGTAACAGACCTTTTGGCACTGATTGAATGATGTTGAATGGGCATCTTATCCACTCAATATCTATAGGGCGATTGCACGGTAGATCAGAAGGTTAATGTGTGTGACCCACGGAGTCGCTCAAGCGTACTGGAGGACAAGCAAGCCTCCAGCATACACTCGTCACTCACGCAACATATACTACCGCTAGATAAAATTTCATTCGACGTTCTTACCTGGAAAATATCAACAAAATAAAGATGTGAACCAAGTTGTTTGGTGAAAGCTACAGTGTTTAAGGTGGACACTTAAAGGCGAACTTCTGTGTCTGCATTAGCATCTACGAGGTCATGAACAGGACAAAACAAAGGGTAAGTCATCTATTTTACATATAATCTTGCTTCTTGAGATGGCTTTTGTAGATTGATGATGCATGTGAATCAATCACACTTAGCTAGTATCACTAACTCCACCCCATTATAACATTTATACTAATGCCCATTCCCAGCACCGTTAGTTGAAGCAGCCAGGATGAACTGACAACACCTCGCTCTGTAATGCTGCCAAGTTAAAGTGCTGATTAAAGATGTGTGTAAATCTTATATGCTTTGAAGTGATTTACAGCTTTAATTTAATTTTACGTTGCGAAAATGTTACTTGGGCCCCATACGAACCGGCAGTGTTTTTCCTGCCGATATGGTGTTCAAATTAATTGCAAATGCAACGTGCCAATCGATCGCGTTCCAGAAGCAAGATGATTAAAATGCCCATTTCTTGGGGACAATCATGTCATAAGCTGTCCAAATTGTTTATATTTTGTGTTATTCTCTCTCCATGATCATTATTTTTAAACTAAATATTCACAACAGTTTGAGTCACATGTATTGTGCAAAAAACAATAATTTTGATTATATTTTGAGGGGATTTCTGATTAATTTATGGGAATTAAACATTAAATTCCTTCCATCTGGCATATAAATTCATGACAGTGAGATTTAAAAATCATGTTATATTGTGAATTCCTGTGTGAATGGGATTAGTTTGTTATTTGGATACTAAAGGGCCTGTCCCACCAGCATGCGATAGCATGCATCTAGCCCGACCGAACGTGGTCGCTTGACGCGTACGGCCTCGCGGGGCCGGTCCCACTTCGATCGCCGTAGGCCTATGGAGTTGTCCGGGGCTGGTCCCGACATCGCGCGGGGCTCCAAAAATCTTACACTGTCCGAAAATCCCGCGCGACAACGGCCTGTCGGCCCGCAGCTGCATTGAGGCCGTACGCAGCGCCTCGGCGGGCGTACGCAGCGCCTTGACGTCGTATGCAGCGTCTTGACGGCGTACACCTAGAGCATGGCATTGCGCGATGGCGTCACCGCCCGGCGTGCCGTTGCATAATGACGACGCCGTGCGACGTCCAAACTCAGTCGGCCCGCCTCTTGCCCAGCTGATTGGTGATTATGATGTCGGGACCAGCCCCGCACAACTCTAGACGTCTCCGCGGTTGGAAGTGGGACCGGCCCCGCGAGGCCGTACGCCTCAATCCACCACGTTTGGTCGCGCTAGACGCATGCAATCGCATGCTGGTGGGACAGACCCTTAAGGCTTTTAAAAAAAAAATCCTTTTCTTAAGAAATGGAATCTACAGGAAATTCTTAATGGGAAAGTAGTGGGCAGAAAATGGGCAGAAAATTATTTGCTGTGTATGGACTGGGCGTTGAGATGAGGTAGGCCATGATGTCCATGGAATTAAGTTCTGGCAGTTGGGAGATGTCAGGGGATGTCTCAGCTTCAGGCACTAAATAATGATCAATACCATTTAAGGAGACTTTTTGGACATATTGTTCGTACTCCTCAGCTGCGAGATTTGAGGCATACTGCGATAATTGAACGGATACGGGGGGCACAGAACGGGCTCGCTACACTGGAAGCCATGGTGAGTGCTTACCTGCAGTTCACCGCGTGTACTCCAGTTGGCGTAGCGTGGCAACAGTACGGGTCATGGGTCGTGACCTCGACTGCCGTGCAACCTCCCTATCGTCTGGGTTGGGTCTGAACTGGGATGTCTGGAACCGGAGCTGGAATCCACGAGGTAAAAGATGGATGCGCAGGCAAGTCTCAGTGGTCAGCGTGGACTCGGTGGGCCGAAGGGCCTGTTTCCACGCTGTATCTCTAAACTAAACAGACATAGTAATACAGCAGGTAGAGCTGCTGCGTCACAGCGCCAGAAACCCGGGTTCGATCCTGACCTTGGGTGCTGTATGTGTGGAGTTTGCATGTTCTCCCTGTGACCACATGGGTTTCCTCGAAAGACATGTGGGTTTGTAGGTTAATTGGCTGTAAATTGCCCCTCGCGTGTGGGGAGTGGATGAGAAAGTAAAATAATATAGAACTAGTGTGAATGGGTGATCGATGGTTGGCGTGGACTCGGTGGGCCGAAGGGCCTGTTACCATGCTGTATCTTTCAATCAATCATTTGTTCACCAGACTGCAGGCTGCAATGCACTACGTTTAAAATGAGTACTTCACAAATTTCTTGTCACCAGAAAGTGGATTTGATTCTGAGTAATTACATATTAATATAAAATAAATTCAAGGCTGGTTGAGGCACGTCATAAAGAGAGAATTGCTCCCAGCTAAAGATCAACGGTCACAGACACTTGGCACCTGTTGATAAACTAAACGCAGACATTTATAACTGGTCACGTTAGACAAGAATAGACAATCATTTTTATTCAGTATCTGAGAACCAAGAACACAAGGACACGGGTTGAAGGCGAAGGGTGAAAGATTTAATGGGTACCTGGGGGGGGGCAACCATTTCACTCGGAGAGTAATGGGTATATGAACCAGCTGCCAGAGGAGGTAGTTGAGGCAGGTATTATAACAACATTTAAAAGACACTTGGACAGGTTCATGGATAGGAAATGTTTAGAGGGATATGGGCCAAATGCGATTATTGTGGATGGGTATCTTGGTTAGCATGGGCGAGGTGGGCCGAAGACTCTGTTTCCGTGCTGTGTGACTCCATTACTCTTCGATGCCCTTGCGATTCAAGATGTCCAGATGCTCTTGTGTGTGGACAACGACCTCCACCATTCCCTCAGGCAGAGCATTCCAGATTCCAGCCCCTCTCTGGAGAAAATCCCCCCCAAAATCTTTCTAAGCCTTCCACCTTGATTTATTATATCGTCTGAAAAAGGGTCGCAACCCAATATGTCACCTATCCATGTTATCCAGAGATGCCACCTGACACTGAATTACTGCATCATTTTAGACAATAGGTGCAGGAGTAGGCCCATTTGGCCCTTCGAGCCAGCACCACCCTTCAATTTGTGTCTTTCCTTGATAAACCAGTATCTACAGTTCCTCATTCCAGCATGGAAACAGGCCCTTCGGCCCATTGAGTCCATGCTGACCATCGATCGTGTTCACACTAGTTCCTTGTCTTTATACATTGATACTATCCCCCTTTATGTAAACACACCACCATGGGAAAAAGCTTCTCACTAACCATCCGAAATACACCTCATAATTTTGTATATCTCGCCCATCACTGGGCAGCACCGTGGCACAGCGGTAGTGTTGCTGCCTCACAGCACCAGACCCAGGTTCAATTCCGACTATGGGTGCTGTCTTTACGGAGTTTGCACGTTCTCCCTCTGACCGCGTGGGTTTCCTTCCACATTCCAAAGACATGCAGGTTAATTGGCATCGGTAAAATTGTCCCTAGTGTGTAGGGTAATGCAAGTGCATTGGGATCACTGGTCAGTGTGGACTCCGTGGACCGAAGGGCCTGTTTCTGTGCTGTATCTATAACAAAACACCGTCTCCTGTATAACCAAGTCTCCAGTCTAGCCAAGCTCTATGTGTAAAAAAACAAACAGCTGATAAACCCAGCGGGCCAGGCAGCATCTGTGGAGTGAATGGACGGTTCCTCTCCTCTCTGTCCCTGAGGCTGGGTCAGAGTGGGATGCAAATTGGGCTCTGGAAACAGTCACATAACATCACACGTATTATGTAGACGGGGCACACGAAGCAGTAAATGCCGGAACCCGGAGCGACATCGTGCTGGATCAACTCTGAGGGTCGGGCAGCATCTGTAGAGGCAAATTGACAGGCGACGTTTCAGGGCGGAACTCTTCTTTGGAGCGATGGAGTAGAGCGGAGAAATATGGTAGAGAGAGATGTGAGGGGAAGGGGTGGGGCAGGAGGTGGCAAGTGATAGGTGGAAACAGTGAAACTAGATGCTGGTATACAAAAAAAGGACACAAAGATTTGGAGTAACTCAGTGGCAGGCAAGGTAGGCACTGCCTAGCCTGACTAAAATTATAAAATGTAATTATTAAATCTAAATATAATATAATATAAAATCTAAGCGATCGATCTCTTAGGTAGGCATAATTCTCCGTGCCTTTCATCCGCAGCGCTTGCAACACACAAAGGTCTGTGCAGCCCACGTGCCGTCAGCGCTGCTTCAAGCCGTCAATGACAAGCGGGGCTGAAGGCAGCTGAAATTCTGCCTTTGCAATACTGCGCAGGTGCAGCAGCCTACTGCACATACGCAGCGCTAGTTTCTTGGCGGGTTTTTCAAATATGCATTGTCATTATCGTAAGTGTATCTTAGGAAACAAAGAGATAAGAATGGAGTTTGTGTACCAATAATGTGGTCGGTAATTCTCTTGGTGCTATATGTTTTTAAATACTGTATTTCGTGGGGGGAGAGGAAGAGGAAGAGCTCCTTTCACAGTGTTTGGGGAATCTGGGTAAATTTGTGGGGAGGGTAGGAGCATTGTGAAAGGGGGGGACGGGGATTATGCCAGTAACCCACTTGCGACGCTCCGGGCACGAAGCCACCGCATTGTGCCCGGGGAGTGAATTAGCTCGGGTGGCTGCGACCGGCCGCTGGGACGGACAGCCCCTTCTGCCGGCCCCCGCTCACCTCTGGCAATGCTCTCCGTCTGAAAACCTCTCTCCTCACAATTATTCCACTCTTTCAAATCTCTAAGGCAATTGGAAAACATTTATATAGATCAGGCATAGAATTTACATTAAATGATTCAATAACTTTATTTATAATTTGGAACACAAATCTTGAACATTTGAACAGGGGCAGTGACTATCTTTAAAAAAAAAAACATGGGATCATACATCACATGCCATAAATATATTGAGTAACTTATTATGATTATATATATTCTTTATCAACTATTATTTGTGCAACAAAATCTGAAGCTCTAAACATCACATTTGGAAGGTTCTCCCTCAACTTGTCAATGTTTGAGAATGATGGCAGCTTTTGTCAGTTAGCAGACCAAGGAATGTCTCAGGTGCATCTCACAATGGCTGGAGAATTACACATTAAACCCCAACTCAAGTGCAGAACCCACCCAAAGATGCCAGCTTCATAATGGAGGTGAAGAGTTACACAAATCAGTAGCAATTAACCTTCCTCACCGACCGCTGCTTTATAATGCAGCCCGTTAGTAAAATGGGTCACCTGCCATCAACTTGTCAGCACCATCTTGGAACATGGATCCTCGCGAGCCCTTCACCCCACTGACTCCACACCAACCATCAGCCATCCAATTTTACACTAATAATAATAATAATATCTTTTATTGTCATTGCACATATGTGAAACGAGATGTGGTATGCAGCTTCCATCCGATGTCATAACTTAAACAACTAATAACATTTAGATTTAGATACGCAGAGAAACATGATTTATAAAAAGAACAGTAAAACAGTCTAAAGTGCAAATGTGTCTGTGCCGGGTCGATGTGCGACGTGACCATCCGAGGGAGACAGTTCATGGGGGTGGGGGGCACTCAGCAGGGCCAGTTCAAAGCAGCTATATCTCTGGGGATGAAGCTGTTCCTGAGTCTGGAGGTGCGGGCGTAGAAGGCCTTGTAACGTCTGCCTGAAGGTAGGAGTTCGAACAGTCCATTACAAGGGTGTGAGGAGTCTTTGTGGATGCTGACGGCCTTCCTGAGGCACCGTGTGTAGTAGATGCCCTCCAAGGCTGGTAGCTGTGTCCCAATAATCTTTTGCACTCTGTGGACGTCGTGCTGAAGAGATCTCCTCTCCGCCTCCGTGCAGCTGAGATACCACACAGAGATGCCATATGTTAGTATGCTCTCTGTTGTTCAGCGGTAGAACGTTGTCAGCAGCTGTTGGGGCAGACCAGTCTTTTTCAATATTCTCAGGAAGAACAGTCGTTGCTGTGCCTTCTTGACCAGCGCAGCGG
Source organism: Malacoraja senta (assembly GCA_038087875.1). NCBI lineage: Eukaryota > Metazoa > Chordata > Chondrichthyes > Rajiformes > Rajidae > Malacoraja > Malacoraja senta. The sequence continues at coordinate 83,311 of JAXLNO010001656.1, forward strand.
TGTTGGTGGACCATGTGAGGTCCTCTGAGATGTGTGTGCCCAGAAATTAAAGCTGGACACTCTCTCCACACTGTCCCCGTAGATGGAGATTGGGGCGTATTCCCCATTATGTGTCCTCCTGAAGTCGATAATCAGCTCCTTGGTCTTGGAAGAGTTTAGGGACAAGTTGTTATCTGAGCACCAGTCTGCCAGGTTCTGCAACTCCGCTCTGTAGTTTGGTGATCAGCCTGATCACCGTTGTGTCGTCTGCAAACTTGACGATGATGTTGGTGTCGAATGCAGGAACACAGTCGTGTGTGAAGAGGGAGTAGAGCATGGGGCTTAGTACACAGCCCTGTGGTGTGCCGGTGCTCAGGCTGATAGTGGAGGACAGGTGCGGGTCCAGTCTCACTACCTGCAGTCGCTCCATCAGAAAATTCAGGATCCAGTCGCATATCGGCGAGCTGAGGCTTAGCTGGTGGAGTTTGGTGGTGAGCTTGGTGGGGATGACCGTATTGAATGCAGAGCTATAGTCAATAAAGAGCATCCTCACGTACGTGCCCTGTCTGTCCAGGTGAGTCAGGACAGTGTGAAGAGCCAGAGAGATGGCATCCTCTGTGGATCTATTTGCCCTGAATGCAAATTGATGAGAGTCCAGTGAGGCAGCGATGCTGGATTTGATGTGAGAGAGGACCAGCCTTTCAAAGCACTTCATGGGTATTGGAGTTAGGGCAACTGGGCGGTAGTCATTTAGGTTGGTGGCTTTTGACTTTTACGGCACCGGCACTATGGTAGCTGCTTTCAGGCACTTGGGGACCGTTGCCAGAGATAGAAACAGGTTAAAGATCCTCGTGAATACCTCAGCCAGCTGTACAGCACAGTCCTTTAGTACCCTCCCTTGGACTCCATCTGGGCCTGCAGCCTTGCGTGGATTGATCCTACGCAGAGCGCACTGTACCTCCTGAGTGCTCAGTGTTAAGACCTGTCCCTCCGCCATGGCCGGGGTTATTTCACGCCTGGTGGTGTTGCCAGTTTCGAAGCGGGCAAAGAAGGTGTTTAACTCATTGGCCAGTGTGATATCACTGTGGGGGCAGGCGGGGCTGCTCTTGTAGTCAGTGATGTCTCTGACACCCTGCCACATGCTTCTGGTGTCCGCGGTGTTGAAGTGGTCTTCTACCCTTTGCCTGTGGATGTCTTTGGCCTTTTTTATGCCTTTGTTCAGGTTTGACCTGACAGCACTGTATGCCGAAGTGTCCCTGGATTTAAAGGCATTGTTGCGTGCCCTTAGCAGATTCTGAACCTCCTTGTTCATCCAGGGTTTCCGGTTTGGGAACATCTTTATTTTCTTGTCCACTGTGACAGACTCCACACAGCAATTGATGTAGGAGAGCACAGTGGATGTGTACTCCTCCAAGTCTACCTCTGTACCACTGGTAGCCTGTTGTGCAAACAGGTCCCAGTCGGTGCGATCAAAGCAGTCCTGGAGTTGTAGGGTGGCATCCTCGGGCCATATTTTGACCGTCTTTATTGCAGGTTTGGTCTTGCTGATGAGGGGTTTGTATGCAGGCAGTAGAAACAGTGAGATGTGATCGGATTGTCCCAGGGATGGGCGGGGGAGAGCTCGGTATGCGTCCTTGATGTTGGTGTACACTTTATCCAGCGTATTTGAGCCCCTGGTAGGGCACTGCACATGCTGGTGGAATTTGCGGAGTGCAGCTCGTAGGTCGACCTGATTAAAGTCCCCTGCAATAATGAAGGCACTGTCGGGGTGAGCATCCTGCTGCTTACTGATGGCCGAGTGCAGCTGTGCTAGCGCTAGGTTAGCATTAGCCTGTGGTGGAATGTATACGGCCACGATGATAACCACAGTAAACTCCCGAGGCAGATAAAACAGCCTACATTTAATCAGTAGCTATTGCAGATCTGGGGAACAGTAACTCTCTACTGCAGTGTGGTTGGTGCACCAGTCATTGTTGATATAGATTCAGAGCCCGCCGCCCTTGCACGATGCAGTGACCGGTTCGTTCTGTCTGGAACCAGCGCGCTGAGCCAGGTCTCTGTGAAGATCAGCACACAGCAGTCTTTCAGGGATCGCTGGGTGTTGATCCAGTGCCTTACCTCATCCAGCTTGTTGGTGAGTGACCGGACATTTGCGAGAAAGGCTCTTGGTAGGGATGGTCTTTGTGGAGCCCTCCGTAGCCTGTCCTGCACCCCCACTCGCCTTCCACGTTTCTGCTTTCTCTCCCGGCGCTTGCTCCATCTCCTACTCTCTGGAGTGGTGATCCAAGGGGATGTTCTGCCTAGCTCCATCGGGATTTTGGTGAGGGTACTGTAGTACTCACAAGCCAGTTTCTCGCAGCCACGTCCGATGTTGAGCAGTTCCGTTCGGCTCCATGTGCGACCTGTCGGGATTACGGTGCGGGTGCTGGATTTCCCCGTCCTGGTGGTGAGTCCCTTACTGAGTTTTCTGGGGGTACTGGGATTTCTAGGGGTTCTCGGGGTTCTGAGGTATTTAAGTACCTTCTTTCCACAGCCGCGTTCGGTACTGGGCTGCTCCGAATTGACTCGGACTGGGGAGCGCAAAGATGCTGCGTGTGAAACTGCCGCCATCTTCTGTGGCCTTTGCTAACCCTCCCACGTTCCCATCAACTCCTCCCATTCTCTACCTCTCACCTGCATACTAGACACAGCATATAGTAGCCAATTAGCCCACCAATTCATGTCGTTTTCATTTGGATGTAGCAGGAAAGTCATAGTACCCAGAGAAAAACTGAGAAGTAAATGGGAGATATTTGCACAGTGCAGTGAAGGACGCTAGTTGATGACCATTTTTGGTGCGTGGAGTATGCAATCAGATTCAGGGCACACGAGTGAAACATAGGAAGATGGTTTTCACCTTGGTTGAGCAGACAGGAAGGAACACAGTCACCTTGACCCCAGTAACCCCATGCAGACCCCAGGGAACGTTAGACAGCAGTTATACGCCTCTGCCGCAATTAACATCCCCGTGCTGCTAGTGTTGCAAATGATGTCCAAAGTGCTTCTGTAACCCTGCATCAGGTGGACCTGTGGATCTTCTGAAGATGTCCCATGGCCAGTCTCTAATCTGTGGTTGACACACAAGGTGGGAGACTTGCGACGGAGCCAGTGGAAGCCCGCTGACGGATTGCCCCGTCAATCTGCAGACACGTTCTCAGCCGAGCGGCCAGGCCACGTCTCCTTCTGCACCTGCACGGTGACACAGCCTAGCCAGCTGTGGCTAATCAGCATCGCTCCAAATATCTCCCACTTGCCATGCTCCTCGTGGTACGCCTCAATGGTGTCCTGGTACCTGGAGACATCGACAGCAGAGGGGGAGGGAGAGGTTAACCAGGCAATGCCAATACTGTATGTACACAGAACCAATCTCAATTATACCCTGACACCGACTCTGAACCCACCTGGCACCTTGCTCTGTAACCCAACTTTGGCTTGATGCCAACTAGAGAGCGGTCCTGAGTTACCATCTGCCTCATTGGAGACCCTCGGACTGTCTTAAATCAGACTTTAGCTTACACTGAACATTATTCCCTTTATCCTGTATCTGTACACTGTGGATATCTTGATTGTAATCATGTACAGTCTTTCTGCTTGTGGATAGCACGCAACAAAAAAGCTTTTCACTGTGCCTCGGCACACGTGACAATAAACTAAACTAAAACTAAAAGAGTTAGCACACGGATGATCGTTTTGGGTCTTCTCTTGCATCCTGAAACGTCGTCTGTCCATTCCCTCCACAGATGCTGCCTGACCTGCTGAGATCCTCCAACACTTAGACTAACTTGCTTTCTGAATACAAACCAACAAGCGAGTGGAACGCAGCCAGTCAGGCAGCATCTATGGAGGGAATACAGAGGATGTTTCAAGATGCAAAAAAAAGGTTCCTGTCCCAAAGCACCACCTGTCCATCCCCTCCACAGATGCTGACTGATCCACTGAGTTCCTCCAGCACTTTGTGTTTTGCTTTCTCTTCTTTTCTGCTCTGAGAAAGTCTCTGGCTTGCAAGGTTACGGTTTCTCCTTCCATAGATGCTGCCTAACAGGCTACGTTTTTTCCCCGCAGAATTTTGTTTTTATTTCAGATTTCTAGCATCTGGATTTTAAATTTGACTTTCAATTGCTAATGTAAATGCAAGTAGATCCCCAACCCCCCCCCCCCCAAGATATGAGAATGTTTTCATGTACAACATGTTCTGATTTAATTGAAGAGCATGCAAACAAAAGCTTTTCTCTTGAAGAAGGGTTTCGGCCCGAAAAGTTGCCTATTTCCTTCGCTCCATAGATGCTGCTGCACCCGCTGAGTTTCTCCAGCACTTTTGTCTACCTTCGATTTTCCAGCATCTGCAGTTTCTTCTTAATCACTTTTCTCTTTATCTCAGTACACATGACAACATTGAGCCTAGATTCACTGCAACAGTTCCTCCAGTGCTTTAACCTGCTTTTGTGCAATAAAAATGTTTTAAGAGTAAACACTGGAATCAGAAAGGGATAGGTATAGCTGAGCATTTTAAAAGGACCTATTTCACCCCGCTCATTCTCTCTTCTCCCCATCCCTGTTGAGGAGAAGATAGTGGTGCTTGAAGGTGCGCACCATCAGACTCAGGAACAGCTACTTCCCCTCTGTTATCAGGCTTCTGAACGGTCCTTCCACAAGCGAAGGTACTGTCCGATTCACCTCTACCCCATTGTGGACATTGGACAATGTCTCTGGAACTGATGCGCTACAATGCCGAGACTTATATTCTGTACTTTATCTTTCCCTTTGCTCTACTTATTTGTAGATGACATGTGCATGTACCTTTAACATAGTGACCTCACCACTACTAACCACTCCCCACATCACTAATTACAACCTTCCCACCCAGTGCTCACTCTCTCTGGTTCCGGTGACAGACCACGAACAGCTAGGGCAGTAAAGTATGTGTATCATGAATAAACAGTAGTAAACACACAGTGTGTTATGACGCCTCTTTACCTGGTGTCTGAATCGTACCTTTGCGCCTCCAGTTTATCGTTTTTTCTTTACTTTGGACCCGTTTCCCCATTTTTTAATCTCCCGTGCCATGGCTACTTCTTGCCGCAAACCCGACATGCTTGTCTTCGACTCGGACATTGCCCATCGGTGGGGTGTCTTTAGACGTGACTTTCAACACTACGCCACAATCGCCCATCCTGCTGCCACCCCTGCTACACGGGCTTCTCTGCTTCTCAACCTGGCTGGTCCTGATGCCCTGGAACGGGCTGAGTCGTTTGTCTATGGTGCAGGTGAAGATGCTCAGGACCCGGTATGTCTTATGGCTAAGTTTACCGCTATGTGCGACATCCCCACTAACTGCATTCTAGAGTGTTTTAAAATGTTCAACCGGCGTCATATCTCTGGAGAGTCAATCGATAACTATATCGCCACGTTGCATCACATGGCCAGGCGTTGCAGCCTGGACACGCTGACCCCCGATCAACTGACCCGGGACATTTTAGTGTATGGTCTTCAAGATGAAAAACTAGGGGCTGAACTTCTGCGGAAGCACAACCTGTCTTTAGCCGATGCTCTGCACGCCTCCCGCATGGCTGAGGCTGTCACCTCGGCGGTGTCGTCTGCTGATCATGACATTAACTTTACCAGTGTTGCTGGTCGCCGGCGGAACGCTGGACCGCAACGGCAACGGGGGTCCCCTGCACCCGGGGGTAGCAGCCCACAGCGTTGCCCCAACTGCAACTTTACCTCCCATCAGTCTAATATGTGCCCTGCACTGGGAAAAATGTGCAACTTTTGCAGGAAGTTGAACCATTTCTCTGCCGCCTGTCGCTCTCGTGGGAAGCCAGTTCCTGCTCCACGCTGAATGTTAAACAGTTCCAGCCTGATGAACTCCCTTTGTCTGATACAAGTTCCTCCCAGGGGGAGACCAGCATATTTTCAGTGTCGGATGCACCTGCACTGATAACGGAACCTTCGGTTCGCGTTACTGTCAATGGCTCGACAAGGTGGAGTTAACGCTGCTCAACATGGTTACCATGGGCATCCTGAAGGAGGTGAGCGAACTCACCCGGTGTGTCTCCACCATGGTTGTTGCTGCGAAAAAGGACAAAAGTGAAATTCGCATTTGCATCAACCCCAAAGACCTGAACCTTGCCATCAGACGCCCTCATTACCCCATGCGAACAGTGGAGGACGTCGCTGCACAGGTTGCCCCGGCCACTGTCTTCTCGGTTCTCGATGCCAAGAGCTCCTTCTGGCAGATACCGCTGGACGAGCAGTCCTTCTACCTGACTACCTTCAGCACGCCCTTCGGCAGGTTCCGATTCCTCCGCATGCCATTTGGGATCAACTCTGCCAGCGAGGTCTTCCAGCGGATGATGGAGCAGCTGTTCGCCGGTCTGCCGTGTGCTATAATCGTTGACGACATCCTGGTCTACGGTAAGGACGTTGCTGAGCACGATCTCCACCTCCATCAAGTCCTGGACCGGGCCCGTGAAATCAACCTCAAACTTAACCCAAAAAAGTGCTGTTTCCGCGTCCCGGAGTTCACCTATGTGGGCCACGTCTTTACCGCATCGGGGCTGAAGCCTGACCCGCAGAAGACGGCCGCGGTCTCAGGGATGTCTTCGTCCACCGACGTGCCCAGCCTGCAGCGTTTCCTGGGCATGGTTAATTACCTGGGGAAGTTCATCCCCGACCTCAGCGAGCTGAGCGCGGCCCTGAGGGAGTTGATCAAGAAGGACACTGCCTGGGCCTGGCTCCCGCATCACCAGAAAGCTTTTGACGTTCTGAAGTCCAGGCTAGCCAGTACCCCCACTCTCCAATTCTTCAATCTGCAGCGTCCCATTGTTCTTACCTGCGACGCCTCCAAGTTCGGTCTTGGTGCTGCTTGCCTGCAGCTCCACAATGGCCTGCAGCTGCCTGTTTCCTACGCTTCCCGCACCATGACCCCTGCCGACCAGCGTTATGCTCAGATAGAGAAGGAGCTGCTTGCTGTGGTGTTTGCCTGCTCCAAGTTCAAGGACTATATTCTGAGAAACAGCTTCACGATCGAGACCGACCATCAGCCGCTGGTCTCTATCCTCAACAAGCCGATCCACGTTGCCTCGTCCCATTTGCAGCGCATGATGCTGCAGCTCCAGCGTTTCACGTTCAAAATTGTATATCGCAAGGGCAAGGACATGTTTGTGGCCGACACGCTGTCCTGCGCACCACTAACGTCCACCGATCGCCATCCATATGAATCGTCTGACCTGATGGTGCTCAACGTCAACATTGTGCCTTCCCAGCAGATGCAGTCCCTGGTCAGCAACACTGCCAAGGATCCTGCCCTGCAGCAGCTTGCCGACGTCATCAGGCAGGACTCGCCAGACCGTCGTTCATCCTTGCCGCCTGGAGTCGTGCTCTACTTCCTGGTCCGTGACGAACTCGTGCTGCATGACGGCGTGGTCGTGAAGGGACACAAGGTCGTCGTGCCTGCTGCCCTGCGTGACCAATACTTTCAGACCGCCCATCGCGGTCATGCTGGGGCCGAGGCCACCCTGTCTCAGGCCCAGAGTTTGTTCTACTGGCCCGGCATGGCCCAAGACATCCGGGAGAGGGTCTCCGCTTGATCTGTCTGCAATAGCCTCGCTTCCCATCAGCAACGGCAGCCGCTTCTGCAACAGCCTGCCCCCGAGCTGCCCTGGATGACCGTCGCCGCTGACATTTTTGAGTGGCGTGGGAAGCATTTCCTGGTTCTTGTGGACTCGTACTCCAGCTGGTTCGAGGTTGCCCGGCTGCACTCCCTCACCTCTTCGGCCGTTATCAGGAGGCTGCGCCAACACTTCGGAACCTTTGGCACCCCGGCAAGTCTTCAATCGGACAACGGCAGCCAGTTCTCGAGTGCCGAATTTCGGCGTTTCGCTGCCAGCTGGAACTTCCGACTATACCAGCAGCCCAGAGTACCCACAAAGCAACGGCTTGGCAGAGCGCGCTGTCCGCAGTGCTAAGGACTTGCTGGAACATTGTAGACTGTCCCATTCTGACTTTTACCTGGCACTCCTCAACCTTCGGAACATTTGCCGCGACACTGCATTGGGCTCCCCAGCACAACGGCTGATGTCTCGCACTACGAGACCTCCGATCCTGGTGACCCAGCGGTCCCTCGTTCCCTCTGTTCTCCAGCCCGCTGCTGTCCAGGAGCGCATTGCCCTCAAGCAAGAAATCCGAAAGCGCCCCCACGACCAGTCCTGCCGTCCCCTCCCGCCTCTGTTGCCTGGCCAAGTCGTCCGGATGCAGTCCCCCTCCGGTCACCCCAGGCTTGCCATCGTCGTCAGTACTGCTGGTTCGCCGCGGTCCTATCTAGTCGACCATGACGGTAATATTTACCGCCGGTCCCGCCAACATCTGCGGCTTGTTAACGAGGCCCCGCCGCCGCCTGCAGACCCCTTTTCCCCCCCACTGTCTGCCACGTTGCCTGCCCCTCCACATATGCCCCGCTCTCCACCAGCCAGTCCTCCCTCACCTGCCCGTCTTCCCGCTACTGCTCCTGCTTCCCCTGCTCCGTCTCCGTTTTCTCTTTCTCCTCCCGGTTCCCCGGTTCTCACCCGCGCCTGCTCCTACTCAAGTTCCTCCTCCAGAGGGGGGAGATGGCGAGCTGCGTACCCGGTCCGGGCGGATGGTCAGGCCGCCTGTCCGTTATGGTGATTTTGCTTAACTTTGCTCACCTGCTCGTAGCGTATGAGACGTGGTCGCCTTGTCACTACTGTATTGCTTTTTATTTCCAAGGGGAAGGATGTAGATGACATGTGCATGTACCTTTAACATAGCGACCTCACCACCACTGACCACTCCCCACATCACTAGTATAATTACAACCTTCCCACCCAGTGTTCGCTCTCTCTGGTTCCGGTGACAGACCACGAACAGCTAGGGCAGTAAAGTATGTGTATCATGAATAAACAGTAGTAAAGACACAGTGTGATATGATGCCTCTTTACACTATTGTACTTGAGTTTGACTTGATTGTATATATGTACAGTATTATCTGATCTGACTGGACAGCATTTAAAACAAATCTTTTCCCTGTAACTCGGTACATGTGGCAATGATAAAGCCGTCCCGGCACGTCCTGGTGTCAATCCCGGCAGCGGAGGCACCTACTGGTCACAGCCTTCCTCGACGCCCATCACGTAGATGGTGCCGTCGATGACCGCCACGCCCAGCCGGTGCCGCCGCTCGTTCATGGGGGCGCACATTGTCCATGTGTTGGTCCTGGGGTCGTACTGCTCCACCTTGTCAGTGTTCTCGGTCGATGCGTGCCAGCCGCCTGCAGAGTCAAACACCAGTCACTGCTTCAACTGCACTTTAATGTTCATTCTGGGTGGGTTAGGCAGGTACGTATAGTTTAGTTTAGAGCTACAGCATGGAAACAGACCCTTCGGCCCATTGAGACAACATCGACCATCCATCTCCCGTTCACACTAGTTCTATGTTATCCCACTTTCTTATCCACTCCCCACACACTAGGGGCAAGTTACAGAGGCTGATTAACCTACAAACCCACACGTCTAGAGCTGGGGGAGTGTATTCCTTGTCCATGATGAACTAGAATTCACTGGAAATTCACCGATTGCCTTAGATTCCAGTTGCTGATCTCCTCCTGTTCTGGCCCTCTTGCACTTACTCAGGTTTGGTTTAGTTTAGCATGGCGATAGCGTGCTGTGGTACCTGGAGAGAGGCACTACTTCCTCTTCAACACTGTCGTGGCATAGTGGCGCAGCGGGTAGAGCTGCTGCCTCACAGCCCCAGGAACCCGGGTCCAATCCCGACTACGGGTGCTGTCTGTATAGAGTTTGTACGTTCTCCCTGTGACCGTGTGGGTTTTCTCCGGATGCTCCGGTTTCCTCCCACATTCCAAAGATGTGCAGGTTTGTAGGTTAATCGATAGAGAGACACACACAATTAGACTGAAGAAGTGTCCTAACCCAAACACCTCTCCATGTCCTCCAGAGATGCTGCCCAACTCGCTGTTACTCCATCACTTTGTGTCTTTCTTTCTGCCAGCCAGCACCAGCAGTTCCTGGTGTGTTTATTAGCAGGCTGTAGTGTGCTGCCCAGGGCTGCACCAGCTTGCCTCCTACCCCTGCACCCTACACCACACCCACAGCTCATGCCTTTATCTAAAGACACCAATCTATGGGACTTCTCACCGAAGATGTAGATCTTGCCGTGCAGGATGCAGGCCACGGAGCCAGAGCGAGGGATCTGCATGGGAGCCACCTCCGACCACGAGTCACACTTGGGGTTGTAAACCTGAACCAGATTCATGCCGTCACCGTCCTCCAGAACAGCCCCCCTTGAGAGAGAGAGAGATAGACTGTTAGACCCCATGCACCCCACTCCCTCCCCCTCCCTCCCCCTCCACCAACCTCCCACCCCCTCCAACACAAACCTGTGGAGAGAGGCCGGGTCAGGCAGCCCTCACTGACCTGGGCTAGACCCTCCTCCCACTCTCCCTCCCCCCCCTGCAGAGAGAGACCATATCAGCTCTGCCCACGAGGACCCCTGCACCCTCAAACCCTCCCCCTCCCCCTCCCCTGTATCCCAGGTCACGTGGCAATAGCAGCCCAGACCTGTTCCCCGGATGCCGTGTCATGCTGTGCCGTGCCGTGCCTGCGGGCTTTAGCTGCGATGTAGAGCAGCCCCTGGAAAGCCACCATCGCCGGGCTGGTGATGGCCATCTTCATGGAGGCCAGGAAGCACCAGGCGTCCGTGCTGGGGTTGTAGCACTCGATGGAGTCCAGCCTCGAGCTGCCCTCCCAGCCGCGAGACCACAGCAAACACAAAGCCGTCCAGCATGGCCAGGCCTGGCACAGAGAGGGGGTAGTGGGTCAGAGGCACAGTCAGCATGCAGCCCCATGTACACACGTGCAGGCACACACCAGCCCGAGCACATACACACATGTACACACAGCCCCATGTACACACGTGCAGGCACACACCAGTCCGAGCACACACACACATGTACACACAGCCCCATGTACACACATGCAGGCACACACCAGCCCGAGCACACACACACACAAGTACACACAGCCCCATGTACACCCATGCAGGCACACACCAGCCCGGGCACACAACACATGTACACACAGCCCCATGTACACCCGTGCAGGCACACACCAGCCCGAGCACACACACACATGTACACACAGCCCCATGTACACCCATGCAGGCACACACCAGCCCGGGCACACACACACATGTACACACATACAGGGACACACTGCCCCACACGCACACACTCCCAAACACACACATGTATACACAGCCCCATGTATACACGTGCAGGCACACACCAGCCCGAGCACACAAACACATGTACACACAGCCCCATGTATACACGTGCAGGCACACACTGCCCCACACGTACACACTGTCCCAAACACACACATGTACACACAGCCCCATGTACACCCGTGCAGGCACACACCAGCCCGAGCACATAGACACATGTACACACAGCCCCATGTACACATGTGCAGGCACACACGAGCCCGAGCACACACACATGTACACACAGCCCCATGTACACATGTGCAGGCACACACCAGCCCGAGCACACACACATATGTATACACAGCCCCATGTACACACATACAGGCACACACTGCCCCACATGCACACACTGTCCCAAACACACACATGGGCACACAGCCCCATGTACACACATACAGGCACACACCAGCCCAAGCACACACACACACATGTGCACACAACCCCAGGTATACATTTGTGCACACCTTGCCCAGTGCACATGCACACCAGCCCCACATGTACACACACGTGCACACCAGTCCCATGCCGTGCACACACCAGCCCCACATGTACACACACGTGCACACCAGTCCCATGCCGTGCACACACCTGCCCCACATGTACACACACACACACAGCTCTGCAGACTGGGCTGCAGGAGACACCACCAAGCAAAACCATTCACTTTTCCCTGTCATGATTCAAGTTCACGATGGTGGAAAGTCAGTCATACAGCGCAGAAACAGGCCCTTCAGCCCAAATCGTCCATGCCAACCAACCTGCCCCATCTGAGCTAGTTCCATATCCCTTAACCTTTCCTATCTACATATCTGTCCGTGTCTTTTCAATATTGTTCTTGCATTCTAGTCCTTGGAGAAATAGTGCAAAAGGCCAACAAGACATACATTGAAAGAATAATGGAGAGATATTGGAGAAAGACTTGGAATCAGGATTCAGTGAACAAGAGAGGCAATGAACTGCAGACGCTGGAATCCTGAGCCAAACACAAAGTGCTGGAGGAACTCTGCAGGTCAGGCAGCAACTGTGGAGGGAATGGGCAGGCGACATTTCAGGTCTGCAGAAGGGTCCCGACTCAAAGCATTGCCTATCTATGTCCTCTAGAGATGCTGCCCAACCCGCTGAGTTACTCCAGCGCTTATGTACTGCCTTTATGTTGATACAATTCCCAAAGGAAGGTGAAAACACAATGTCTTGAAGCCGCAATCTCCGGTAGGGAAGCACCGATTCGGGACTTACCTTCCAGAAGAGAGGGCCTGTACATCCGCAGCGGCGACTGTGGAGGTTCATGGCCCAGATCACGGGGGAACAATGGAGGAGAACTGACTGTACTTTGTGCCTTCCACCACAGTGAAGAATGCTGTGGTGGGTGTTTGTGTTACATTTTATTGTGTATTGTGTGTTCTTTTTTAGGGCAGAGAGAGGGGCAGAGAAATGGGCAGAGATGGGCAGAGAGATGGGCAGAGAGAGGGGCAGAGAGATGGGCAGAGAGAAGGGCAGAGAGATGGGCAGAGAGATGGGCAGAGAGATGGGCAGAGAGAGGGGCAGAGAGATGGGCAGAGAGAGAGGCAGAGAGAGGGGCAGAGAGAGGGGCAGAGAGAGAGGCAGAGAGAGGGGCAGAGAGATGGGCAGAGAGGGGCACAGAGAGAGGCAGAGAGAGGGCACAGAAAGAGAGGGCAGAGAGGCAGAGGGAAGAGAGAGAGAGAGAGAGGCAGAGCGAGAGGTGAATCTGGCCAATTCATTCATATGGGTAATATCTGACCAATCCTTGTGAATGTTTCCTGCTTGTGTAGCAAGCTATATTCACAGAAGGCACCAAAATCCTTGGCATGCTGAAGAATCAAGAGGCCAGTGAAGATGAGGAAGTAAGAGGAGGATGTTAATAGTAAAAGGTATTGTATTGGTTTATGAGTCTGAAACCTGATACATCTTAAACATCTGATAATCTATATCCCAGTTTGAAAAATATGCAAGGGATCACTGCAGTGTGGTAGCTTTTTCCAGGTCTAAGGTCACTAAGAACCTTCACAAATGACCAAAGGCTGTGCTAGTACATTGAAGACGATGGTAAATTTCATCAGAGTTGTCTGATTTTCTGAGAGATTGCTCCTGAGATACAAGAAGTGATCAACATTTTCCAAGGTCTATCTGTGAAGCTTAGTTATCAATGAACATGCTCCTTGGCCCAACTCTGACCAAGATTCCCATCTAAACTTGTCCTATTTGACCCATAACCCTCCAAACCTTTCCTATCCATGTACCTGTCCAAGTGCCTTTTGAATGTTGTTATTGTACCTGCCTCAATTGCCTCCTCTGGCAGCTCATTCCATGAACCCATCACCCTCTGAACATAGAAGACTATTGGGCAGCTAAACTGCTTCACTGATTGATTCAGTGAATATTACCCTAGTTACTGAGTATAATTACTGCTTTGTTTGTTAAGTGGGCAAAACAAAATCTTTCACATCTCCCTGAACAGGCAATCGGGATATGATTCTGATCGCCATAATGCAGCACTCTCAGTACTGCACGACAATACTGGGAGCAAGATTCAAGATTCAAGAGAGTTTATTGTCATGTGTCCCTGATAGGACAATGAAATTCTTGCTTTGCTTCAGCACAACAGAACATAGTAGGCATTGATTACAAAACAGATCAGTGTGTCCATATATACAATACAATACGGTTTTATTCAATTCAATTCAATTCAATTCCTTTATTGTCATCTTGCAAGCAACAGTTGTGCAGTGCAAAACGAAAAGACGTTTCCCAGGGAATACCGGAGCATCGCACATGACGTTTAAAACATTTCACACATAATAATAATAATAATAATAATGCTAAAACAATCCAGTCCCTGATGGAACAGTATGTTAAAATAGATACAAACAACGTTAAAATACAGTAAGACCAATCATAAACATGTCCGGGGTGGCTGATTTGAGTGGCCAGTGCCAGTTATTGAAGTGGCCAGTGCCAGTTATTATAGTGTCCGTGCCAAGCCGCAGAATCAGGTGACTGTGAGTACAGAGTGGCTGTTTAGCAGCCTCACAGCATATGGCAGGAAGCTGTTTAACAGTCTTGTAGTCCGGGCTTTGATGCTGCGATATCTCTTGCCTGATGGCAGGAGATCCAGGTGTATGTGCAGGGGGTGCATTTTGTCCTTGCCAATTTTTGGAGCTTTTTTCTGACAGCGGCTCAGGAACAGTTCTTGTACCGAGAGTAGGGAGACGCAAATGATCTTCTCTGCTCCCCTCACTACCCTCTGCAGAGCCTTCCTGTCCGAGCAGTTGCAGGTTGAATACCACGTATTTAAAGAGTACGTGAGTACAGACTCCACCGTACCCCTGTAGAAAGTCCTGAGGATGTTGGTGGGGAGTGAGGCCTGTTTTAGTTTCCTCAGGAAGTGCAGTCGCTGATGGGCCCTTTTGACGGACCCAGTGGTGCTTCTGGACCAGGTGAGGCTGTCCGTAATTTGCACCCCGAGGAACTTTATGCTCTCCACTCTCTCCACTGTGGCGCCACTGATGTTAAGGGGTGCATGCTTTGGCTGTGCCCTCCTGAAGTCGACAAGCATCTCCTTTGTTTTTTCCACATTTAGTTCTAAATTATTTTTGCCACACCAGTCCACTAGTTGTTTTACTTCCTCCCTGTACATTGATTCATCATCTCCGCTGATGAGTCCCACCACTGTTGTGTCATCCGCGAATTTTATGATCATATTGTCCCTGAATCTGGCCACACAGTCATGTGTGAGCAATGTGAACAACAGCGGGCTGAGCACACAGCCTTGAGGTGAGCCGGTGCTCAGCGTGATCGAGCCTGAAGTGTTCTTGCCCACACGGACTGACTGCGGTCTTCCTGTCAGAAAGTCCAAGATCCAGTGTCACAGGTTGGTGTTGAGGCCCAGCAGGGTTAGTTTCTCCACGTCTCTGTGGGATGATGGTGTTGAACGCAGAGCTGAAGTCAATGTACAGGATTCTGGTGTATGTGTTACTTTTTTCCAGATGCGTGAGCGCTGTGTGCAGCGTGGTAGAGATGGCGTCCTCTATAGAACGGTTGGGGCGATAGGCAAACTGGAGGGGGTCTAACGATGAGGGGAGGCTGGCAGTAATGTGGGGTTTCACCAGGCGTTCAAAACACTTCATTATTATTGGGGTCAGGGCGACAGGGCGGTAATCATTTAGGCAGGCCACAACTGGTTTCTTCGCTATTGGGATAATTGTACTCGTTTTAAGGCATGTGGGGACAATGGCTTGACTGAGGGAGATGTTATAGATGTCCGTTAGCACATATGCTAACTCCTCAGCACATTCCTTAAGCACACGTCCTGGGATGTTATCGGGTCCGACTGCTTTCCACGGGTTGACCTTAGACAGGATTCTCCGTGTGTCCATCGGGTCTATGGTCAGTACTGGCTGGTCTGTTTGTATGCAGGGACTGGCTCTCCCCTTGGGTGTGGTGTTTGCTGCATCAAAACGAGCGAAGAAGTTGTTTAGTTCATCAGGGAGAGAAGAATCCGTGTCAGTTACCTGCTGCCTTGCCTTGTACCCCATCAGTGTTTGGATTCCCTTCCACATCCTCCTGGTGTCTCCTGTGTCACAGAGGTGTCCCTGGATTTTTCCCGCGTAGGCACGTTTCGCTGCCCTGATTCCTTTTTCCAGTGCAGTCCTGCTAGATCGAAGAGCGGATGTGTTACCGGTTCTGTAGGCTTCATCACGAGCCCTCAGCAGTGAGCGTACCTCTGCTGTCATCCATGGCTTTTTGTTTCCACGTGCAGTGAAGGTTTTCATGATGGTGACATCCTCGGTGCACTTGGCAATGTAGTTGGTTACAGTCTCTGCGTACTCCTCGATGTTGATGAGGTCGTCATAGGATGCCGCTGTCCTGAACACATCCCAGTCAGTGTGCAGGAAGCAATCCTGCAGTGCTGAGGCTGCTCCCTCTGGCCAGACCCTGGTGTGTTTTCTCTCTGCTTTGACTTGTTTCTGCCGAGGTCTGTAGGCTGGTGTTAAAAATACTGAAATGTGGTCCGAGTGGCCCAGGTGAGGGCGTGGGGCTGCCTTGTAAGCCTCTGGGGTGTTGGTGTAAACCAAGTCCAAGATGTTCTCTCCCCTGGTCTCAAAATCCACATATTGCTTGAATTTTGGGAGCAAAGGCTGGTGTGATTAAAATCCCCGGCCACCACAATGAAGCTATCAGGATGTTTGGTCTGGAACTCACTGATGGCGTCATGCAGAGCTCCCAGTGATTCGTCGGCCTTAGAATTTACATTAGCACTTGGAGCAACATATACAGCCACAACGAAAACAATGGAGAATTCCCTCGGCAGATAGAAAGGCCGACATTTCACGATGAGGAATTCTATCAGCGGAGAGCAGTGTTTCCCGGCTATCGTAGTGTTCACACACCAGTCCTTGTTTATGTACAAGCACAGGTCTCCACCTCCGCTCTTACCAGAGCCAGCTGCCTCTCTGTCCGCACGGAACGATGTCATTCCCTCCAGCTGTATTGCTGTGTCTGGGATATTACCGTGGAGCCATGATTCCGTGAAAACAAACACACAGCAGTCTCTAATGTCCCTGTATGTTATGAGAAGACGCAGTTCGTCAAGTTTGTTGTCCAGGGAGCGGACATTAGAGAGGAGAAGCGAGGGCACTGCAGGTCGGGTGGGGTTAGATGTTAGCCTGGCGCAGATGCCTGCTCTTTTCCCCCATCTCCGCCTCGTGTAAGATCCTGCTCTTTTACCCCGTTTCTGCCTCCTCTCGCACTGCTTGCGTCTCCTCCTCCTCTCTCTCCTCTCTCTCCTCTCCCGCCTCCACTCTCCGTTTGTATACCTTTCTGTGGCCATTGTGTTTGACTTCGCAGCCGGTAGTAGTAGTCCATAACGGCGTATTTTGTCTAAGTCACACCAAAACGCGCCCGTACGGCTGCTGTGATTAGCCCCGATGTTTAGGAGCATGTTCCTACTTTCTGTGGCCGTTATGTTTGACTTTGAATTTGACTTTGCAGCCGTTGACTTTGCAGCCGACTTTGAATTTGACTTTGCCGCCGTTGACTTTGCAGCCGTTGACTTTGCAGCCGACTTTGAATTTGAATTTGCCGCCGTTGACTTTGCAGCCGTTGACTTTGCAGCCGATAAAGTGCAAGTGAAATGAATTTGTAATATAATAATTTTAAATAATAATATATACCATTGTATAAATATATACACACATGAATAAATATACTGATTAAGTGCAAATAACAGATAATGGGCTATTAATGTTCAGAGATTTGTCCAAACCAAGTTTAATAGCCTGATGGCTGTGGGGAAGTAGCTATTCCTGAACCTGGTCGTTGCAGTCTTCAGGCTCCTGTACCTTCTACCTGAAGGTCGAAGTGTGTGGCCAACCGGCCCTTCCTAATCAAAGGCAAGAATACTGCAACTGAATCGAGTGGACACTTAATAAAGGTCACTTGTCTTTCCGTATGTTTGCACTGAAAACACAGAAAGGTTCGCCTGGACTATTGAAAGAATGAGGTAACACTTAAAAATGGCAAGATTTTTTTGATTACGTTATAAAAGCTTCACGATTAAAGAAAAAAGTTGCATCATCCGATGGGTGTGGCCATTTTAACATTTATTGGAGAATTTGAATAATTGTTTAATTGGAATCAGGTTTCAAGGGTTTAGTCAAAGGTTAATTAGTTTCATTAGCAGCTACCAGCAGAGATGCGGGCTGCAAACTCATTGTTATATTTTGCGAGAAGGTTCAGCTTTCAATAGCTAATGAGAAGTCTACTTTTTGTACGATTTTGTTGGAATTTAAAAATGAGTATGATTGGGGACATTTTCCCTGATGTCCTGCCTAATTCTGGGAGAGATTACTTGTTCTTTTTCTCATTGCCATTTTTGGGCATTCCTCCACAAAAAGTTAATATTTCAGAAGTATTTCATTAGCCGTAACTATTTCTGTGAAAGGGAAAGTGCCTTATAAGTAGAGTCATCGAGTCTTGCAGCGGAGAAACGGCCTTTCAGCCCAACCTGCCCACACTGGCCAACATGCCGCATCTGCACTAGTCCCACCTGCCTGCATTTTGCCCATATCCCTCTAAACTTGTCCTATCCATGAACCTGTCTAAATGTTTCTTAAATGTTGTGATAGCACCTGCCTCAACTACCTCCTCCGGCAATTCGTTCTATTCACCCACCTCCCTTTGTGTGAAAAAGTTACACTACAAACTATGAATATTTTTTTATTTTAGAACATTATAATATTGTAAAATGATGAACAGCATTGGGGTGCAGCTGGTGCCTCACTGACCCAGCAAAGTGGCTTCAGTCCTGACCTCTGATACTGTCTCTGTGGAGTTTGTATATTCTCTCTAGATGACCTCAAGGATTTTTTCCCAGTGCTCCACATTACCCCCTGTCTCGTAAAGATGTGGAGCTTGATAGGTTAGTTGGTTGTGTAGAAGGAACTGTAGATGCTGGTTTAAGGCAAAGATACACAGACAATGCTGTAGTAACTCAGTGGAGAGAAGGAATAGTGAAGCTTCGGGTCTGTAGAAGGGTCTCGACCTGAAAAGTCATCTATTCTTTTTCTCCAACGACACTGTCTGACCCGCTGAGTTACTCCAGTTTTTTTGTGTGTATCTTAGGTTAGTTGGTTGATGGGTGAATGGATGGAACTGGGGGGTTAATAGGAATGTGGGGAGAATAAAAGCTGCGATTCGTGTGTAAATGATTGGCTGGTGATCAGTGATACTACTCCTCAGTGCCCTACTTCCTTATTGTGTGTCCCTTTAACTCTATCATTAGTTCCCATTGGGAGCAACTTTCATCGAAAAGACTGCTTTCCTTTTTAGTGGTACCATGCACTCTGTTAGCCTCAGATTTCTGACAACACTTGATCTTGACAACACTTCAACTTCAAGAATAATGCAAGGTAAATATTTAATTAAGTCGAGAGGTTCAGGGAGCACTTATCAAACTGTTGGTGGAAGTGAATGACTGGTACACATGTTGGATACTTTTTATTTTACACTGGCTATAATGATTTAAGAATTTTTGTCTGAAGTTTGTTACCTCTGCCAAATGTAATTAAAGCAGGGTCTATGAACGATAATGTTGACAGAAAGAGAAGGAAAGATTTAGTTTTAGTATCTTTGGGAAACAGTCATGACAGGGATTATTGAATTAGAAAACAAATGAACTTGATCTAGAAAATATCAACAAGATATTTTTTTAAGAGCTCATGATCACCGTTTATTCAACAATTGTAGGCAGATTACGTAAATGGCTGAAACTCTATGGCATAAGGTGTGAACAATTGTCGTGTGTACAGAGGTACAGGGATTGTTGCGTGCTAATCAGTCAGCGGAAAGATGGTTAGTAAGTGGGGAAGCAAAACAATGAGTGTTTGTGAGGACAGGCAGCACTAAATGAATGGTTACAGAGAATATTTTAAAAGGCTAATGGAATATTGTTCTTTTATCTCGTCATCTAAAGCAGAGAGAAAAGTTACCATTAACAAAGCTTGGTTTGCCATTGTTCAGTGTACTGTTCAGTATGTGCTTAGCATTGTGGGGAGATTTGTATTACTTTTGGAGCGAGTGTTCCACATTTATCAGAATGATTCTACTTCTGAAGTAGTATGATGAAGGGTCTCGACCCGAAAGGTCACCCATTCCTTCTCCAGAGATGCTGCCTGACCCGCTGAGTTACTCCAGCGTTTTGTGCCTAATCTTTGATTATAAATTGTAAGCACAGGTTACATGGAGAAAACCTGTAGCCAGTAAAAAGGAACAGAAGGATTCTAGTGATCAATTGGAGGTGTTCAACATCCTTGAGGAATTGGAATGAGCTGACAAAGACAATATTTCCTCTGGTTTCCAGAACAAGTTGTCACATGGAACTGGGGATACCAATTGGCCATTAGATTTGGAGATTATCCAGGAGTTTACGGAATTATGTGGATTGTTATGTTTAACTAAAGTGAGAACCAGTTTTCAAGAACAAACCCCTGTTAACAATTTAACTTCCACAGAAACTTAAAAGCTATTGAAACCAATAATTGGGTGTGGTACCAGGATAAACTCAAAGCGCTGGAGTAACTCAGCGGGTCAGGTGGCATCTCTGGAGAAAATGGATAGGTGACGTTTCAGGTCGGGACCCTCCCTTGGACTGAGCTACTCCAGCACGTTGTGTCTATCTCTGGTGTAAACCAGCATCTGACGTTCCTCCTTATTACAGACACAAAGTGCTGGAATTATTCAGTGGGTCAGGCAGCATCTCAAAAGAAAAAGGATAGGTGACGTTTTGGGTTGGGACCCTTCGTCACCTTATGAACTTTTTTTCCAGAGATGCTGCTTGACTTACTGAGTTACTCCAGCACTTTGTGTCATACCTTTGTTATAAGCCAGCGTCTGCAGTTCTTTGTTTCTACATTTTTATTCCATATTGGGTGAGGGACATTCTTATTCTGTACCACGGTGACAAATGAACGTTTGTGCCAATCGACCCTGGTGATGAGGTCACCATAAACAACAATGAAGGAATGGACGAGACAGACTCTTGGCGAGGCAGCCATTGCTGGCGCCACCCGGTGGATATGATATGTATAATAGTACATTGTAGATGAATGCAATGAAACCATACATAAGTACAACAGACTGATCGAAGAGAAATTACCAGTGTGCAGAATATGGGTTTTTTTCAGCAAGGTGGCGTAATAGTTCCAGAGAACTGTCTAATCTAATGAGGTATGTTGAGAGGATCAGTACTATAACTTAGATAGACACAAAATGCTGGAGAAACTCAGCGGGACAGGCAGTATCTCTGGAGAAAAGGAATGGTGACGTTTCTGGTCGGGACCCTTCTTCAGTACGAGACCCCAGTTTGGGGAAGAACTGTTTTAGCAATTGGTGTACAGTTATAAGAGAGAACCATATTACATATCCAGAATTGACTTTTATTCAATACACTGATAAAAGTCAGAAGTTGTTATCTTTGCGACCCTGCGAAACTTCCTCGATTATTTCCTAAAGCTCCTTTCTATCAATGCCCTTGTCATTTTATTCCTGTTTCCGGAGGACACCTCAAGTTACATTCGAAGATTCCTCTTAAAACCAGGTTCAAAGCCGTGACATCATATAAATAACCGACTGTGTTCCCCTATCTTTGACGAAAAAATAATAAAAAGGCGCACCCTTCACAAATTAATCTCCTCCCGACTTGTTTGTTTTGTTGACGAGAGCGAGCGATTCCGAAATCTCTCGGCAAGCGCGTTGTGTATCTTATCGGGCATCCGGATGGCATTATCCGTGCAGTCTGACAATTCATAGTTATTTGCCACTTAAAGGAACCGATTCAATCAGTGCAGGGGCAGCAGTAACAAGGGCTCACTGTGTGGGTTTAAACTAAATAGTGGGGGAGGGGGGGGGGGATTGACAAATTGGGAGTATAAAGATAGAGTTCAAGGGGAAGTGAGTACAGGAAAAATTACAAAAGATTCTCGAATTAATGGGAAGGAAAGTTCGAGAAGGGATAAAAGAGTAAGGTCAGGGCTAATTGTGAGCGGTGCGAGGGGGGACGTGAATACGGAGGTCAAAGTGTTGTATATGAATGCGCGAAGTATAAGAAATAAAGTGAAAGAGCTTGAGGCTCAGTTAGAAATTGGCATGTATGATGTGGGAATTACAGAGCCATGGCTGCAAGAGGGCCAGGGCTGGGAACGGAATATTCAAGGGTATACCTCCTATCGAAAAGACAGACAGGTGGGCGGAGGGGTGTGGTAGCTCTGTTGGTGAGGAATGAAATTCAGCCCCTTGCAAGGGGTGACATTGAAACAGGAGATATGGATTCAGTATGGATAGAACTAAGGAATTGTAAGGGTAAAAAGACCCTAGTGGGACTTATCTACAGGCCCCCAAACAGTAGCCTGGACATAGGGTGCACGTTGAATCAGGAGTTAAAATTGGCATGTAGCAAAGGTAATGCTGTGGTTGTTATGGGAGATTTCAACATGCGGGAAGACTGGGAAAATCAGGTTGGTACTGGACCCCAAGAAAGGGACTTTGTAGTGTGCCTTCGTGATGGGTTCTTAGAACAGCTTGTATTGGAGCCGACCAGGGAGAAGGCAATTCTGGATTTAGTGTTATGTAATGAACCGGATTTGATAAAGGAACTTGAGGTTAATGAGCCATTAGGAGGTAGTTAGTGACCATAATATGGTCAGGTTTAATCTACAATTGGAGAGGGAGAAGGGTAGATCGGAGGTGTCAGTGTTACAGTTGAATAAAGGGGACTATGGGGCCATGAGGGAGGAGCTGGCCAAAGTTGACTGGAAAGATACCCTCGCATGGATGACAGTGGAACAACAATGGCAGGTATTTCTAGGAATAATACAGAAGGTGCAGGATCAGTTCATTCCTAGGAGGAAGAAAGATTCCAAGGGGAGTAAGGGGCGGTCGTGGCTGACAAGGGGCGTCAGGGACAGTATAAAAATAAATGAGAAGTACAACGTAGCAAAGATGAGCGGGAAGCAAGAGGATTGGGTAATGTTTAAAGAGCAACGGAAGATAACTAATAAGACAATACGGGGAGAAAAGATGAGGTACGATGGTAAGCTAGCCAAGAATACAAAGGAGGATAGTAAAAGCTTCTTTAGGTATGTGAAGAGGAAAAAATGAGTTTAGTAAGTGAGTGAGTAAATTTTATAGCACATTTAAATCAACTCGCGTTGAAACCAAAGTGCTTTACATAGAAGAAATTAAATGGGACATCTTTATAGAAAAGGCACTTTTCTTTCATTTCAGGAGTTACAACAGATCTACGGACTACACTCAAATAATTTTTTCAGATATCTACAACTTAGAAATTATGTTAAATCCAATACACAAAATTATAGGACTAGGGAACGAATGTTCCTTTGACGAATGTTTGAATAAACATCCTAAAACATAAAAATTAATAACTTATATTTATAACACCCTCTTAGATAATGAGGTCCCATCGATGGAATCATATAGACACACATGGGAAAATGAATTAGGCCAACCTATAACAAAAGATATTTGGGACGAAAGTCTACAATATATACATCAATGCTCATTAAATGCCAGACATGCTTTAATACAATTTAAAGTATTACACAGATTACATCATTCTAAAGCAAAACTAATTAGAATTGTCCCACATATCTCTATTTGTGATAAATGTCATCATCTAGAGGCAAATTTAACACATACTTTTTCAAATTGTATAACAATTAAAAATTTCTGTATTGATATTTTTAGAATAATTTCTGAAGTTGTCAATACTAAATTGGATCCCGATTCAAAACTAATAATACTTGGAATATCAGAACAAAGTCTAACACTCACAACAAGCCAAAGAAACTTCCTAGACTATAGTATAATAACTGGGAAAAAATTAATATTACAATTTTGGAAAGGTCCTATAACCCCCACAATTAAGGAAATGTCGGAGACCCTACACCTGGAAAGAATCAGACTTGTCTTAATGGACAAACAAGAACTTTTTGTTAGCATATGGTCTCCATTCATTGACTATTTGAAGGGGTAGATCGGTTCGACACGGGAACCTAACTGAAGCTTGAACTTAACATTAGATGAAAAGTTATACTTTATAACCTACGAACCTATCGCCAATGATGTATTATTAGTAAATTATTCCACTTTTATTTTTTATCTTGACTTTTGTTTTTTTCTTTTTTTTCTCTTTCTTTCTCACTTTCTATCTATAAAAAAATACTAGAAGCCGAATCAATCCACAATTGATAATATTAATAATGTATGATTGATAAACATGAAATGTTTTTACAATATTTCTTTGCTTCTAATAAAAATATTATAAAAAAATTAAACAAAAGAAGTCCACAGGCCGCGCTGGTCGGAGCTCCGACACTGGCGATCTCGGCGAGAGATCCCAGACTCCGCGGTGTTTGAAAGTCAGCGCTGCCCGCGGCTGGACGCTCCGCGACCACAGCTCCGCGATGTTGGAATCGGCGGTCTCAGCACTCTGGAGCTTACCGCACGGCGATCCTCGGTAAACCATCACCCGCTCCGTGATGGTGCTTCAGCGCTGTGCCGCCGCCGCTGAAGCTGGGGTTCTGGCCGGTCCCGGCTGCAAACGCCGCTCCAGTCCTGATGGTAGGCCGTGAGGAAGGGAGAAGATGCGACTCGGAGGAAAGCCGCCTCTTCGACCAGGTATGGGACTAAGAAATACAGTTTTCCCCCTTCCCCTCCCCCCACCCCCCACATAAAAGAGCTATAAAACCTCCAAACTAAAGTTTTTAAACAAACTGAAAATAAGGGCGAAAGGACGGACTGCAGGCAGAGCAGCCATACACAATGGAAATGGTGTTGGGTAGACTGATGGGTCTGAGGCTGATAAATCCCCAGGGCCTGATGGTCTGCATTCCAGGGTACTTAAGGAAGTGGCTCTCGAAATTGTGGATGCATTGGTGGTAATTTTCCAATGTTCTATAGACTCGGGATCAGTTCCTGTGGATGGGAGGGTAGATAATGTTATCCCACTTTTTAAGAAAGACGGGAGAGAGAAATCAGGGAATTATAGACCAGTTAGCCTGACATCGGTGGTGGGGAAGATGCTGGAGCCATCAAAGATGAAATAGCCGCACATTTGGATAGCAGTAACAGGATCGGTCCGAGTCAGCATGGATTTATGAAGGGGAAATCATGCTTGACTAATCTTCTGGAATTTTATGAGGATGTAACTAGGAAAATGGACAAGGGAGAGTCAGTGGATGTAGTGTACCTGGACTTTCAGAAAGCATTTGATAAGGTCCCACAAAGGAGATTAGTGGTCAAAATTAGGGCACATGGTATTAGGGGTAGAGTGGTGATGGATAGAAAATTGGTTGGCAGACAGGTAAGAAAAAGTAGGGATTAACAGGTCCCTTTCAGAATGGCAGGCAGTGACTAGTGGGGTACCGCAAGGCTCGGTGCTGGGACTGCAGCTATTTACAATATACATCAATGATTTGGATGAAGGAATTCAAAGTAACATTAGCAAATTTGCAGATGACACAAAGCTGGGTAGCAGTGTGAACTGTGAGGATGCTATGAGAATGCAGGGTGACTTGGACAGGTTGGGGGAGTGGGCAGATGCATGGCAGATGAAGTTTAATGTGGATAAATGTGAGGTTATCCACTTTGGTATAAAAAACAGGAAGGCAGATTACTATCTAAATGGCGTCAAGTTGGGAAAAGGGGAAGTACAACGGGATCTGGGGGTCCTTGTTCATCAGTCTATGAAAGTAAGCATGCAGGTTATGTAGGCAGTGAAGAAAGTGAATGGCGTGTTGGCCTTTATAACAAGAGGAGTTGAGTTTCAGAGCAAAGAGGTCTTTCTGCAGTTGTACAGGGCCTAGTGAGACTACACCTGGAATATTGCGTGCAGTTTTGGTCCCCTAATTTGAGGAAGGACATTCTTGCTATTGAGGGAGTGCAACGTAGGTTTACAAAGTTAATTCCCGGGATGGTGGGACTGTCATATGCTGAGAGAATGGAGCGGCTGGGCTTGTACACTCTGGTTTAGACGGATGAGTTTAGAAGGATGAGAGGGACTCTTATTGAAACATATAAGATTGTTAAGGTTATGGACACGCTAGAGGCAGGAAACATGTTCCCAATGTTGGTGGAGTCCAGAACCAGGGGCCACAGTTTAAGAATAAGGGGTAAGCCATTTAGAATTGGGATGAGGAAACACTTTTTCTCACAGAGAGTTGTGAGTATGTGGAATTCTCTGCCTCAGTGGGTGGTGGAGGCCGGTTCTCTGGATACTTTCAAGAGACGGCTAGACAGGGTTCTTAAAGATAGCAGAGTCAGGGGATATGGGGAGACGGCAGGAACGGGGTACTGATTGGGGATGATCAGCCATGATCACATTGAATGCCGGTGCCAGCTCGAAGGGCCGAATGGCCTACTCCTGCACCTATTGTCTATTGCCATCTCTGGGGAAAAGCAATACATGACATTTTGGGTTGAGACCATTCTTCAGACTCATTTCTCATTTACAGTGTTGCCTGCAGTTCTGGTTGTCCCATTCCAAGAAGGATTTGGAGGCTTTGGAAAGGGTGCAGAGGCGGTTACCAGAATAATGAATTATGTGCAGGTAGATAAGGATATGTCTTGGCATCATGTTCGGCACAGACGGTGGGCTGAAGAGCCAGGTCCTGTGCTGTAGTGTTCTTTGTTCTATGTAATCAATGTTTTGCCAGCAAAACCATATATTTAATAACTTAGTGGTACAATAATTAAAAGACTGAAATAAAGTGCAACGCCCACAACTTGCTTGAAACGTATCTGTACCAAGATTACATCCATTGTGGAGAGTCAAGTTCCAACTGAATACCAGTTAGTTAGTTTAGTTTATTGTGATGTGTAAAGCTTTTGTTGCGTGCAAACTCGTCAGCGGAAAGGCAATGCATGATTACAATCGAGCCATCCACAGTGTACTGATGTTAAAGGGAATAATGTGATTAAAGATAGTCCAAGAATCTCCAATGAGGTAGATGGTATCTCAGGGCTGCTCTCTAATTGTTGGTAGGATGGTTTAGTTGCTTGATAACAGCTGGGAAGAAACTGTCTCTCAATCTGGAGGTGTGTGTTTACAAACTTCAATACCTGTTGCCTGATGGGAGAGGGGCGGAGTGGCTGGGGTGCGACATCCTTAATGCTGGTGGCCAGCATACTTGTGCTCCCATAGAAGTGCAGCAGGTCAAGGTGCAGCTAAATACCCTTGGTAGCCACTATGGTAGGGACATATTGGCAGTGACATTATGGCAGTAAACAAGTAACACAATTTCAGGCCATCACTTGGTCACGATTTTCACCCAAATATAAATACAGGTGATAAAACAGTCAAAACAAATTGTAAATTTTAATAAAAACTTTGTCAAACAAAATAATTTCCAAAAGTGCAGTTCTAAATTGTACCCTCATGGCAACATAACTAAGATGAGAGTAATAGATAAATTATATTATAATGTATTCAGTGTTTTCCTCAAATCTGCAGCTCTACTTTAAATGTACAAATGCATTTCCGAACAAAAATATAATCTCTCAATATAATCTCTCTCTGACATCCTAACTCCCAAGGAGCAGAGTTAAATAACATTGCTTAACACCTCAAAAATATACCTAATTTTGCATTTAGAACTTTTACATAACTGTTTTATATAATACATAGGGCTCATGTTATCGACTTCCCCGTGATGAACCCTGTTAACTGAGCTCAGTCGCCGCAGCTCGGCACCAACCAGGAGCGTGCGGGCATCTACAGATGTCCAACCGGATGGCATCACCCTGCTGCAGCTGAATGCGGAAAACCTCACCAAGGCCAAGACCACCATCATTGAACATCTGCTACAAACCCACAAAGTCATTGCAATTCTGCTCCAAGAGACTGACAAAAGCCACCTTCTACCAGGCTCCACAAAGACTCCGTCCCCGCCTTTGGTTCGCCCTGCATCTACGCCGGAGACTTTAACTGCCACAGCACCACCTGGGGCTACCGTTCAACTAACTCAGATGACTCAACTAACTGGGTCTCAGCTACTGCCGTTCAACTCCTGTACGACCCAAAACAACCGGACAGCTTCCACTGGCAGGTGGAACACCACTACGAACCCTGACTTGGCTTTTGCAAACCTGAATGGACCAACCTCACACCGTATCATCCTGGATCACTTCCCGAAATCACAACATCGCCCATCTCTGATTATCCCGGACAACCCCATCGAGCTGGTCCCAACCAATCAGGACAAAGCCTACTCCGCCTTCTGCAAACTCCTCATCAGGGCAGCGAAGAGTTCCATTCTTCGTGGCTATCATTGCCGGTACATCCCCACATGGGACGAAGAGTGTGACGCATGCTACGATGCATTCCTGGACATTGAACCTGGCGAAGAGGCTGCCTCCAAGGCTACGGAACTGACAACCTGACTCGACCAAGACGGGCAGAGAGCGGTGGGAAGAGACAGTCCAAGGAATCGACCACACACTCCAGTAGGGTGGCTTGGAAGACCTTCAATCGCCTCACTGGTCGAAGTACCCGCCCAAAGCATTGCCCTGTCAAGGCCAACTCCATCGCCCACCAGCTCCTGGCCAACGGCCACTTCAAAGATGCAGAGAAGATTCATACTCGTTCTGTCAAACAGTAAACCACTCATCTTTGGCAAGCTCCAGGCGCTGATGGGCTCCTGTCAGCACCCTTTTCCTCTGCAAAACTCTCTCCTGTCATCACTCAATTGAAATGCGGAAAAGCCCAGAATTCCTGAAACACTGCGGTCCTAAATGCCAGGTCTGGCTCCGTGAGTTCTACTCCTCTTGCTTCATTGGTCAGTCCATTCCGAAGATCTGGTGGAAAGCCACCGTCATTGCGCTACCAAAACCAAACAAGCCTGTGGACGACCCAAGGAACTATCGGCCCATCTCACTCCTCTGTGTCCTGTACAAGTTCCTCGAACAGCTTCTCCTGGCCTGGCTCGATCCAATCGTCGACCCCCAACTACCCGCTGAACAAGCCGGATTTCATAGTGTATAAACGTATGTAACCGTTTTATATAACACATAGGGCTCATGTTGTCGACCTCCCCGTGGTGAGCCCTGTCAACTGACCTCAGTCAGGCAAACGACAACAAACAGAGACAGCAGCAGAAATAACAACGAACAACAACAGCTTGCAGCCCTAATGCAACCTCAGTCGCCGCAGCTCGGCGCCAACTAGGAGCGTGCCCCCTTTTTAGGGCGGGCATCTACAGATGTCGAACCGGATGGCATCACCCTGCTGCAGCTGAATGCGGAAGACCTCACCAAGGCCAAGACCACCATCATTGAACATCTGCTACAGACCCACAAAGTCATTGCAATCCTGCTCCAAGAGACGCACAAAAGTGATCGCTCCCATCTGAAGATCCCTGGTTGTACCCTGGCCGCCTACACCGAGAGCGACACCCAATGGATTGCCACTTTTGTAAGGAACAAAGAAAAATGGAAAGCGATTGCAGTGTCCCCTCTTGACTCTGACGTGGAATGGGCAGCAACGCAAGTCGAAGGTGTCACGGTCATCAATGTATACAAGCCACCTTCTACCAGGCTCCACAAAGACTCCATCCCCAACTTTGGTTCACCCTGCATCTACGCCGGAGACTTTAACTGCCACAGCACCACCTGGGGCTACCGTTCAACTAACTCAGATGGAGCTGCACTAGAAGACTGGGCCTCAGCTACTGCCGTTCAACTCCTGTACGACCCTAAACAACTGGACAGCTTCCACTCTGGCAGGTGGAACACCACTACCAACCCTGACTTGGCTTTTGCAAACCTGAATGGACGAACCTCACACCGTATCATCCTGGATCACTTCCCGAAATCGCAACATCGCCCATATCTGATTATCCCGGACAATCCCATCGAGCCGGTCCCAACCAACCCTGCGAAGAGGTGGAAATTCCGCAAGGCCAGGTGGGACCAGTTCACAAGTCTGGTGGACTTCTGGATCGACAGCCTTCCCATCTTCACCTCCACCAATCAGGACAAAGCCTACTCAGCCTTTTGCAAACTCCTCATCAGGGCAGCGAAGAGTTCCATTCCTCGTGGCTATCATTGCCGGTACATCCCCACATGGGACGAAGAGTGTGACGCATGCTATGACGCATTCCTGGACGCTGTACCTGGCGAAGAGGCTGCCTCCAAGGCTACGGAACTGACAACCTGCCTCGACCAAGAAGCGCAGAGAGCGGTGGGAAGAGACAGTCCAAGGAATCGACTTCACACACTCCAGTAGGGTGGCTTGGAAGACCTTCAATCGCCTCACCGGTCAAAGTACCCGGCCAAAGTCACGGTCAACTCCATCGCCCACCAGCTCCTGGCCAACGGCCACTTCAAAGACGCGGACAAGAATCATACTTGTTCTGTCAAACAGTAAACCACTAATCTTTGTAAAGCTCCAGGTGCTGATGGGCTCCTGTCAGCACCCTTTTCCTCTGCAGAACTCTCTCCTGTCATCACTCAATTGAAATGCGGAAAAGCCCAGGGTCCTGATAACATCCCCAGAGTTCCTGAAACACTGCAGTCCTAAATGCCAGGTCTGGCTCCGTGAATTCTACTCCTCCTGTCTCATTGGTCAGTTCATTCCAAAGATCTGGTGGAAAGCCACCGTCATTGCCTTACCAAAACCAAACAAGCGTGTGAACGACCCAAGGAACTATCGGCCTATCTCACTCCTCTGTGTCCCGTACAAGCTTTTGTACGGGACGCTGCACTACCCACCAAATAGTCAAGCTGACCAATGACATCGAAGACTGTTTAGAAAAGGTTGGCAAGTCGGGCGTCACACTGGTGGACCTCACCGCCTCCTACGATACAGTGTGGCACCAGGGCCTGATCTTGAAGCTCCTCCATTCATGACCGCCATTTAGTGCGGTTCCTTGCTAAAATCCTGGCCAACTGCAGTTTTGTACTCAAGATCAGCGACGGACAATCTAGCCGACTGCAACGCCTAAGAAACGGAGTCCCTCAAGGCTCGGTACTGGCTCCCATGCTCTTCAATCTCTTTATCAGCGATCTGCCACGAACGAACTCGCGCCAGTATGTATACGGAGATGACCTGGCCCTAATGCATTCAGACAGGTGTTGGTCAAACGTGGAGGATGTGCTGTCAGTGGATATGGAACTTTCCGCGGGCTGCATTAAGACCTGGAGACTAAAACGTAGTGTGGCAAAAAACACCACAACGGCCTTTCACCTGAACAACAAGGAAGCTCAACGCCAGCTAACCATCACCCTCAATGTGTCACCACTACTCTATAATCCATTTCCTTCATACCTTGGGGTGAAACTAGATCAGCAGCTGACCTACAAGCAATTACTTGAAGCTAAAGTCTCGGCGCAGAACAACCTCCTGCATTACTTGGCTGGATCATCATGGGGCGCCAGGACATCTACACTCAGAACCAGTGCTCTTGCACTCGTGTACAGCGCTACTGAGTACACCACCCCAGCATGGTGCAGCAACGCTCATACTAGCAAGCTAGACGCCATCCTCAGCAACACCATGCGGATCATCACCGGCTGCCTACGTCCTACTCCGACTGATCATCTGCCGTTGCTCGCAGGTATCGTACCCGCCAAGCTTCACAGAGAGTACTTCACCCACAGGCTGGTGTGCAAGGCCCCATCAGACGCCAAGCATCCTTTGCACCACCTCGCTCAGAACTCACAGCAACTGGGACCTCAACGCCTGTCATCTCCTCGCCCCTTCCCCCGTCACTCAGCGACCCTCTGTGGCTCCGGTTTCAACACACTAGGAGCTTGGAGAACCAGCTGGGAACAGATTTCGCGACCTCCTCAATTCATTGTTGCACCGAACACCACAGCCCCACCCGGCTCGGACCTGCCCCACAAAGAGTGGGTCGCCCTGAACCGGCTTCGTACAGGGATCGGCTGGTTCAACACCAACATGCATCGCTGTGGGGCTGTGTTCATACATTAACAATACAATATTCATTTATACACCTGTGATCAGTGTTCACTCATTAACAGCTTTGATAAACACATTGGTGTCACTCCCATCTGTAGTGCGTCTACAAACGTCTCTCCAGGCACATAAAAACAAGTAAATGTGGTGTCGCAAAGTACGCCAAGACCAAGTCGCGTGATCTGGTCCGGGAAGTCTTCATTTTCGAGCAGTAAAGAAGCGTTTGAAGAAATTCACTGGACTCTTCACCTGCAAAACAGAAACAGAGGTCAATAGCTAATTAACATCAACCTAATACAGATGTCAGAGGTTATGGGGAGAAGGCAGGAGAATGGGGATACAAAGGAGAGATAGATCAGCCATGATTGAATCAAGGAGTTGACTTGATGGGCCAACGGCCTAATTCTTATCCTATCACTTATGAACCTCAACTAATTAGTTCTTTCAGGATTAAACTAATTGGTAAAATACCAAGGTACAGATGTGAAGATTTGTATTTATTGATCATGTTACAGAGATTTGCATTATAATGTACATATGGGTGGTAGCGGTTTCAATACAATGGTCCAAATGAATGCACTATTCTATGAGCAAACAAGCAATGTGGATTCCTTGATGAACTATTGGACAGGAGGTCTAGATTCTAAACAAACCTCTGTCGCAGTCAATCAGAAAGTGAGAGTGCTTCCATGGTTAGTCTTGGATTCCTTGGTGATGGGTGACGTATCCATTCTTACACTATACAGCATGATGAAGGTGGGGAAAGATGAACCTTCATCAGCTGTTTACTCTTGCTCTCTGTATTCCTAGAAAGGTGTTTTCTACATTTCAGACCTTCTTTTGGTTAAGATGAGATAACTAAATTTATTACATTTATTTCGAGATTTGGCTTACACCTTGGCTTGTATTCACTGCGCTCCTTCATACGGAAACAGAGAGATTAGAGATATGCATTTGAAAACCGATTTGCGTGAGTGCGACATGAGCCAGGAGACTAATTCAAACACCTCATGCCTCCCAGGAGAGGAGGAGTTGCTAGGTGAGGGGAGGGGCACCACGTGAAGACCTCGAGGTTGGACAAAGAAACCAGGCCAGGTTTTCTGTGTGATCTGCCTGAATCACCCACTCCAAACCAATGTACCATCCTATTTATTAGTTGGTAAGTACATGGAAGCAGGTTTTCCAGAGTTGCCCAGTTCACTGGGGTGGGGGGTGTGGGGCAAGATAGTGTAAAGTCAGGAAATTATATTAAAACTAGAAAACGAAGAATTGATTGGCAATACACACCTTCCGTTCCACCACCACCTGTTCACTGGGGTCTCTCTTCAAAGCCTCCTCACATTCCTCATCTGATTCCAATTGAATGGTGTGCTCCCTGGGCGCTGGTCTGACAGGAAGAGGTTCATGCCTGGAAAGAAAACAGCAGCATAAACGATAACACAGTAACCCCACCTCCTCAATGAAATGTCACACATACCAACGGCTGGGAAGAACACACGGCTTTCAAGAAATCTTCTCCAAGGACTTTGAAGCAGCTGCTTTCTGCAGTCTGTGGATTTCTCGACAAGCGGTTTGATGGAGCAGAACAGGAAATACAATTTCTTGAATTGGAGGAAGCAAGGGTATAGAAACTAGCAAAAATGCCAGGGGAAGAGGAGGAGAAATTATTTTTTATTCAGTAAATTATGACCTAGGTTATATTCCCTTAAAAAGTGGTAAAAAAGACTCAATAATAATATATATTTTAAAAACAATTCAAAGGCGCATGTCAAGGAGGAAAGGGGGGCGCATTAAGTGGCTAAATCGTTCAGTGCTACTACAAGCAGAATTCTCTAATTCCATCCACATTGTGTACACATGGTTCTTCAGATTCTATCATGTAACAGTGGGGGCAGAATTGCTGCCTTACAGCGCCAGAGACCCAGGTTCAATCCTGCCTGTAGGTGCTGTTTGTGTGGAGTTTGCATGTTCTCCCTGTGGCTGCGTAGGTTTCCTCCAGGTATTCTGGTTTCCTCCCACATCCACAAGACGTGAGGGTTTTTAGGCTATTGGGCTTGGTTAAAATTGTAATTTGTCCCTAGTGTGTAGGATTGCGCTAGTGTACGGGATGATTGCTGGTCGGCGCAGACTCAGTAGGACGAAGGGCCTGTTTCTACGCTGTATCTCTAAAGTCTAAAGCCTAAAGCAACTAACATGTGTCTTTTAACAACCTTGGAAGAATAAGATGTCATTAGTGCGTCCAAAGACTAATGACATCTTTTTTTCCAAGGTTGCCAAAAGTGATGGGCGGAATGGATGTGCCATTTTATTACCATGTTAGCAAACAAGCACCTACATTCAACTCAGTGACTCAATTCAACTACAAGCAATGCTTCCTCTGCAGAACCTCTCCTTAGTTCATCATCTCAAGTTAGCCAGTTTGTGAAACAGAGACAACTGTCTTTTCTTTGGATTTGGATGCAGCAGTTGTTTGACTAATGTACGCTTCAAAATTTGCACTGTGCGTTCTGCTGCTCCATTTGAAGCGGAATGGTATGGAGTGACTCTAGTGTGTTTTACACCATTCCATTTCATGAATTGTGTAAACTCTTGTGAACAGAATTGACGTCCGTTATCAGACACAATTTCCTCTGGAAATCCATAGGACGCAAACAATCCTCGCAAAATGTCTATCGTTTTGCTGGTTGTCATTTTGTTCATTGGAAACACCTCAGCCCACTTGGAGTGACTATCAATCACAATGAACAATTCTTGTCCATCTAACTCTGCACCAGGCCACCAGAGATAGCTTCTAGCTAGACTCTTTGTTAGACACATTCACAAATGCTGATTATGAAGATCTCCTAGCAATTTTACTCTGTATCTTTCAGGGATTACAACTCTTGCTCCCCACATGACACACCCTTGGTCTACTGAGAGTTCATTCCTACGTACAAAAAATGGTTTCAGTTCTGCCTCTGAATCCGGCAATTTGTTTGGCCATCCATTTGTAACATATTCCTGCACTCTTGACAAAAGTCTGTCAGTGCGAGTAGCCTTCCGAATGTCCCCTGAAGTGATAGGTAACTCATCTACATGAAAGAAATAAAACACGTTCTCTCTGTTTGGGGTAACCTCCAATTCCAAAGGTAATCTAGATATGGCGTCAGCATTGCTGATACTGGTATGCAGACAATATCAATGCCCATCTTTGCATTCTGGCTGCTGCCAGAGTTGGTATGTGTGCTTTTGGATTTAGGATCAATGTCAATGGCTGGTGATCTGTCTCGATTACAAACCTTCTACCATACAAGTATTTGTGAAACCTTCCTAACTCCAAAAATTAATGCAAGATCCTCTCGCTCTATTTGCGCATAATTTCTCTCACTGCGAGAGTGTTCTAGACGCAAATGCTAGAGGCCTCTCCTCTCCATTTTCTAGCACGAGAGATCACAGCACCAACACCGTATGGTGAAGCATCACATGCTAACTTCATTGGATTATTTACATCGTAATGAACAAGTATTGTACTCTCTGCCAACTGAGCTTTACATCACTTGAAAGCTTGGTCACATTCATGTGTCCACTTCCATGGTACATCTTTTCTCAAGAGCTTGTTCAAGGGATGTAAACAGGTGGACAGATTTGGCACGAACTTCCCACAATAATGCACTTATCCTAAATAGGATTGTATCTCAGATATGTTTCTGGGAGTGGGCGCATTCTTGATCGCATCAACTTTACCCTTGGTGGGGTATAGACCATCCTTGTCTATCTTATGACCCAAGTCCTCTACCGAGTTCTGAAAGAACTCACACTTTTGTGCCTTCACTCTTACACTGTGTGTCTCAAGGCGTTTGAGTATCACTTTCAACCTTTCATCATGTGTCTGCCTCTCAGGGGCTGAGATGAGGATGTCATCCAAGTAACACACCACACCTTCAATTCCCTCTCGAATTTGTGTCATAAACCCTTGAAAAATCCCTGGGTCTGATGATATGCCAAATGGGAGTATTGAACTGAAACAATCCCAAATGCGTGTTGATAGTCAGGTTGGATTTCAATTCTCTCTAAACTAAACTAATCTAAAACAAACTAAAGGAAGCTGTCCAGCCATTCGAAACTGAATGTCCTCCTCCTTTAACCAGACGGATTCTCCTTCGGCGAGTTGAATCATTTGTGGCTCTACGACACCACCCTATGAAAATTGACTGCCGTGTTTGCTACCATCATCAACACTTCAAACGTAGTTAGCTGGCCAAAGCATCAAGGGATATTCCCATTTGATCGTATGGCACAATAGAAATGCAACTGATATCCCAGTCCAAGTAGAACCAAACCTTAGCTCAGCCAATTCATTCTTGCAGGAGGACGGATCTTGGTCTCTGCACTCCTGCTGTTTTGATTGCCGAAAGGTTTCCAGTTCTTCCTTTTCCTGCAAAATGAAAATAGTGCTCAATCTTTATACACACATGAATGCAAAACATGATTGCAACATATCTTTGCTGTGTCCATCTTGGAAACTTTTAAATTAAAATATAAAAACACAAATATTTAGTCATCATATCCATCCTGAGGAACAAGTCCCATCAATGAGCAATGTCATGGCTTCATCTTTAGTACCTTGAGATTTAGTATCCTGCTCAATTTATTAATTGATGCAAGGGCTTGTTTCCGTGCATGTCATTAGTAAATGAAAGTGCTCTTTTAAAAAGTCCCTTCTAAGATTTGTGCTTAAAAAACATTAATTTCTACCTTGAGATCATTTTTGCCTTACTTTAAGTTTCCGAATATCCTCCAGACATCTGTCTCTCTCCGTCTGTACTGCCAACAACGTTTTCACAAAAGATTCTGCCCGAGAAGCAACTTCCTTGTTCTCATTAATAATATCCAAAAGTCTTTGCTTCATCACTGACAATCCCACCAACTATTCTTCAGGTTTCTCCTGCACTATTCCATCAACACTTTCAGACATTTTAACTCCCGCCTTTACTTGAGCCAGATTTTCAAATTCAGTTCATATATTTTCAATTCTTTTAAGTCAGCTCTTCTAATATTAGTTTTATTTTTTTAGTTCTTCGCATTCCAGAGTTTTTGTTTTAAGTTGTTGGTGAAGCTCTTGAATTAATTGCCTCTCATTTGTTTCATTTTTATCCTCTACTTTTTAGAAACCAATAGCCTTGAGCTCTGTAAGCTGTTCCAAAATTCGCAGATTTTCTTCTTGCAAGGACTTTAGGCTTTCATTATTTTGTTTAAGGGGTCCTTGTGCAACTTTCCATTGCTCTTTGAAGATGAATTTCTCATTCTCAAGATTCTTAATTTGCTGTTGTTGCTTTTGCTTCAAAGACAGGACCTAGTTTAGCTCCTCCCTGTACTTAACCAACTGTGCTTTTAGCAGTGCGTTGTCAGAATTGAGGTCATCCATCTGGTTGAGAAAACTTCCGATCTCTTGCTTCAGTTCATTGTTTTCTCCTGAATGATGCTATCTTTCTGGCAATGCATGTCGAGATGCCATTGTTCCAGCTCCGTGTATTCTGAAAAGATGCGGTCTCGGTCATCTTGCAAGGAGGCCATCGATTTTGAGAAGGCACCCGTCTGGCTAACAGCTTTGTCTTTTTCTTTACTAACCTTAACAAGTTGGACCTCCAGCTCTTTCATGGCTCTGGCTCCTTTCTGGTTATCTTGTTGGAGAATCCTCAAATTCTTTTCGTAGTCATCTATTTGCTTTCCATGTTGCTGCTGGATTTCCACTAGATAGTCAGAAATCTCTGTCTTTTGATGAGACAAGCTTTGAGAACTCTGCATCCTTACTGCTCAACATTAGCTTCGACTGCTGGGAAATGGCTCTCAATTTCCAAGGTTGCTGCAACCACTCTGTCTCTGTTCCGTTCCAGCAAATCCAGTTTATCCTGATACCTCAATATTTCTTTCTGATTAATTGTATTCTGTTGATCTAAAATCTCAAGTAGTTCCTTCTCCTTCTGAGTAATTTGAGCTTTTGTCTTCTCTTCGTTCTTCCGAAGATCTTCTGTGAACCCTAAGCACTGCATTCAAGCACCTTTAGTTTCAGTTCTGGTGTCTTGGAGCAAGACTTTATAAGATGCAAGTTATTTTTGAACAAGTTTGACGCCTTTCAGACTCGGAAGCTTTTGTAGTCATAGACTAGTCTCTTGCTCATTTCATCACAGGTAGATTCCGATGTTTTGACACGTCACTCTAAATCCAAAATGAGCTCCTGGTACTTGATGCAGTCCTTCTGCAAAATCATTATTTCCAGGTGCTTCTCTTTTAACAGTTCTCGAAGCTCCTTGGTCTCACCTTTGAACGAGGTATTACCCCTCCGAGCAGACCGAAGCCGCACTTCAAATTCTATCACCAGTTTTATTTCCTGTACCTCTTTTTCTTTGATCAGATGACGTTTCTCTGCTCTGAAGCAGTCCAATTCATTGACAAGTGAATTATTTTGCATATGAAGTGCCTTCCATGCTTCAGTTAACTGATCTATCTTGTCAACATTTTAAAGTAATTCTGCCTCCAAATACTCTCTCTTTTTTTTAACCTTTTCTGACATTTCCTGGAAATTTTCAAGTTCTTCCTGGAGAAGATTTGTCATCCTCTAAAATGTTGACTTTTTCATTTAAATTCATAGTCTCCTGCCGGCAAGCTTTTAATTTCTTGTTCAAGCTATGAAATTATATTGTTTTTTTCATGTGTCTCGGGAGTGCGGCGCACTCTAATTGTCTAAGCTTCTGAGACAACAATGGTCCTACTTGCCCTGTAGTGTGAACCTTTCCTTCCTTCAGCAGAGGCTGGTCCTCCAGGGATTGGGATTCTAATGACAGTGGTTCATTAAAATCAGCCTGATAAGAATCATCCTCGCTCTGCAACTCCTCTATGATGGATATGGATGAATTAAATTCATTCAGCAGAAGCTCCCCCTCTTTTGTGTTTTGTCAAACTCTGCTTTAAGATCATGATAAGTTTGCTTCAGTGATTTGCTTTCCTCCTGGAGCTGATTGTACTGGGTAGACAATTCGCTTGCATGACTCTGCTTTGCGGTAGTAGTTTGTAACTCGCTGCTAATTCTTTCAATCTCTTCCTCAAGCGCCTGAACTTGCTGCTGCTTGGATTTTGTAAACTTTCTCATTTGGCCTTTATTTTATTCATTTTCGGCACCAGCTTCCTCAAGCTGCCTCTCCATGTTTTGTCGTTTGGCTTCTATATCGCGGAGCTTGAACATCACCTCCTGTTTCTCTTTTCTTGCCGTCTCAACTATTTGCCTCATCTTATCCATCTCATTGCTGATATTTTAGTAGGATTGCAAAAGGGATTCATATTTGTGCTTTAATTCATCGTGCTTTGTCTTCCACTGACAACTCTGCCATCTGGGAGTTTTTCAGTGAATCCAACTGTTGAGAATATTGTTGCTTCTCATGAGTTAGGATGTCCACAGGCAACGTTTAAGTTCTGTATCTCTGTGGATATACGATCAGCTTCGGAGAGAAGCCTCTGCCTCTCCTCCTCTTTGCAAGCTGCTGTGTGCCCCTTTATTTGAGAAAGACAATTCCTTTTCCTTAATAACACATTTTAACCTCTCAGCTTCAGAACTGGCAGCTGCCAATTGTGCTCTAAGTTGTGAAACGGTGTCGTCCATTTCAGAATGAACCGTCCTGAGTTTGACACAATCTTCCACTTTACAGACCAGTAGAAAGTTTCTCTCCTCGATGGTGTGCTTCAGTTTGTGAGTTTTCAAGGTCGTCTTGGATTTGACTTTGAAGTATGGTCATGGTTTCCATGTTTTGCATGGATTGCATTTCCCGGACTTGGTGTTCTGCAGCTTTCCTCTGGAGATGTCCAAGCTCATCTCCCTGCTGTTGCAGGGATTTATCTTTTTCTTGCAGAGTCTGCTTAAGCTGACCACCTGCACACACCAGAACTTGCTCCTGATGTTGCAACCCTGAAATCATCTGCATATATTGGCCCAACTGCTCAAGTTTTGGCTTGGAGCTGTTGCAGTAAATTTGCTTGCTGATTCAATGACATCACCAACTTTAAATTCACCAACTTTACTTTGAAATGCAGACTTCATCTCTTCAAGTTCTGCTTTAAGCCTACAATTTTCAGTGTTGAATGCCTGTGCCTGATCCCGCACAAGATGTGTTGCGAGTTCATTCTCATTCACCTTCCCCTGCAGTTGACTGCGCTCAGCAGTCCACAAAGACGTGTGAAGTTCTTTATTCTCATTCTGAAGGCTTTCTTTATCAATATTCAGTGCATTTGTTTCTGCAACAACACAACTTTTCTGTTCAAGTTGGCCCTGCAAGTCATGACCTTCAGCAGACCTTTTCTATGTTAACACGTTCATATTAATTTTATTATTAACGTGTTAACATAGTATAACTTACAAGAAAACTTCCACCACCGGGGCGAAACCGGGGGCTCCACAGTTGGTCATTCATTTGTTCGTGCCGCTGCCCGCTGGTTCAGCCTTCTCCAAGATCTATTTAAGAAAGAACTGCAGATGCTGGAAAAATCGAAGTAGACAAAAAATGCTGGAGAAACTCAGCGGGTGAGGCAGCATCTACGGAGGAAAGCATCTATAGGCGACGTTTCGGGTCGAGACCCTTCTTCAGACTGATGTGGGGGGGGGGGCGGTAAAAAGAAAGGAAGAGGCGGAGACAGTAGGACTAGAAGGAGAACTGAGGAGGGGGATGGGGAGGAGGGAGAAAACAAGGGCTATATAAAATTAGAGAATGTTGATACCGCTGGGGTGTAGACTACCCAAATGACAACCAATGCTGTGGGGAGATATGTTGCCAATGTGGTCATCGGTACACTGGAGGCAGATCAACCATCAAAGGAGTATTTGTTGACATCGGAAGTATTGGAGAAGTCAAACAGCTCAACTATTGCTCAGTTGTTTACATCTTCACTTGCTGTACTTTGGCCAAAAGGTATAAAACATGAGAATGTTCTTCTGTTTGTGACTTAAAAGTTTTATTCCCTCATAAATAATAGTATCCTAAATAATAATAGAAACGTTTACTTCCTTG
Source organism: Malacoraja senta (assembly GCA_038087875.1). NCBI lineage: Eukaryota > Metazoa > Chordata > Chondrichthyes > Rajiformes > Rajidae > Malacoraja > Malacoraja senta. Next base: position 124,168 of record JAXLNO010001656.1, read on the forward strand.
CACATGAATTCACAATACAGTTGTACCACAGAACAACAAAGTTGCTGTATTATCAACCCTTTAAATTTCCCAAATGTAGTTACTTGGTATCAAGCTAAAATGAATTCACGAACGCTCTACTCATTTGCTTTGATGCATTTTAAATACTTCCCTTGAAAAATACAGATCCGTAAATTATCGGCAGTAACAGAGACAGAGATACTGGATGGAACCCAATGACTATTAACACCAAACATGAAAATTGGGAGTTAAAATTGATCAGGTTGTCACAACCCCAGAAGCCATAATTTTGCCCATCATGTCCAAAACTGATCTTTAATTTGAACTGTTCAAATGTTTATATATAAAGGGGTAAATTCAGTAAAATGACAAATATTGCTGTACTTTCCAAATTTGTCAGTGATTTCCAAAAGTATACTTCTGTCTCTATTGATGTCATTTAACTTTTAATATTAGAAATTGAACATGTGCCTGATATAATGCTTTCTCCTTGTATGAGGCCATCCATCTCAGTCCATCTTATAATGGCATGAAAATTGAGTTGAAGGCTTTTTCAGTTTAGCAAATCTCAGTATATATTTACCTTCTCAAAACTACTGAAGGCGTTAGATTTTCGAGATGCAGCAGGGAAACAGGCCCTTCGGCCCAATGAGTCCAGGCCGACCAGCGATCACCCTGGACACTATCCTGCACACTAGGGACAATTTACAATTTTTACCCAAGCCAATTAACCTGCAAACCTGTACGCCTTTGGAGTGTTGGAGGAAACAGTAGCACTCGGAGAAAACCCACGTGGTCACGGGGAGAACGTACAAACTCGGTACAGACAGCACCAGTAGTCAGGGTCGAACCCGGGTGTCTGGTGCTGTAAGGCAGCAACTCTACCACTGTGGCACTGTGCTTTCCCCCCCCCCCCCCCCATCCAAACAGAAAACTATTTTATTCAACCTTGGCAAGGCTTAAAATTAATAGCAGCGTAAAATGTCGAGTGAACTCAAGCATTAAATTTCCATAGATATTTAAAATCAAAGATTAAACTGAAAGTGTCAGATTGAGCACATACCCTAAGCTTTTGGCCAGCTGCGGTCTGCTTTGTCCATCCTTGATCCTCTCCTCGTCTCTGAAGTTCCCCCAGTTCCTCCTCCAGCTCCTGCAGTTCTGAGATCAAATCTGGATCAGAGCCGCCAGGAAAGAACCAGTTATCCTCAATCAGTTTTGTGCCTCCAGATGACACGTCATTCAGAAAGACAGCATGGACACAGACACAATATAGACTGATTGGACCCTAGTGACCATCACTACCTTGTGGCTTCCCCAAGTTAAGATGCTAGTTTCTGACTGGGCTAAAACACCTTGCAGCTGGCTGGCTGGCTTTAAATTTTAAAAGCTTGCAGTAACAAAGCTAAATTTACATCACTGGTATTCCAGAGACAACTAATACCAATACTGATTTACGTATTGATATTATTTCAGTATTTCTTCAGGAGAACCTGCAAATCCATGAATAAACTGAGTGAAGCCTGTGTAGTGACCATTTGGACAAAAAGGTAAGTGTTCTACCTTTGTAATTACCAATGTAAATAAAGCTGGACAAAATTATTGTCAGCATGGATTTTGATGCTGAAAGTAAAAACGTTAGAATTCCAGCTTTAAAAAGTCGACAGTAGCCTTTGTCTCGACTGAAATATGGACAACAAACAGATCCCTAAATAGAGGTGCACTCGACTTTCAAGTCATCAAGATCACTAATCAAGTCATTCACTTCTTAAATATTTTAAATTAAAACAAAGTAAACTGCATGATTTGTTCCAAGTGAGAACCAGAGAGTACCACAATTTACCTTCTCTTTCTTCCTCAAGTTGCCTCATTCTTAATTCCATGACAGTCCTCTCATCGTTGTCATGGCTCGGTGTTGGCTTATAAACCATTTCTCGCCACTTCATCAGGCAGCTGTGCAGTTCCTCTGCAGATTCAGATTCATTTGTCTACAGACACATTACACACAAAGCAACATCATCCACTCATCTAACTGGCCAATTAGATGCTTGATGCCATAAGAAACAGAAGCACTGAGACATGATACAAGAGTAATGATTCTGTATGTTTGCCTCCCGGACATATTTGATTCACAAAATAGCAAGTTGATTTGTAGTTTAGAGTTATTCAGCAAGATGACCAGCGGTGTGATCAGCATTAAAAAGTGAATTTCATGGTGAAAAATATAGTTTGTAAAAGTTTACCCTTTTTTATTCTCTGCTGGAAATGATTTGATGATTTCAGTCATTTTCAGATGTAAGTAAATTTATTTTAATTGTCTTTAAGATAAATGAACCATTGGGCAATGAAGCACTGACATGTTCCTTTTAATGTACACCTTCAAGACATATTGTTACATGTCATTGGAATTGCAAGTTGTAGAATTGGATAATTGGAAACTTTTATTACATAAAATCAGCCCTTGAGCCTTATTCGTTCTATCAAGTGATCATGGCTTATTAGATCTTTGATCTAAACATTTACCTAATCCCCATAACCCTCAATTTTCCTGCAGAGTAAAAGTTTAGCTGGCTAACCCTTGAATATACTGAATGGTTGTCCACCCACAGCTCTGGAGGGTAAAGAATTCAAAAGATTCTCAACCCTCAGAGGAGAAATGTCAAGTATTTTGGATCCGTCTTCACCGAGGAGGACACAAACAATCTTCCTGATGTACAAGTGGCCAGAGGATCTGGGGTGACAGAGGCACTGAAGGAAATCCACATTAGGCTGGAAATGGTGTTGGGTAGACTGATGGGACTGAAGGCTGATCAATCCCCAGGGCCTGATGGTCTGCATCCCAGGGTACATTCAGAGACCAGCAGAGGAGGACAAAGGGCTTAATTAGGAAAGGAAAAATAGATTATGAAAGAAAACTGGCAGGGAAAATAAAAACTGAGTGCAAATGTTTTTATAGATATGTGAAAAGAAAGAGATTAGTTAAAACAAATGTAGGTCCCTTGCAGTCAGAAACAGGTGAGTTGATCATGGGGAACAAGGATATGGCGGACCAATTGAATAACTACTTTGGTTCCGTCTTCACTAAGGAAGACATAAATAATCTGCCGGAAATAGCAGGGGACCGCGGGTCAAAGGAGTTGGAGGAATTGAGTGAAATCCAGGTTAGTCGGGAAGTGGTGTTCGGTAAATTGAATGGATTAAAGCCCGATAAATCCCCAGGGCCAGATAGGCTGCATCCCAGAGTACTTAAGGAAGTAGCTCCAGAAATAGTGGATGCATTAGTAATAATCTTTCAAAACTCTTTAGATTCTGGAGTAGTTCCTGAGGATTTGCGGGTAGCAAACGTAACCCCACTTTTTAAGAAGGGAGGGAGAGAGAAAACGGGGAATTACAGACCAGTTAGTCTAACATCGGTAGTGGGGAAACTGCTAGAGTCAGTTATTAAAGATGGGATAGCAGCACATTTGGAAAGTGATGAAATTATTGGACAAAGTCAGCATGGATTTACGAAAGGTAAATTATGTCTGACGAATCTTATAGAATTTTTCGAGGATGTAACTAGTAGCATGGATAGGGGAGAACCAGTGGATGTGGTGTATCTGGACTTCCAGAAGGCTTTCGACAAGGTCCCACATAAGAGATTAGTATACAAACTTAAAGCACATGGCATTGGGGGTTCAGTATTGATGTGGATAGAGAACTGGCTGGCAAACAGGAAGCAAAGAGTAGGAGTAAACGGGTCCTTTTCACAATGGCAGGCAGTGACTAGTGGGGTACCGCAAGGCTCAGTGCTGGGACCCCAGCTATTTACAATATATATTAATGAACTGGATGAGGGAATTGAAGGCAATATCTCCAAGTTTGCGGATGACACTAAGCTGGGGGGCAGTGTTAGCTGTGAGGAGGATGCTAGGAGACTGCAAGGTGACTTGGATAGGCTGGGTGAGTGGGCAAATGTTTGGCAGATGCAGTATAATGTGGATAAATGTGAGGTTATCCATTTTGGTGGCAAAAACAGGAAAGCAGACTATTATCTAAATGGTGGCCGACTAGGAAAAGGGGAGATGCAGCGAGACCTGGGTGTCATGGTACACCAGTCATTGAAAGTAGGCATGCAGGTGCAGCAGGCAGTGAAGAAATCGAATGGTATGTTAGCTTTCATAGCAAAAGGATTTGAGTATAGGAGCAGGGAGGTTCTACTGCAGTTGTACAGGGTCTTGGTGAGACCACACCTGGAGTATTGCGTACAGTTTTGGTCTCCAAATCTGATGAAGGACATTATTGCCATAGAGGGAGTGCAGAGAAGGTTCACCAGACTGATTCCTGGGATGTCAGGACTGTCTTATGAAGAAAGACTGGATAGACTTGGTTTATACTCTCTAGAATTTAGGAGATTGAGAGGGGATCTTATAGAAACTTACAAAATTCTTAAGGGGTTGGACAGGCTAGATGCAGGAACATTGCTCCCGATGTTGGGGAAGTCCAGGACAAGGGGTCACAGCTTAAGGATAAGGGGGAAATCCTTTAAAACCGAGATGAGAAGAACTTTTTTCACACAGAGAGTGGTGAATCTCTGGAACTCTCTGCCACAGAGGGTAGTCGAGGCCAGTTCATTGGCTATATTTAAGAGGGAGTTAGATGTGGCCCTTGTGGCTAAAGGGATCAGAGGGTATGGAGAGAAGGCAGGTACGGGATACTGAGTTGGATGATCAGCCATGATCATATTGAATGGCGGTGCAGGCTCGAAGGGCCGAATGGCCTACTCCTGCACCTAATTGCTATGTTTCTATGTACTTAAGAAAGTGGTTCTAGAAATCATGGACACAATGGTGTTAATTTTTCAATGTTCTATAGATTCAGGATCAGTTCCTGTGGATTATAGTGTAGCTAATGTTACCCCAATTTATAAGAAAGGCGGGAGAGAGAAAACAGGGAATTATAGACCAGTTAACCTGACATTGATGGTGGAGAAGATGCTGGAGTCAATTATAAAAGATGAAATAGCAGCATATTTGGATAGCAGTAACAGGATCAGGCCAAGTTAGCATGGATTTACGAAGGGGAAATCATGCTTGACTAATCTTCAGGAATTTTTTGAGGATGTAACTAGGAAAATGGACAAGGAAGAGCCAGTGGATGTAGTGTACCTGGACTTTCAGAAACCATTAGATAGGGTAAAATTTGATAGGAGATTAGTGGGCAAAATTAGGGCACATGTTATTGGGTCTAGAGTGCTGACATGGCTAGAAAATTGGTTGGCAGACAGGTAACAAAGAGTAGGGATTAACGGGTCGCTTTCAGAATGGCAGGCAGTGGCTAGTGGGGTACTGCAAGGCTCTGCGCAGCTATTTACAATATACATCAATGATTTAGATGAAGGGATTCAAAGTAACATTAGCAAATTTGCAGATGACACAAAGCTGGGTGGCAGTGTGAATTGTAAGGAGGATGGTATGAGAATGCAGGGTGACTTGGACAGGTTGGGGGAGTGGGCAGATGCATGGCAGATGCATTTTAATGTGAATAAATGTGAGGTTATCCACTTTGGTAGCAAAAACAGGAAGGCAGATTATTATCTAAATGGTGTCAAGTTGGGAAAAGGGAAAGTACAACGGGATCCGGGGGTCCTTGTTCATCAGTCAATGAAAGTAAGCATGCACGTACAGCAGGCAGTGAAGAAAGCAAATGGCATGTTTGCCTTCACAACAAGAGGAGTTGAGTATAGGAGCAAAGAGGTCCTTCTGCAATTGTATAGGGCCCTAGTGAGACCACACCTGGAGAACTGTGTACAGTTTTGGTCCCATAATTTGAGGAACTCCATTCTTGCTATTGAGGGAGTGCAGCGTAGGTTTACAAGGTTAATTCCCGGGATGGCGGGACAGTCATATGCTGAGAGAATGGAGCAGCTAGGTTGTATACTCTGGAGTTTAGAAGGATGTGAGGAGATCTTATTGAAACATATAAGATTATTAACGGTTTGGATACACTAGAGGCAGGAAACATGTTCCTGATGTTGGGGGAGTCCAGAACCAGGGGCCACAGTTTAAGAATAAGGGGTAAGTCATTTAGAACAGAGATGTGGAAACACTTTTTCACACAGAGAGTTGTGAGTCTGTGGAATTCTCTGCCTCAGAAGGAGATGTTGGCCGGTTCCCTGGATACTTTCAGGAGCGAGCTAGAAAGAGCTCTTAAAGATAGCGGAGTCAGGGGATATAGGGAGAAGGCAGGAACGGGCTACTGATTGGGGATGATCAGAGGTGAGAGGAGAAGGCAGGAGAATGGGGTTAGGAGGGAGTAATTGATCAGCCATGATTGAATGGTGGGGTAGACTTGATGGGCCGAATGACCTAATTCTACTCCTATTCCTTATGACCGTATAATATTAATAGGTAAAATTACCCAAACTAGATTAAAAAGACTGGAACTTCCCCAACCACACTAGCTAATTCAGTAGACTTTCTCCATGTCCAAGGTGTGTGGTAATGCATACAGAAACCACCTGGTGTGGAAGCAAATAGCACCCCTCAGATGCAAGCATCAATCCAAAAAGTAAGGATAATAGAAAAGAGCAAAATAAAAACTTACTTAAATGATCCATTTAAAAAATAATCTGAATAAGCAACATAAAAGACAATGTAATATTAATTAGCAGGATACTTGAGACGGTTGAATCTGTGCAGAATGCGCACACTTGGAATTAAGATTGTACATGGAGGAATTAAATGCAGCACAAATTCTCCCAACCTGGGAAGTTGCTCCCTTGGTAGCTTGTTCTAAATCTGCTTGCACTTTCTGTTGTTGCTCTTCATATTGTTCCAATTTTGCTTGAAGATCCTCTGTAAGAAAACACGTATCACCATTTAAATAATGAGAAGGAAGAAGGGTCACGACCCGAAACGTCACCCATTCTTTCTCTCCAGAGATGCTGCCTGTCCCGCTGACTTATTCCAGCTTTGTGTGTCTATCTTCGGTTTAAACCAGCAACTGCAGTTCCTTCTTACACAAGAGAATGAAGCATCTCTAACCAAATAACCCTTCCATTCTCTCTCTCTCTCTCTGTCTCTCCACCACCCTAGTCCTCTTGCTAATTTCACCATTTGTATTCCTTCATTATCACCTCATCCCCAGCCAACCATGGACCATTGTCAGCTCCACCCTCCCCGAGTCATCGATGCAGGCTCTGCTTTGTTCTGTACCTCCCCATACCTCTAATTTCCCCCTCCCTGACTCTCAGTCTGATGAAGGGTCTTGATCCGAAACATCACCTATTCTTTTCTCCAGAGATGCTGCCTGGCCTGCTGACTCCAGCATTTTGTGTCTATCTTCGGTGTAAACCAGCATCCCCAGTTCCTTCTTACCCAATTAAAATCATACCATACACACACCATTTTGTGCCTCGACGTGTTGTAGCCAGTTCACTTTCAGGTGTAACTGTTCGCTCTCCTCTTCCAAGTCAACCGCTATGTCTTTGAGCTCCAGCATCTCCTGCCGTGAAGGTACAATCTGGGTAGAAATAAGTTTAGTGTCAATTATAGCCAAGGGATTTCTATTGTTCAGTAAAATAGTCACCATTCAAATTCTAAATTAAATATTTTGCTTTATGACTCTATAGACAGGTAAGACTAGTGTAGATGGGGCTCGTTGGTTAGTGTGGGCAAGTTGGGCTAAAGGGCCTGTTTCTGAACAGTATGACTCTCTAAATAATTTTAGCACGCATTATACTTTTAATGTGCCATTGCCGACAGCAACATTCTACCACAACTATTTTATGATTGAATTTTCCTGCAGGCTCACGTCTATCCCATGTCACTTACTCTTCAGAAAGAGGTTCTACACGGAATGGAGTGAGCAGTGAAATGTAGGCAAGCACTCCTTCATACAGTTGAGCCCAGATTAAAAATCTATAATGTACATAACTAACTGTAAAAAAAAAAATTGGTTCCCACAATGCTTCAACAACTCACGGAATAACATACCATCAATTTTCCTTTTTTTTTATAAGATAAAGTCATTTAATTCTAGGTAAATGGCAAACAGATTAATATTCAGTTAATCGTCACCAGGCACAAGGGTTTTTTATTTGGGGTACCTGTACATTCTCCAGCTCCTCTTCAATCTGCTTGATTTGCGATTTGGACTGAGCTTCCATTGTAATGAACCTGGCCTCTGATTTTTCAGCCTCTAGCATCATAAGCCTCACTTGTTCTTTAAGAAAGAGAAAGGAAAAAACACCCGTAAAGATCTGATATTTGTTGCAAAAAAAAGCGACCTCCATAATTTGCAATTGTTTCCACCGCAGTTTATGGTAATCAGTGAAAATCATCTGTTCTACTAATTACCAGCATTTGAAATCATAAAATATCCTTGAAATGCTACAATTCATTAAGCTTGAAGATTTGTAAGGCAAAATGGTAATTCCATATACATATTTATCCAATGATAAATTCCACTAGTGAGAAAAGATTAGAAGCTTGAATAAAGCTCCACAGAAAATGTGTCTCCTCAGCAACATTTTGGAAATTAAGGTATAAAGTTACTTAATCCCAAACAAACAAAATGATCATTCTCCACTGGCTCCATTAAAACCCCTATTTTATTTTAAATTACTCCAATTAAATATCCTCTTCTGCTGCTGAATAGTCTGTCTACACCATCATTGTATCTTGTCCCTGGTTTCACCCTCTCTTCCGTAAACTGTCATGCAAACACAGCTCAAGTCTCACAGAGAGAAGACATTCATGGAGTTGATGAAATGTCCTGGTTGCTCTGTGGTCTTCTCATTAAAAGCTATTTGAAATTAAAATACTTTGATGTACCATTTCCGGCAAGGGCATTGTGAATGGTAAAATGTCTTCAAATGATTTTATTTAGAGATACAGCGTGGAAACAGGCCCTTCGACCATGTGTATGTGCTGACCAATGATCCTCGCACGCTCACATTATCCTACACACACTAGGGATAATTTACCATCAACCCAAGTCAATTAACCTACAAACCTGTACGTCTTTGGAGTGTGAGAAAACCGGAGCACTTGGACCCACGGGGTCACAGGGAGAACATACAAACTCCATACAGACAAGCACCACAGTCAGGATCAAACCCAGGTCTCTGCCGCTGAAAGGTAGCAACTCCACTGCTGCGCCACCAGGCACCCTTCACAATGTCAATGTTTTAACTATCAGCATCCTCTCAAAATTAAAATTCAGTGATAGCGAAATTTAAAGGATTCAAGAAGAGAATGTTTTGAAAAGCATCTGTACGAGTCTGCCCAATTGACTACTGTGTGTTCCTGTCAGCCATTTGGCAGACTCTCACAAATGCTTCACAAAGAATTCTTTTCTTGAATCTTTAAACATCACTATCTTCTGATCAAGGAATCTGACCAGAATACCTGAGTGAAAAAAACTTAGATTACACACTACTTTTCCTGATCACTGAACGTACCAACCCATTTACCAACCAATGAAGTATATTTTTAAGTGTGATCAGTGATAAAATATGGGAATTACAACAACCAATTTGCATACACAAAATCTCATAAGGTTACAGAGACGAGATAATTACACAGCAGGTGACGACAGATGTACAAATCTGCGGTAGGAACATTTATGGCCGACCAAAAATATTAACAGGTCAACTTTGAGTAATTACCTTCCAGTTCTCCAATCTTCTGTTTGGTGTAATAATTTAAAGAACAAGTTGCCTGTTCTGCAAGAGGTGCACAGGCATGAGATCGTAAAAGTTGCAGATCTTTGGTAAGATGTAAACACCACTGATCTTTCTGTGATGTTTCTTCAGCATGTTTCTCACTGATTGTACGGAGCTGAGTGCTGTGTTTTCTGTTGAGATTCTTTAAATCTGCCTCGTTCTTTTCCGTCAGATTTCGGACCTTGGTTCTCATTACGTGTTTTTCAGCCAGAAGCTTGTCCTTGAGTTTTTCATTTTCAATCTCAACCACGCTCAAATCTTCAACTAACTCCTAAAAAATTAAAAATAGCCAAATGAAACTAAAGAGACTTTCGTGAACCTTATGGGCTTGTCCCAATTAGGCGATTTGTCGGGCGACTGTCAAGTTGCCGGCAGTCGCCTGAATAACCGGCAACTGGAACGGCGACTGTCAGAGTGGAACACACACATCGCTTCCTTCACCAGCCCATTATGCAGGCGGGAGACAGGGCAAGCGGGGGGAGCGCTGTCTGAGTGAAATTCACACGATGCAAAGCCAAGGTGATACAGACACACACCGCGATGAACAGGAAGGTTGGCGCTGTAATTAAGACGGCTAAAGCACAGTGTATGGTAAGTCCTTTAAAAGAGGGGGGGGAGAAGGGGGTGAAGGAGTGGAGACACATTTTAAGAAGCCAGAGATAAACGTCTGTAAAGCTCGGCGGACATTAACATTACTGGTCGGTTATCCTTGGTTCTGAAAACTACTGCTTACATTTTTTCCCCCCAATAAGCCAATGAAATTCACCGGTCAGCACCGGCTATAACCTACAAGAACATTCGACCTCCTGGCAACTCATTAGGACCTCCTGGCGACCCACCTACGGCACGAGAATTCTCGCTACTCTCCATGGCGGCGTCATTCCAGTCGCCGCTAATTTTTCAACATTCAACCTGGGGAGGGGGGATGTGGGGGAGAGGAGATGTGGGGGAGTGGGGGGGCTGTGGGGGAGGGGGGGATGGGATGTGAGGGTGGGTTGTGCGGGAGGGGGCGGTGTGGGGGAGGGGGCGGTGTGGGGGAGGGGGCAGTGTGGCTGTGTGGGGGAGGGGGCTGTGGGGAGGGGGATTTGTGGGGGTGGGGGCTGTGGGGGAGGTGGGGGTGGGGTAGGGGGTGGTGTGGGGGAGTGAGGTGTGGGGGAGGGCGGTTTGTGGAGGGGGCTGTGGGGAGGGGGAGAGGGGGTTGGCGGGGTGTGGGCGAGGGGGGGTGCTGTGGGGAGTGGGGGAGGGGGAATCTTCAAATCCTTCATAACTTTTGTACTATTTCATCGATCGTAACAAAACGTATTTGACTTGCAGCAGAGAAGAAAGGTGGCGAAAAAATTGTAGAACTAAATTTAATTACAACGCAGACAGGAAGTGGTCAAGATGAGAGTTTTAGTAATACATATAGAATAGAATAGATAGAAGATAGATATAATCAGTAGTGACACTGTTGCATTATAATCAAGAGTTCATGTGTTGTTGGCATCTTAAATAGGAGATCTCTTCTGATCTTGGTCACGGCAGAACAAAATTGGTGGTACAGATCAGCAATGCCAACAACCTGTCATAACCAGAATGACAATACTGCAAGGCTCCACATAAACTGTGACTCTGCACTATAACACATCATAAAAGGGTTGATTTAGATAAAAAGAATGGGAAGATTTATACAAAAGAAAATCTGGTACCAAAACCAGAATGGATTATTTTTGGAATATCGGAAGATATTCCTGAATTAAACGTGTATCAGAAGAATTTACTCAATTATGGGCTAATAATGGGAAAAAAGCTTATACTTAAATTCTGGAAAAATGCGCCCACACCAACAATAAAAATGTGGACATCAAATATGTTGGAAACATTACATCTGGAAGAGATGAGATTCCTCCTAGTAGGCAAAGTAGATCAATTTCAAAAGACGTGGTCTACGTTTTTGGACCTATTACAAGCATGAGGTGCAATAGTAATTTAGAAAAACAAATAAATAAATAAAAGGTATCTGGACCTGGTAATGGGAGGTAAAATAAAAACAGACTTGGTTGGTAGTTCCTTCTCTATGAAGTATGGTATAAGAGTTATAATAGAGCGATTGTTCCTTCTTTCTTTCTCTTTTTTTTTCTAGGGTCTATTTTCTAACTTTACTTCCTTCTCTAACTTCTTTTCTAAGGGGCTTTCTTTTCCCAACACTCTTTTGCACTTCACAACCTTTGCGCACTTTCTTCACTTTTCTTACTTCTTTCTTTTTCTTTCTTAAAGTTTAAAAAAGTGAAGCGGTACAAAAAATGTATTAATATATACGTGTTGTACATTACTGTAATCTACCGTACTTCTAAAAAATAAAAAAAAAGAAAAAATAAAAAAAAAAAAGAAAATCTTCACATTTTTTCATATTTACAGATTTATTCCAAGAGGATCCCTGCTATTTTTATTTCACTGCCAGTTACAACAAAATCCCTTAGCTGGTTGAAGAGATCTTTCCCTGTAACAGAGATTCACACAGCAGCAAACAATGATTTCCTTACCGCTAGCTCCCGATTCTTCCCATCAAGCTTTTTCTGCAACACATCCACAGGTTGTGTCCTTTCTAATAGTGCCTCTTCGTTTTCACAGAGTTTTTCCTTGAGGTTTTCCAACAACTGAGGAAATTAACAGGTGATTAATACTTCCTACCAGTGATAAATCTGGGCAATATAGAATGGAAATCACACACACGCAACATTTGTAATTCAACTGCACCAATAGTTAGGTCTTCAATTCCACCTTGGTATAAAGACATTAAAATTAAAATGATCATTAATGAAATCAGGGGATAAAATCATTAATTAGCATTCAATGGTTTAATGGTCCTTTATTGTCACGTGTATCACCACACAGTCATACCAAAAAAGCAACAAGACACAAAACTACATAAAGCTTAAACATAAACAGCCACCACAGCGGCGTGTGGGAATCCCTAGGGCACCCAGCATAAGCGGAGACCCACAGCCATCAGTTCAATGTCCGGGCCACACACACGCTCCTTCACCGACCGCTATACTCTCTCTGCAGTCCCTGTCAGCCCAATGTCAGAAAGCCGTCCACACACTCGCACCAGACTCCAGGATCACTGCTCTCACGGCAATCCCTCCAAGTCCCCACCAGGGTAGGTAGCTCGTCCATTGTGTTTTCGGCACCCACATATTCCCCACTGTGATAGAAGGCAAATAACTTTTACCATCTTCCTCCTTTTCTCCCGCGGTCGGGGCAATTGAAGCTCCCGCAGTCGGCGATCAAAGCCCCTACAACGGAGCGATCGAGGCTCCCGCAATCGGGGCGGTCAAAGCTCCTGCAGTTGGAGCTCCCGACATCCCGAATGGCCTACTCCTGCACCTATTTTCTATGTTTCTATGTTTCTACACCAATCATTAAAAGTAGGCATGCAGGTGCAGCAGGCAGTGAAGAAGGCGAATGGTATGTTAGCATTCATAGCAAAAGGATTTGAGTATAGGAGCAAGGAGGTTCTACTGCAGTTGTACAGGGTCTTGGTGAGACCACACCTGGAGTATTGCGTACAGTTTTGGTCTCCTAATCTGAGGAAAGACATTCTTGCCATAGAGGGAGTACAGAGAAGGTTCATCAGACTGATTCCTGGGATGTCAGGACTTTCATATGAAGAAAGACTGGATAGACTCGGCTTGTACTCGCTAGAATTTAGAAGATTGAGGGGGGATCTTATAGAAACGTACAAAATTCTTAAGGGGTTGGACAGGCTAGATGCAGGAAGATTGTTCCCGATGTTGGGGAAGTCCAGAACAAGGGGTCACAGTTTACGGATAAGGGGGAAATCTTTTAGGTCCGAGATAAGGAAAATATTTTTCACACAGAGAGTGGTGAATCTCTGGAATTCTCTGCCACAGAAGGTAGTTGAGGCCAGTTCATTGGCTACATTTAAGAGGGAGTTAGATGTGGCCCTTGTGGCTAAAGGGATCAGGGGGTATGGACAGAAAGCAGGTACAGGATACTGAATTGGATGATCAGCCATGATCATATTGAATGGCGGTGCAGGCTCGAAGGGCCGAATGGCCTACTCCTGCACCTATTTTCTATGTTTCCATAAAAGGGTTGATTTAGATAAAAAGAATGGGAAGATTTATACAAAAGAAAATCTTCACATTTTTTCATATTTACTGATTTATTCCAAGAGGCTCCCTGCTATTTTTATTTCACTGCCAGTTACAACAGAATCCCTTAGCTGGTTGCAGAGATCTTTCCCTGTAATAGAGATTCACACAGCAGCAAACAATGATTTCCTTACCACTAGCTCCTGATTCTTCCCATCAAGCTTTTTCTCTAACACATCCACAAGTTGTGTCCTTTCTAATAGTGCCTCTTCGTTTTCACGGAGTTTTTCCTTCAGGTTTTCCATCAACTGAGGAAGTTAACAAGTGATTAATACTTCCTAACAGTGATAAATCTGGGCAACATAGAATGGAAATCACACACACGCAACATTTGTAATTCAACTGCACCAATAGTTAGGTCTTCAATTCCACCTTGGTATAAAGACATTAAAATTAAAATGATCATTAATGAAATCAGGGGATAAAATCATTAATTAGCATTCAATGGTTTAATGGTCCTTTATTGTCACGTGTACTCAGGTACAGTGAAATTTGATTTATCAACAGTAATATCTAGCGTAAAGATATTTTTAATGGTTCACTGATCAAAAACACTTGAAGTGCAAGCATTAAAATCCATGTACAAGATGGTGTGGATGAGGGATATTCACAGGACTACTATAGCTCACAGATATGTGCCTCCTCAAGGGACACAGAGTCCAGGAATAACTCAACTGGTCAGGCAACATCTGTAGAAAAATAGGAAGGATGATGTTTCAGGTCAGGATCCTTATTCAACTGAGTTACTCCAGCACTTCTATCTTTGGTATAAACCAGCATCTGCAGTTGTTTGTTTTTACATTCTGCAGGAATACCTATTCAGTCCATCAGGTCAGTTCTGCATTTCATTAAGATCATCACTGACCTAATGTATACATTCACCCAGTTTATCATGAATCGATCCCCTCTGTCTTGAAAATATTCTACGAGTCTGCATTGTCTACACTTCAACAAACATAGTACCAAACACGCATGCTGTTGTCAGAGAAACAAAAATGCTAATGTATTAAATGTGCAACCGCTTCTGACGAAATAAATTCCTCCTAATCTCCTTCCCAAAGGAACGTCCTTTAAATCTGAGGCTATGAACTCTAGTCCTAGACTCCCACTAGTGGATGGGAAAATGAAGAACAACTAGACTGTTGGGTCCCAGTCACACAGGAGGCCTGGTCCCATTCCCCAACACAATCGTAGCACTAAGCAGGATGGTTTTTGCTCAAATTTAATTACAACGCAGACACGAAGTGGTCTAGATGAGAGTTTTTGTAATATATATGGAATAGAATAGATAGAAGATAGATATAATCAGTAGTAACACTGTTGCATTACAATCAAGAGTTCATGTGTTGTTGGCATCTTAAATAGGAGATCTCTTCTGATCTTGGTCACGGCTGAACAAAATTGGTGGTACAGATCAGCAATGCCAACAACCTGTCATAACCAGAATGACAATACTGCAAGGCTCCACATAAACTGTGACTCTGCACTATAACACATCATAAAAGGGTTGATTTAGAAAAAAAGAATGGGAAGATTTATACAAAAGAAAATCTTCACATATTTTCATATTTACAGATTTATTCCAAGAGGCTCCCTGCTATTTTTATTTCACTGCCAGTTACAACAGAATCCCTTAGCTGGTTGCAGAGATCTTTCCCTGTAATAGAGATTCACACAGCAGCAAATAATGATTTCCTTACCGCTAGCTCCTGATTCTTCCCATCAAGCTTTTTCTCTAACACATCCACAAGTTGTGTCCTTTCTAATAGTGCCTCTTCGTTTTCACGGAGTTTTTCCTTCAGGTTTTCCATCAACTGAGGAAGTTAACAAGTGATTAATACTTCCTAACAGTGATAAATTTGGGCAATATAGAATGGAAATCACACACACGCAACATTTGTAATTCAACTGCACCAATAGTTAGGTCTTCAATTCCACCTTGGTATAAAAACATTAAAATTAAAATTATCATTAATGAAATCAGGGGATAAAATCATTAATTAGCATTCAATGGTTTAATGGTCCTTTATTGTCACGTGTACTGAGGTACAGTGAAATTTGATTTACCACACAGTCATACCAAAAAAGCAACAAGACACAAAACTACATAAAGATTAAACATAAACAGCCACCACAGCAGCGTGTCAGAATCCCTAGGGATCCCAGCATAAGCGGAGACCCACAGCCATCAGTTCAATGTCCGGGCCACACACACGCTCCTTCACTGACCGCTGTACTCTTTCTGCAGTCCCTGTCAGCCCAAAGTCAGAAAGCCGTCCACACTCGCACCAGACTCAAGGATCACTGCTCTCACGGCAATCCCTCCGAGTCCCCACAAGGGTAGGCAGCTCGTCCATTGTGTTTTTCGGCGCCCACATATTCCCCACTGTGATGGAAGGCGAATAACTTTAACCATCTTCCTCCTTTTCTCCCGCGGTCGGGGCAATCGAAACACCCGCAGTCGGGGCGATTGAAGCTCCCGCAGCCGGCGATCAAAGCCCCTAAAATGGAGCGATCGAGGCTCCAGCAATCGGGGCGGGCAAAGCTCCTGCAGTTGGAGCTCCTGATGTTGATCCCTAACAATGCTACCTCCAGCTCCACGATGTTAGGCCACAATGCCGGCGGAGATGCAATACGGAAAATGTCGCACCTCCGTCGAGGGAAGAGATAAAAAAGTTTCTAAAGATACGCTAACACATAAAAAACTAAAGATACGCTAACACATACAAATAAAACAGAATAAAAATAAACAAAAGAAGGGACGAGACAGGCTGTTGGCGAGGCTGCTACTTACGGCGCCACCCGGTGGTCTTTAGTCACACATTTATTTGAAACTGCTGACTATCGTTACTAAATTGCATACAGTGAAATGTCAAAAAGGACAAAGAACTTGTCTGCTTGTTTCATCAACAGTAATATCTAGCGTAAAGATATTTTTAATGGTTCACTGATCAAAAACACTTGAAGTGCAAGCATTAAAATCCATGTACAAGATGGTGTGGATGAGGGATATTCACAGGACTACTATAGCTCACAGATATGTGCCTCCTCAAGGGACACAGAGTCCAGGAATAACTCAACTGGTCAGGCAACATCTGTAGAAAAAAAGGAAGGATGATGTTTCAGGTCAGGATCCTTATTCAACTGAGTTACTCCAGCACTTCTATCTTTGGTATAAACCAGCATCTGCAGTTGTTTGTTTTTACATTCTGCAGGAATACCTATTCAGTCCATCAGGTCTGTTCTGCATTTCATTAAGATCATCACTGACCTAATGTATACATTCACCCAGTTTATCATGAATCGATCCCCTCTGTCTTGAAAATATTCTACGAGTCTGCATTGTCTACACTTCAACAAACATAGTACCAAACACGCATGCTGTTGTCAGAGAAACAAAAATGCTAATGTATTAAATGTGCAACCGCTTACTTCTGACGAAATAAATTCCTCCTAATCTCCTTCCCAAAGGAACGTCCTTTAAATCTGAGGCTATGAACTCTAGTCCTAGACTCCCACTAGTGGATGGGAAAATGAAGAACAACTAGACTGTTGGGTCCCAGTCACACAGGAGGCCTGGTCCCATTCCCCAACACAATCGTAGCACTAAGCAGGATGGTTTTTGCTCAAATTTAATTACAACGCAGACACGAAGTGGTCCAGATGAGAGTTTTTGTAATATATATGGAATAGAATAGATAGAAGATAGATATAATCAGTAGTAACACTGTTGCATTACAATCAAGAGTTCATGTGTTGTTGGCATCTTAAATAGGAGATCTCTTCTGATCTTGGTCACGGCTGAACAAAATTGGTGGTACAGATCAGCAATGCCAACAACCTGTCATAACCAGAATGACAATACTGCAAGGCTCCACATAAACTGTGACTCTGCACTATAACACATCATAAAAGGGTTGATTTAGAAAAAAAGAATGGGAAGATTTATACAAAAGAAAATCTTCACATTTTTTCATATTTACTGATTTATTCCAAGAGGCTCCCTGCTATTTTTATTTCACTGCCAGTTACAACAGAATCCCTTAGCTGGTTGCAGAGATCTTTCCCTGTAATAGAGATTCACACAGCAGCAAACAATGATTTCCTTACCGCTAGCTCCTGATTCTTCCCATCAAGCTTTTTCTCCAACACATCCACAAGTTGTGTCCTTTCTAATAATGCCTCTTCGCTTTCACGGAGGTTTTCCTTCAGGTTTTCCATCAACTGAGGAAGTTAACAAGTGATTAATACTTCCTAACAGTGATAAATTTGGGCAACATAGAATGGAAATCACACACACGCAACATTTGTAATTCAACTGCACCAATAGTTAGGTCTTCAATTCCACCTTGGTATAAAGACATTAAAATTTAAATGATCATTAATGAAATGAGGGGATAAAATCATTAATTAGCATTCAATGGTTTAATGGTCCTTTATTGTCACGTGTACTGAGGTACAGTGAAATTTGATTTACCACAGAGTCATACCAAAAAAGCAACAAGGCACAAAACTACATAAAGATTAAACATAAACAGCCACCACAGTGGCGTGTGAGAATCCCTAGGGAACCCAGCATAAGCGGAGACCCACAGCCATCCGTTCAATGTCCGGGCCACACACACGCTCCTTCACTGACCGCTTTACTCTCTCTGCAGTCCCTGTCAGCCCAAAGTCAGAAAGCAGTCCACACTCGCACCAGACTCATGGATCACTGCTCTCACGGCAATCCCTCCGAGTTCCCACAAGGGTAGGCAGCTCGTCCATTGTGTTTTTCGGAACCCACATATTCCCCACTGTGATGGAAGGCGAATAACTTTAACCAGCTTCCTCCTTTTGTCCCGCGGTAGGGGCAATCGAAACACCCGCAGTCGGGGCGATCGAAGCTCCCGCAGCCGGCGATCAAAGCCCCTAAAACGGAGCGATCGAGGCTCCAGCAATCGGGGCGGGCAAAGCTCCTGCAGTTGGAGCTCCTGACGTTGATCCCTAACAATGCTACCTCCAGCTCCACGATGTTAGGCCACAATGCCGGCGGAGATGCAATACGGAAAATGTCGCACCTCCGTCGAGGGAAGAGATAAAAAAGTTTCTAAAGATACGCTAACACATAAAAAACTAAAGATACGCTAACACATACAAATAAAACAGAATAAAAATAAACAAAAGAAGGGACGAGACAGGCTGTTGGCGAGGCTGCTACTTACGGCGCCACCCGGTGGTCTTTAGTCACACATTTATTTGAAACTGCTGACTATCGTTACTAAATTGCATACAGTGAAATGTCAAAAAGGACAAAGAACTTGTCTGCTTGTTTCAGCAACAGTAATATCTAGCGTAAAGATATTTTTAATGGTTCACTGATCAAAAACACTTGAAGTGCAAGCATTAAAATCCATGTACAAGATGGTGTGGATGAGGGATATTCACAGGACTACTATAGCTCACAGATATGTGCCTCCTCAAGGGACACAGAGTCCAGGAATAACTCAACTGGTCAGGCAACATCTGTAGAAAAAAAGGAAGGATGATGTTTCAGGTCAGGATCCTTATTCAACTGAGTTACTCCAGCACTTCTATCTTTGGTATAAACCAGCATCTGCAGTTGTTTGTTTTTACATTCTGCAGGAATACCTATTCAGTCCATCAGGTCTGTTCTGCATTTCATTAAGATCATCACTGACCTAATGTATACATTCACCCAGTTTATCATGAATCGATCCCCTCTGTCTTGAAAATATTCTACGAGTCTGCATTGTCTACACTTCAACAAACATAGTACCAAACACGCATGCTGTTGTCAGAGAAACAAAAATGCTAATGTATTAAATGTGCAACCGCTTACTTCTGACGAAATAAATTCCTCCTAATCTCCTTCCCAAAGGAACGTCCTTTAAATCTGAGGCTATGAACTCTAGTCCTAGACTCCCACTAGTGGATGGGAAAATGAAGAACAACTAGACTGTTGGGTCCCAGTCACACAGGAGGCCTGGTCCCATTCCCCAACACAATCGTAGCACTAAGCAGGATGGTTTTTGCTCAAATTTAATTACAACGCAGACACGAAGTGGTCCAGATGAGAGTTTTTGTAATATATATGGAATAGAATAGATAGAAGATAGATATAATCAGTAGTAACACTGTTGCATTACAATCAAGAGTTCATGTGTTGTTGGCATCTTAAATAGGAGATCTCTTCTGATCTTGGTCACGGCTGAACAAAATTGGTGGTACAGATCAGCAATGCCAACAACCTGTCATAACCAGAATGACAATACTGCAAGGCTCCACATAAACTGTGACTCTGCACTATAACACATCATAAAAGGGTTGATTTAGAAAAAAAGAATGGGAAGATTTATACAAAAGAAAATCTTCACATTTTTTCATATTTACTGATTTATTCCAAGAGGCTCCCTGCTATTTTTATTTCACTGCCAGTTACAACAGAATCCCTTAGCTGGTTGCAGAGATCTTTCCCTGTAATAGAGATTCACACAGCAGCAAACAATGATTTCCTTACCGCTAGCTCCTGATTCTTCCCATCAAGCTTTTTCTCCAACACATCCACAAGTTGTGTCCTTTCTAATAATGCCTCTTCGCTTTCACGGAGGTTTTCCTTCAGGTTTTCCATCAACTGAGGAAGTTAACAAGTGATTAATACTTCCTAACAGTGATAAATTTGGGCAACATAGAATGGAAATCACACACACGCAACATTTGTAATTCAACTGCACCAATAGTTAGGTCTTCAATTCCACCTTGGTATAAAGACATTAAGATTTAAATGATCATTAATGAAATGAGGGGATAAAATCATTAATTAGCATTCAATGGTTTAATGGTCCTTTATTGTCACGTGTACTGAGGTACAGTGAAATTTGATTTACCACAGAGTCATACCAAAAAAGCAACAAGGCACAAAACTACATAAAGATTAAACATAAACAGCCACCACAGTGGCGTGTGAGAATCCCTAGGGAACCCAGCATAAGCGGAGACCCACAGCCATCCGTTCAATGTCCGGGCCACACACACGCTCCTTCACTGACCGCTTTACTCTCTCTGCAGTCCCTGTCAGCCCAAAGTCAGAAAGCAGTCCACACTCGCACCAGACTCATGGATCACTGCTCTCACGGCAATCCCTCCGAGTTCCCACAAGGATAGGCAGCTCGTCCATTGTGTTTTTCGGAACCCACATATTCCCCACTGTGATGGAAGGCGAATAACTTTAACCAGCTTCCTCCTTTTGTCCCGCGGTAGGGGCAATCGAAACACCCGCAGTCGGGGCGATCGAAGCTCCCGCAGCCGGCGATCAAAGCCCCTAAAACGGAGCGATCGAGGCTCCAGCAATCGGGGCGGGCAAAGCTCCTGCAGTTGGAGCTCCTGACGTTGATCCCTAACAATGCTACCTCCAGCTCCACGATGTTAGGCCACAATGCCGGCGGAGATGCAATACGGAAAATGTCGCACCTCCGTCGAGGGAAGAGATAAAAAAGTTTCTAAAGATACGCTAACACATAAAAAACTAAAGATACGCTAACACATACAAATAAAACAGAATAAAAATAAACAAAAGAAGGGACGAGACAGGCTGTTGGCGAGGCTGCTACTTACGGCGCCACCCGGTGGTCTTTAGTCACACATTTATTTGAAACTGCTGACTATCGTTACTAAATTGCATACAGTGAAATGTCAAAAAGGACAAAGAACTTGTCTGCTTGTTTCAGCAACAGTAATATCTAGCGTAAAGATATTTTTAATGGTTCACTGATCAAAAACACTTGAAGTGCAAGCATTAAAATCCATGTACAAGATGGTGTGGATGAGGGATATTCACAGGACTACTATAGCTCACAGATATGTGCCTCCTCAAGGGACACAGAGTCCAGGAATAACTCAACTGGTCAGGCAACATCTGTAGAAAAAAAGGAAGGATGATGTTTCAGGTCAGGATCCTTATTCAACTGAGTTACTCCAGCACTTCTATCTTTGGTATAAACCAGCATCTGCAGTTGTTTGTTTTTACATTCTGCAGGAATACCTATTCAGTCCATCAGGTCTGTTCTGCATTTCATTAAGATCATCACTGACCTAATGTATACATTCACCCAGTTTATCATGAATCGATCCCCTCTGTCTTGAAAATATTCTACGAGTCTGCATTGTCTACACTTCAACAAACATAGTACCAAACACGCATGCTGTTGTCAGAGAAACAAAAATGCTAATGTATTAAATGTGCAACCGCTTACTTCTGACGAAATAAATTCCTCCTAATCTCCTTCCCAAAGGAACGTCCTTTAAATCTGAGGCTATGAACTCTAGTCCTAGACTCCCACTAGTGGATGGGAAAATGAAGAACAACTAGACTGTTGGGTCCCAGTCACACAGGAGGCCTGGTCCCATTCCCCAACACAATCGTAGCACTAAGCAGGATGGTTTTTGCTCAAATTTAATTACAACGCAGACACGAAGTGGTCCAGATGAGAGTTTTTGTAATATATATGGAATAGAATAGATAGAAGATAGATATAATCAGTAGTAACACTGTTGCATTACAATCAAGAGTTCATGTGTTGTTGGCATCTTAAATAGGAGATCTCTTCTGATCTTGGTCACGGCTGAACAAAATTGGTGGTACAGATCAGCAATGCCAACAACCTGTCATAACCAGAATGACAATACTGCAAGGCTCCACATAAACTGTGACTCTGCACTATAACACATCATAAAAGGGTTGATTTAGAAAAAAAGAATGAGAAGATTTATACAAAAGAAAATCTTCACATTTTTTCATATTTACTGATTTATTCCAAGAGGCTCCCTGCTATTTTTATTTCACTGCCAGTTACAACAGAATCCCTTAGCTGGTTGCAGAGATCTTTCCCTGTAATAGAGATTCACACAGCAGCAAACAATGATTTCCTTACCGCTAGCTCCTGATTCTTCCCATCAAGCTTTTTCTCCAACACATCCACAAGTTGTGTCCTTTCTAATAATGCCTCTTCGCTTTCACGGAGGTTTTCCTTCAGGTTTTCCATCAACTGAGGAAGTTAACAAGTGATTAATACTTCCTAACAGTGATAAATCTGGGCAACATAGAATGGAAATCACACACACGCAACATTTGTAATTCAACTGCACCAATAGTTAGGTCTTCAATTCCACCTTGGTATAAAGACATTAAGATTTAAATGATCATTAATGAAATGAGGGGATAAAATCATTAATTAGCATTCAATGGTTTAATGGTCCTTTATTGTCACGTGTACTGAGGTACAGTGAAATTTGATTTACCACAGAGTCATACCAAAAAAGCAACAAGGCACAAAACTACATAAAGATTAAACATAAACAGCCACCACAGTGGCGTGTGAGAATCCCTAGGGAATCCAGCATAAGCGGAGACCCACAGCCATCCGTTCAATGTCCGGGCCACACACACGCTCCTTCACTGACCGCTTTACTCTCTCTGCAGTCCCTGTCAGCCCAAAGTCAGAAAGCCGTCCACACTCGCACCAGACTCATGGATCACTGCTCTCACGGCAATCCCTCCGAGTTCCCACAAGGGTAGGCAGCTCGTCCATTGTGTTTTTCGGCACCCACATATTCCCCACTGTGATGGAAGGCGAATAACTTTAACCAGCTTCCTCCTTTTGTCCCGCGGTAGGGGCAATCGAAACACCCGCAGTCGGGGCGATCGAAGCTCCCGCAGTCGGCGATCAAAGCCCCCAAAACGGAGCGATCAAGGCTCCAGCAATCGGGGACTGCAAATTTAGCAAACCTCACCGCCTGTATTTGGAATCAAGCCCCAAAATGATTCAGTGGCAAAACAAACTCTCTCATGGTCAAGGTCCAAGGATTCATTACTGGATTTAAACAGAAAACAATGACTTCCCCAGGGTGCCTAAAATGTGTTTGCAGCCAATGTTGCTTATAAGGTACCTTTGTTGTTCAATTAACATTGGAATGTCTTAAACCGTGTAACTAATTTGAAAATAGCAAATATGTGATAATGTACTAATGTGGTGGATTATCTACTTGAAGGGTGTTACTTTTGGGGTAAAGACTGGAAAGGTCACCCAGGAAAACACATTTCTTGCTCTAAAATATGCTGAGACACCAATCACGATTTAACATAACTTTTCATTCGAAAGTTGGCACTTCAAGTGCAGCATTCTCTCAGTATTGTACTGGAAGCATCAGGCGTGACTTTCTGCTTAAATCATTTGAGTAGGACTATTAAGTAACATTTTGTAGTCTATTTTGAAGTACAACCTTCTAAACCAAGTATGAAGGCATCCTTTCAATTTCCTTGAAAAGATCTGACACACGACGTTAAACGGTTTAACAATTGTCTTTGCTTTGGAAAATAAGAAGCATTGTTAACTATTATTGTTAAAAAGAAAACTTGCAATATTTTGGACTGAATTTTCCATCTTTAAAGTGAAATCCAACTGCAGAAATGCAAACATAAAGTACACAGATCAGTGTAATAGCTCACTCAATGAGGGTAACAAATATTCAACTGGAATTGATGTTACCTTAAGCTGTTGATCGCTCATGTGAAGCTGGGTCTCTTTGTCCTGAATTTGGTCTTTGAGCTGCAATACTAGTTGTTCATTCTGAGTTAGCTGCTCAGTTAAATCAGCCACTGAATACTTACCTGCAGACTTCTGGCAGCTCAGTGCCTGCAGAATAATTGGTCACTATTAATAACTGCATCATCATAGTGAATCGGACTTTAGAGAAAACAGTATTGAAATATTCAGTGACTTGAGAAGAGCATTAATGTGGAATGCATGGAAGCCAATGCATTTTTTTAATTGCAAGGCCATTGCTGCAAAATTCAGTCACTCTGGAGACCCAACATAATTGGCCTCGTGTATTTTAACATGCTCAAATGCTTTCCCACGATGAATTCGCATATTGAGGGGGAAAAAATAGGATAGACAGACACAATGTGCTGGATTAACTCAGCAGGTCTCTGGAAAAAAAGGATGGTTTCGGGTCAGGACCCTTTTTCAAATTTGTCGTGGTCTTTTCTTGCTTCCAGATCCACCCCCTACAATCCGTCTAAAGAAGGGTCCCAACCTGAAACTTCACCCATCCTTTTTCACCCAAGCCACTAAGTTAGTTTAGTTTGGTTCAGTTTAGTTTACAGATACACCGCTTGGGCCCTCCGAGTCCGCGCCAACCAGCAATCCCTGTGCATTAACACTATCCAACACGCTAGGGATAATTTACAATTATACCTAGCCAATTAACCTAGAAACCAGTGCATATTTGGAGTGTGGGAGGACACCCGAGATCCCGGAGAAAATCCACGCATGTCACGGGGAGAAGGCACAAACTCTGTACAGACAAGCACCTGTAGTCAGGATCGAACCCGGTTCCCTGGCACTGTAAGGCAGCAACTCTACCGCTGCACCACCATTACTGCAGCATTTTTTATATATACCAGCATCTGCATTTCTATGTATCTGGGATGGAAGTCTGATTTGCTAGTAATACTGGGAAAAGGGAAAGCGTCCCGGAGAGCCGCACATGAGGTGGGAGTGACCCTAGGAGCCGCGCGGCCCCAATCCACCCACCGAACAACCGCGCCGCCGACCGGAACGTGCACCGGTAGGCTAGGCTCGCCCCACAGGCTTCCCAGGGGACCGAGGTGAATCCGGATGGCGAGGTCTGCCTGAGCTGAGGGAGCCTCAGTAGCGGCGGCAATGGAAGCCTCAGCAGCAAAGGGAGCTTCGGCGGTGACGGGAGCCTCAGCTACAGCGTGATCCTCGGCGGCAGCGGGGCCTCACGATCGACCCGCAATCAGCGTTCAATGAGAGTTGGGGGGGGGGGGGGAGGAGAAGACAATGGGGACAGCATGGGGGGACTGCCGTGTCTCATTGATCTGTCTTCAAAATTAGACTGTTTCTAACCCGTTACTCTACCCTCCCTTGTAAAACTGGTCACCACCATGAACCTACTACCTGCCCCCTCGACATTGTCCCCTCTGCCCTTCTGAAGGATGTCATTACAACAGCCAGTCCCAGCATCCTCGCCATCTTCAACAGTTCTCTGGCCACTGGCACTACCTGCTTCAAGCACGCGTGGTCCAGCCCTTCCTGAAAAAACCTAACCTCGACCCCACCTTGCCAAGCAACTACAGACCTATTTCAAAACTGCCTTTCCTTTCAAAAGCCCTTGAAAAGGTAATTTTAAGTCAACTTATGCCTTACTTTCACCAAAATACTATCTTGGGAACTTTCCAATCATGTTTCAAGGCCCACCACAGCACAGAGTCTGCCTTGTTGAAGGTACATAATGACCTACTTCTCACCATTGACTCAGACGACTGTGCAATCCTGCTCCTTCTCGCTCAGCGCAGCATTTGATACTGTCGACCACACTATCCTAATTGACCGTCTCCGGTACGGGGTTGGTATTGATGGCACTGCCCTGAGCTGGTTCATCTCCTACCTCAAAGGTAGGTGTTTCTCTACTAACATAGGCAACTCTTCCTCCTCCCCAGCTAGCCTCTGCTGCGGGGTTCCATAAGTTTCCATCCTTGGCCCCATTCTCTTCTCCCTATATATGCTCCCCTTAGGCCAAGTCATTCAAAGGCACGGCATTTCCTTCCATTGCGATGCAGATAGTCTGCTTACCCACCACACCACCTCCAGGTCCCTCAGATCGGCCGACTTGGGGTTACTGAACATCCCGCGGTCTAGGCATAAGCTCAGGGGCGACCGCGCCTTTGCGGTTGCAGCTCCTAGACTGTGGAACAGCATCCCTCTTCCCATCAGAACTGCCCCCTACATCGACTCTTTTATGTCGAGACTTAAAACTCATCTTTACTCTCAAGCCTTTCTTGATGTCCTCTGAGGGAGGGCTATATGTATGTATTTATGTATGTACTTAATCTGTGAACCACTGTTGTATAACGTTAGTACCTCCACCAATGTAAAGCACTTTGGTCAGCAAGAGTTGTTTTTTAAATGTGCTATAGAAATAAAAGTGACTTGACTTGGCTTGACTTTTAATTTCAGGTTTTTGTGTACCTTGTGTGTTGTGACTGTTGGCAGACCAATTTCCCTGTGGGGATGAATAACGTTTTATTGTATCGTATCGTAAGTTAAAACCAAGGGTCAATTCAGGCTTCAGTGAGGGCCAATAGCTATCTGATGCCTGTGGGTGAGTAGTGATACGTTGGAGCAGAGAAGTTTAGAATTGGTGGTCAATGCTGCCCACAAGGTAAGGTGTTATGATGAGCAGCTGACTCCTAGTACCAAGAGCTTGGGTCCTGCTCAGGCCAATCCACTTTATCTTGGAACAAACAGGATGCCCATCTTTTCCAGGGTTGCTTTTACATTAGTGGCCCACCATTGCTCATCACTGCACAGGACAGGAAGAAAGTCATGAATGTCATAAATGTCCCAGGTTTACTTTGAGGAGAATGTATTTTTTCAAGTAGTGAACCAATCACGTTACACAAATAAACATTTCTCAGCCTCAATATGCACAACCCATCTAATACAAATTAGTAATGCCAATAACAAATAATAAACGGGGTTTGCAGTCTCTCCCTGCGGGTGAATGCGACTTTTGGTCGTATTCCCCTTCTCTGCCTCCGTCTGCGCTGAGGCCTAATGGAGGTGGCGACCTCGAGGCTCCGGAGGCAGAGCCCGTCAGGACTCGCCCTAAGCTCGCTCCCGTGAGGGCCCAAGGGCTCAGGGCTGGAACAGTGCTCACGTGAGCGCCCAAGTCGGGGCGGCCCGGCCTGGGGGAGAAGCGACGCCCATGACGGGGCGGCCCGGCCCGAGGGAGAAGCGACGCCATGTTGGGGCGGCCCGGCTCGGGGGAGGTTCGGCGCCCATGTATTGAGCCGCGGTGTTTGAGCCGCGGGAAACATCGCCCGAGGGGTATCGCCTCAGCGCAGAGGGAGAAGAGGAGGGAAGAGACTGCAGACCTAAGACTTTTGCCTCCATCACAGTGAGGAGATGTTGGGTGGACTTACTGTGGTGGATGTTAATATGTGTTTATTGTTGTTTTATGTATGACTGTTGCAATTTCGTTCAGACTTCGGTCTGAATGACAATAAAGGGCTATCTATCTATCTATCTATAAAACATGAGAAGTTCAATTTGAAATGGCTAAAATTTACCAGAGGCAAAATATAGCAGATAAATTAAGTTAAGCACAGGAAAAGCATTTTCATGAAATATTTTTCAAATTGAAATCATAAGCAAGTGATTATAGTCCACACATTAATTTATAAAAGGAAAATCTAAATTCCAAAATATATCATGAATACAAATACAAATGCAATAACAGGAAATTACAAAAATACTTACCCCCTCCGATTCAAGGGGCGGTTCATTTGCACAAAAGCACCTCCACATGCTTCTATTTTAATGTGGCTGCAAATTAACCAAAATAATAATTAAATAGAATTGGTACAGAGCAGACAAGCAGAGAAGATTAGTTTAACCGGTCATCATCCTTGGCAAGGACATTGTGGGCCAAAGGGCCTGTTCCTGTGCTGTACTGTTCTATGGTCTATGTTCTGGAGTTTCAGTTTAGTTTGTTGTCACATGTACCGAGGTACAGTGTAAAGCTTTTGTTGCGTGCTGACCAGTCAGCAGAAGGACAATACACGATTACAATCGATCCATTTACAGCGCTAGGTAAACCCAGCAAAGTCTGATCAAGGATAGTCCGAGGGTCATCAAAGCGGTAGATAATAGTTCAGTACTAATGATGCGAATGATGAGATTAGCAAATGCCAGAGGGGTCCAATTGAAGAAAGTGACACCCAATGCAAAGCAGATCAGTGGCAGATAATAAAGAGTCATTAAAGTGAATGGAGAGGGGGAATTTCTTTAATCAGAGGGTGGTGAATCTGTCTAATTCATTGCCACAGAAGGATGTGGAGGCCAAGTCAATGGATATTTTATGGCGGAGTTTGATAGATTCTTGATTAGTGCGGGTTTCAGGGGTTATGCGGGAGTAGGCAACATGTATGAAGGCAGCTGGGCTCTAAAATTCAGGTAGTTCCAATGTATTAAATTATCATACATCTAAATTCCTTACAACCAACAAGCAGAGCTGGATTACGGGCTCAAAGATGCCTCAATAATGCTCAATAATGGAGAGTTGCAATAATGGACAAATTATGATGCAATGCAATATACTAAATATTTCTGCAAGAGTGGGTACGTGGAACTTGGGACCTCAATTGTTTTGGAAGCAGAGTCAAATTTCAGTTGACTTTTGGTCATTGAACATGTACATGGTTTCACTTTGATGAACGTAGCTTTCAATGAACACATAATATGAACACATAGTTCTAGGGTAATATTTCTCTACCCAATGGAAAGCCAGCCTATTACAAAACAAAATGTTTAAAATAGGAAATATCCTGTGCATGCTAGATTCAACAATGGAAATCAAACCGAGGCAACTGAAAGGTATAACATGTATTGATCACAAGACAAAGGAGCTGCCATTTTTAACAGAGGTGTGGAAGAATTTCCTGTGAAGTTGGCTCCTGTTTAAGTATTAGGCATCAAAAATTCCCGTTATTCATCAAATAGTACCACTGAACGTAAGACGACAGATTAGGCCTCTCGTTCATCCAGAATTGGCACCTCGGACAATGTAGCACTTCCTTATCACTGGATTGGCAATTCTCGCAGGTTATGTGTCTATACCCAAAAGCAAATCCTGCTCTATTCTCAAAGTAACTAAAACTCAAAACAAAGAAATCAATGGAATTTGCACTCATAAAATGAGCAGCACAATGGCGCAGCCTGTAGAGCTACTACCTCACAGCACCAGAGATCTAGGTTCGATACAGACATTGGGTGCTGTGGAGTTTGAGTGACTGTGTGGGTTTCCTCCGGGTGTTCCAGTTTCCTCCCACATCCCAAACACATGCAGCTTTTTAGGTTGCCGTAAATGGCCTCCATAAAATTGCCACTAATGTGTAGGGAGTGTTTGAAAAAGGGGAATAACATAGTGTAGCGACACCTGGTGGTGGCTCTGGGTAATGGAACCCTCGTGATTGACTGGAGTCACTGAGCGCGGGCGGGTGTTCTATTGGCAGGTTTTTTGCTGTAACTGTCAGTAACTGTCAGTCTAGCGCCCACATTTGTTGAAGCCACATTGTAAATTTGGTTGTCTTATCCACTCTCGTTGGCTCGTTGTTTCGTTAAAATAAAACAATTCAAACCAACTTACCGTCTCTGACTCGCCAAAATAGCCTGTTTTGGGACATAAGACAATAAAACATGCTTGACAATAAAACACTCTTGAACCAGTATGAATGTCGAGACCAAAGATGGCACCTGAACAAGGCGATTCTTTGCGTGCTGATCTGCGTCTGCGTGCAGACTAAGAGGTCTGTTGTCATCCATTACAATCATTCCACTCTTAAATCTTTATTTACCCTTCACCTGTACACTGAGGAAGGTTTGATTGCAATCATGTATAGGCCTTCCTTTGGCTGGATAGCATGCAAATTCAAGCTTTTCATATGACAATGAACAATTAAACTAAAACAGGTGATCGATGGTCACCATAGAATCACTGGTCCGAAGCACCTGATTCATGTTGTATCTCTAAACTAAATTAAAATCGCTTCCAACCAACAGTTTGTGAAATTCCTTAGTTTCTTTGCTTATGTGATGGAAGTCACTTGGAAAACATATGTAATTTTGTGCACACAAGTCTCCACTATAAAATGTCCTGAAACATTTGGCTTCCCACACTCATACAGATATACAGGAGTGAACATCTTATGTAAATTATCAGCACTAAACAAGGTAAGTGGAAAATAAAATTACAATACCTGTATCAATTTTCCAAACAATAACTGTATAGCCCAAATATCACAATATAAAAATATTTGATGATCTTTCCCCAAGCGGACAATTTCCAGATTGAATTTAGCCTCCTGATAGTCAGGTACTTGCACAAGGTAGAGCAAGTAGTTAGAAAAACACAAAGAAGGCTATTGTCTACTGCGAGGGGAATTGATAACAAAGGCACGCAGATTACGTTGTAGTTTCTGCGGATATTCGCAACACTTCCCCTGAAAGATTTTTTACAGGAAAGGTCTCAGAATATAGATATGTTAAGAATAGCAAGTTGTTCAGGTTAAGTTTGCTCAACTAATAGCTGAAATGAGATAAGCCGTGCTGTCTTCTCACTGTTACCATCGGACAGGATACACAGAAGTGTAACGTCCCACACTCCCAGTTCAAAAAAAGCTACTGTCCCATCAGGTTCTTGAACTGACCTAATGCTACCACAGCAACGGAACATTACAGACCATCTCCTGGCAACCATGGATTGTTTCATTTACTGAATTCCATTTTATAGACATTAGACGATGTCATATGACAATTGCCTGAATGGTGCAGGAGCAGGTCATTTGGCTCTTTGAGCCTGCATCACCATTCATTGTGATCATGGTTGATCATCCACATTCAGTATCCCGTTCCTGCCTTCTCCCCATAGAATAGAATATAGATTATTGGAGGTGTTTCAGTTTGTTCCTGCATCCAAATAATTTATCACCAAATTCCTTTAGTCCACTGGAAGTAGATCACCAAACTTCAGAGATTTCCTGCTTCTATCGCCATAATCTCCAAGCACTATGTCATTAATCCTAACATCGATTTCTTTCAATTCCCACCATGCATACATTTAGAAAGCTAATTGTGCCCTCCATTGTGGAGATAGAACTGAACAGCATTGAATTATTCTGCAATTTATTTGTTCCCAACCAGGGTTTCAAACCAAGAGACTTATTTTTGTTTTCAATTACATTTCATCAGAACTGGAAGAAGCTATAAAACAAGCTTATATTTCTCACTTTTTCCCAGTTCTCATGAAACGTTGTTGACCTGAGATGTGAACTTTGTTCCTCTCGCCACAAATGAAAGTGAGTAGCTCCAACATTTTCTGCTTTTCTACAGCCATCAGGCTATTTTACTTCGGAGTCACGTGAGTGAGTACGTGAAGACCCCGCCAGCACGCATGCGCGACATATCGTCTATCGCATTGCGCAAACGACAGGCTGGGGGGAGCGCTGCTCCACCAGCGGTCCAACCTGAAGGTAAGTTTTAAACTTTTCCAGGTTGTGTTTTGCAGGAATCTCTGTAAGCCTTACAGAGGTCCTGCTTTATTTCGGCGAAGTCTGCCGGGCCGCGGGAGATCCTTTATGGACCGCGAGGAACCCCAGTCGCTGACCACAGGGTCGGGGAATCCCGGTCACGACCTCGGGAAAACCCGCCTACGGATCGCGGGGAACCCGCTACGGAGGCCGCGATGCGGGTAGCGGGCGGCGTTACAGTTCGCCTTTTTCGAGTCGCCGGCAGTGGAGCCAGCGGCTTCAGACTAGTGGCAACCCACTGGAGGGTAAGCCACTATTTTTTCCAGGAACCGCGGGGATACCAGGCTCGGGGGGGGGGGGGGATACCCGGCTGGGGGAAAACCCGACATGGGCTTTGCGGGGAATCCCTTCTACAGGGACCGCAGGGAACCCGCTACGGAGACCGCAGACTGCGGGTAGCGGGCAGCGGTCGAATCCGCCTTTTACAGATAACAAGACCTGCAGGTAAGTTCTTTACTCTGGGGTCGTTTTTTGTTCCATTTCTGTGTTACAGGGAAGGAACTATGGACAAGTCCGTAACGAAGTCCAAACGGGCTGCATCCAGACTGGCTGGACCACAGAAGTACGGGCAGTCAGCAGCGGCCGACTGCATCAGGATCGCAATCTATGCGGTCAGCAGTCTCCGTCCCGGCACCTGTACAGTCTGAATCAACACTACAGACTGGTGGAAAGACCAAGCAGAGGACGGACAGGCCATAGACTCGGACGAGTCGGGCCGTGAAGAATCACCGCAGGCAGGCAGCGACCGAGATCGCATATCCCACATGGGCGGTTGATGGAGCAGATGCTCCAATGTGACGTGCTCCAGGATATGGAGCCTTGTCACCATGGGCCTCCTAGGACGGCCATGGCAGCACCTCGTTGAGGGCTGCATAATGCATCTCCCTCGACAGAGGGGAGCATTAGGAGTCACTTCTGGGCTGACTCTGAAGACATGGGGTTGGCTGAAGATGCCACAAGTCTACTATGCACCCACCAGCAGACACCGAAGCTGGTGAAAGCCGAAGGCCGTACGATCAGAACAGAGGTCTTTTTAGACCGCGGCCCAGAACGGCCTTCGTGGAAGATGCGCCAACCCCGCAAGAGTGTGGAAGGCATGTCAGGCAGCAGCTCCTGGTTCAGGGTTGCAAATTTCCTCCCACTCAAATGAGCCGGAGTGGTAGAGGGTGCTACTGAAGTGCACATATGCCTGAAGCGACACCTGATTCAGGGTTGCAATTCCTCCCACTCGATAAAACAGATGGTTGCAGATGGTGCTAAAGTACATACACATACCTAAGGCAGCTCCTGACTCAGGTTGCATAAGTCCTACCATTCGGATGTATGAAGGATGAAGCTGATTGAAGGATGAAGCTGGTTGGGGCAGCTCCTGGGCAGGTTGCATAAGTCCTCCCATTTGGAGTATGAAGGAGAAGCTTCCGATCACGGATACTAGTTGGTAATATTTACACTTGGGTTTTACAGATCAGATTAGTTTATACTGCACAGCATTCAAGCACCAGAGTTCTCGAAAACATGGTTGGCTTTGCCTTTTTAGGCAGAATCGCAATTGGGGCAATGAGGCCTGTTCATTGTTAACAGGTACAACTCGCTTGTGCAGTATAGACATTTCTGAATAGGGACGTTCGTGACTGTTAACTATCATGGGATCAGTTTCCATTCACAAGGCACCAGAGATATTTCAAAATTTAGCTGGAATTGAGTTCTCATCCATCCACTTAAATTTAAGTTAAATTTACGTTGATACCAACTGAAATTATCTGGGACCACCCTGAGGCAAGAGATTGGAATCAATTCTCAAGTACCATTGTTACCAGGCCTTACCTATTCCCGGCTGAAACTATCAAAGTCACCATGATGGACGAATAGTATTCAGCATTGCTCCATTAACTTTTCATCAATTATCTTCAGTTAATTACAAACTGATGCTATTGCTCAAAGATGGAAAATTACTAATATCAGCTCTAAATTACGGAGACGGATGGGATTTGCATGAGTTACCAAATGTTCAGTTATATGGTATCAACTACTTACAGACAACAGGTGCATTCTGTGGATTAAGGGGTGCATGCTTAAGTCCAAGTTGATTCACTTTGGTGGAGGTATATGTTGATCACATGGGTATAATCAGTCAAAGTATCCGGTGATAATTTACCTAACCTCATCTAGCACTGGTATATCATCAATTGTCAATACAGAATTGATGTTGGATCGCTAAGTGTTTAATGACATTGTGGCTCGATGAAACGCTGAAGATCGAAATGTCTGCATCCAGGTTCAATCACCAGTTGCAATATATGTGGCATATCAATGGCGATGGATGTATTCTCTAATGCTCTAGTGACCTACATTCTGGTGTAGATGTGTGACCTGTACCTTCTGCCTGAGATGAGTGTGTGGCCAGGATGATGTGGGTCCTTGATGATGCTGCCACTCGTGTATCCTCTGCCCTTTCTCTCCCTCTCCCTATTTGCAACAGAGACAGTCCCGCTAGTCCTTACCTTTCACCCCATCAGCCCTCACATACAACACATAATCCTGCGATATTTACGCCAGCTCAAACAGTATCCCACCACTAGTCAAGCCTTCCCATCTCCACCCCTTTTCACCTTCCGCAGAAATTGGTCCCTCTGCAACTCCCTGGTTAACTGGTCCCTTCCCACCCAAACCACCCCTTCCCCAGGTACATTCCCCTGCAGGAGATGCAACATTTACCCCTATACCTCCTCCCTTGAATCTGTCCAGGCACCCCAACAGTCCTTTCAGATTAGGCAAAGGTTCACTTGC
Source organism: Malacoraja senta (assembly GCA_038087875.1). Taxonomy (NCBI): domain Eukaryota; kingdom Metazoa; phylum Chordata; class Chondrichthyes; order Rajiformes; family Rajidae; genus Malacoraja; species Malacoraja senta. The sequence continues at coordinate 158,993 of JAXLNO010001656.1, forward strand.
ACCTCCTCCAACCTCATCTACTGTATCCCTTGTTCAAGATGTGGACTTTTTTACATCGGCAAGACCAAACATACATGGGGCAATCGTTTAGCTGAACACCTTTGTGCAGTCCGCCTGAACCGAACTGATCTCCTGGTTGCTAAACACTTTAATTCTCCTTCCCATTCCCACACTGACCTTTCTGTCCTAGGTCTCCTGGTTGCTAAACACTTTAATTCTCCTTCCCATTCCCACAGGTCTCCTCCATTGTCAAAGTGAGGTTAAACACAAATTGGAGGAACAGCATCTCATATTTCTCTTGGGCAACTTACAGCCTCGTGGTATGAATATTGATTTCTGTAACTTCAAGTAACCCCAGCATTCACTTTCTCTTTATCCCTCCCCCACGCAAGTCGCACCAGCTTCTCGTTTTCATCCAACAGCTAACAATGGCCTGTTTCCTTATTTTTGCACATCTTTCATTCATTGTTCTTTATCTCTCTGCATCAACATCTATATCTCTCATTTCCCTTTTCCCTAACTAGTCTGAAGAAAGGTCTAGACCCAAAACGTCACCCATTCCTTTTCTCCAGAGATACTGGCTGTCCCACTGAGTTACTCCAGCATTTAGTGTCTATCTTCGGTTTAAACCAGCATCTGCAGTTCCTTCCCACACAATTAAAGTTTGCCTGCAGTTCCACGATTTGTGCAGAATGCTCACTCACACTTTGGGTCTTGGTTTGACATCCACATTGTGGTCCATTTGATTCCCAGCTCCTTGGCATATTCATCAGACCAGCAACTCGCAGTGAGGAGGAACCGGCTTGCAGGTCCTGTAGTAAATGTTGCCCCGGTGCTGGAAGGCAACAAGGGTCTGTTCCTCCTCCTTTCTGGCACTGTTGACAAATCTGGAACACAATAAGCACAGATAGAGGGGACAACAATCGCTTACAATTATAAGTGAACACAGGATGTAAAGTATATTAATAAAGTCTGGTGAATGACAGATGTCTCCAGCCATGGCCCAAAATCAACCTTAAATATTGTACACCCTTTGTCAGCACTCTGCTGAAGGAAACTTGAACTTTGTTTCTCTTCCCACAGATGCAGCCTGACCTACGGAGTATTTCCAGTATTTTCTGTTTTTATGCTAACCTCCCATCTGGGGCGCCGTCGAGTATGGCTGCCCTGCCAGCAGCTGTTAGTTCTTTTCACCCTTTTTTTATTTTTAGTTAGTTGAAAGTGTTTGTTTTGGAGGTCTTTAGTCTTTTTATGTGGGGGGTGGGGGGTGGGGTTATGGGGAAACTATTTTCTCAGTACCTACCTGGTCGGAGTTGCGGCTTTTCTCTGAGCCGTATCTTCGCCCCTTCCTTGCGGCCTACGGGCAGACTGGAGTGGCGTTTTCCTGCCGGGACCGGCCAGGACTTCAGCTTCGGCGGCGGCACAGCGCTGAAGTACCATCGCGGAGCGGGCGATGCCTAACCCGGGTCACCGTGCAGTAAGCTCCGGAGTGCTGTGACAGCCGGCACCAACATCGCGGAGCTGCGGTCTGTGGAGCTTCCAGCTGCGGGCGGCGCTGAGCTTGGAACACCGCGGAGCCTGGGATCTCACGACGAGGTCGCCAGAGTCGGAGCATCGACCAGCACGGCTCGTGGACTTCGGGAGCCGCGGTCTACTGGGAGGAGGCGGCCGCTCCAGACACTCCGGGCCCCCGAGAGTGTTCACCCGACGCCGGAGCTTCATCATCCGTCAAGAGGGCCTGAGGCATCGGGCTGCCGTATCGGCGACTACAGAGGCCTCAATAGGCCCCGACTATGGGTGAACTGGGGATGGGACTGGACTTTGCTGCCTTCCCCCACAGTGGGAACCATTGTGGGGGGTTGTTTTTATGTTGTTAAATTCTTTGATGTTATCTTTATTTGTGTGCTGCATGGCAAGTCAAATTTCACTGCACCAATTGGTGTATGTGGCAATAAATGTCTATCTATCTATCTATCTATCTATCTATCTATCTATTACTGTTGTTGTTATTGTATTCTTGATTACTTTCTATTGATCTGCATGTTATTGTGTTAACAGACTTGTTAAGCTGCAAGAAGTTAGAATTTCATTGTGTAACAATTCAACATTGTTGACCTGACTATCTGGAAAGTTTAGTTTCAGGAGATGCCGGCTGTGTTATTTACAGGGAGACAAAGACGGAGCAGCTGTGATGTAGCGTGGCGTGAAGTGAGGTATTCTTCCCTTAGAATACTGATTTCACGGAGATACCACAGATATTAACATCAAGACCTGATTTTAAACTGTGGCATCTGTCTCCCAGCCACAGATCAAGACATGACAGGCTGGATATTTGATGCAAAGTTTAGCAGCATCAGGTGACATTCCAGGAGCTTGAGGCTTGAGAAATGAGTTGTGGATCATGGAGTGATCCAAGGAGAAAGGCTGGTTTAGGCAGAGAAGGCATCTCCCAGATAGAGTGCTGATTTATTCTGGATAAAGAGGAAAATGGAACATTTCCTTTCCCCGAGTCCCATATTTCCCATTTATCTTCTCTTTCCCTTCACTTGCCTGGCTTTGTCCCGCCCCACCTCCCTTTTCCAGCTTTATTCCCTTATACTCCATCAGTTTGGAAAAAGTCCCACCTGAAATGTTGTCTGTCGATTCCCTGCACAGATGCTGCCTGACCCACTGAATTCCTCGAACACTTTGCTTTTAGTCCAAGATTCCAGCATCTGCAGTCTTGTGTCTCCTTATTTAAATAACCCAGTTATTGCTTATTATTATGATCAGCATTAGTCTTTCCTCACTTCATCCAGTTCCATTTAGATTCATCCTGTGCATCAATGTATTCAGTGTCATTGTTTGCCTTACTGATCTATAAAAAGATATTTGGTTAAAAAAACATTGATAAAGAAAACAAAGGTGAAGCTTACACAGTTCCCAGTATAAGGATAAGCACGTATGTGAGGATGCTCTTCATTGACTATAGCTCTGCATTCAATAGGGTCATCCCCACCAAGCTCACCACCAAACTCCACCAGCTAGGCCTCAGCTCGCCGATATGCGATTGGATCCTGAACTTTCTGACGGAGCGACCGCAAGCAGTGAGACTGGGCCCGCACCTGTCCTCCACTATCACCCTGAGCACCGGCACACCACAGGGCTGTGTACTAAGCCCCATGCTCTACTCCCTCTTCACTCACGACTGTGTCCCTGCATTCGACACCAACACCATCGTGAAGTTTGCAGATGACACAAGAGTGATTGGGCTGATCACCAACGGTGATGAAACAAAATACAGAGCGGAGGTGCAGAACCTGGCGGACTGGTGCGCTCATAACAACTTGTCACTAAACACCTCCAAGACCAAGGAGCTGATTATTGACTTCAGGAGGTCCCATAATGGAGAATACGCCCCAATCTCCATTTACGGGGAAAGTGTGGAGAGAGTGTCCAGCTTTAAGTTTCTGGGCACTCACATTTCAGAGGACCTCACATGGTCCACCAACACCGCTGCGCTGGTCAAGAAGGCACAGCAACGACTGTTCTTCCTGAGGACATTAAAAAAGACTGGTCTGCCCCAACAGCTGCTGACAACGTTCTACCGCTGCACCACAGAGAGCATATTAACGTATGGCATCTCTGTGTGGTATCTCAGCTGCACGGAGGCGGAGAGGAGAGCTCTTCAGCGCGTTGTCCACAGAGCGCAGAGGATCATTGGGACAGAGCTACCAGCCTTGGAGGGCATCTACCACACACGGTGCCTCAGGAAGGCCGTCAGCATCCATAAGGACTCATCACACCCTTGTAACGGACTGTTTGAACTACTTCCCTCCGGCAGACGTTACAAGGCCTTCTACGCCCGAACCTCCAGACTCAGAAACAGCTTTATTCCAAGAGCTATAGCGGCTCTGAACCGGCCCTGCTGAATGCCCCCCCACCCACCCCCCCTGGACAGTCTCCCTCGGATGGTCACGTCACTCAGCTTGCTTATTTATTTTACTTTTCTTGTACATCGGTGGAGCTGCATACTAAATCTCGTTGCACTGACGTGCAATGACAATAAAATATATTATTATTATTATTATTATTATTATTATTATCAGTTTGTAATAGGTTCTTTAATTTTGGTAATCTCACTGTTCTAATGATTTCTTACTGGTCAGAAATGTAAAATGCATTCTCAAACAAGCAGGTCAGACATCAGGGTGAAAGAGGGGCAGCAGACCAGGAAGGAGATGGAGCACTGATTTAGCTCAGAGATTGGGTGAGGGAGAGGATGCCAGTCTGAGCAGTGAACTGAGAATCACTGCTTTTCAGTTAGCTTTGAACTGTTTCAGTTAAGGGCCTGTCCCACGGGCATGCGACTCCATGCGACAAGCGCAACCTAACCGCAAGCGGGGGCAGCGCGGAGGTCGAGTGATCCCCGCACAGGGCCGATCCCACCAGCATGCGGCTGCACGCGGCAAGCGCTACCAAACTGGAAGCGGGGGCCGCGCGGAGGTCGAGTGACATCAAGATGGTGCGTACGGCGGCGCGCACGGCCGTTGAGGCGGCTGTGTCCGGCCTCGAGGCGGCTGCGTCCAGCATCGAGGCGGTGCGCACGGTCGTCGATGCAGCGCGCATGGCCTCGATGCGGCTGCGGGGCGGCAGGCCGTTGCCGCACGGAATTTTTGAACAGTGTCAGTTTTTCGGAGCCCCGCGCGATGTCGGGACCAGCTCCGCACAACTCCATACGGCTCCGGCGATCGAAGTGGGACCGGCCCCGCGACCTCCGCGCGGCCCCCGCTTGCGGTTAGGTCGCGCTTGCCGCATGGAGTCGCATGCCCGTGGGACAGCAAGTAAGAATTTCAATGTTCCATCTGGGACATCTATCTTCTTCTACACTATTACTAAAACTCTCATGTTGATCACTTCCGGTCTGCGTTGTAGACTAAGGTACCCTATATCGCTGGGATTTTTAAGCCACCTTACTCACCGTTCTCTGCTGCTCCATGTTTTGTTCCGATCGGTGAAATATTAGGAAAGTTATTCGCCAGGATGGCAACGCCCCTTCCTGCACCCGCTATCAATCACCGGCCGCGAGAATAAAGCTGAAGGAGCGTGGACTGTGCTCTATGTTCTGTGAGCGGGGTCTATGTTCTGTGAGCGAGGCTGTGTTCTGTGAGTGGGGACTGTGTTCTGTGAGTGGGGACTGTGTTCTGCGAGCGGGGGCTGTGTTCTGCGAGCGGGGACTGTGTTCTGTGTACTGTGAGCAGGGGCTGTGTTCTGTGAGCTGGGACTGTGTTCTGTGAGCAGGGGCCCACTCACCACCGCCTCCCCTACCTACACACATCCCCCCCTCACCCTCACCCACTCCCCTCCCACACATTACTCCACACTCCCCCCTACCACACACCACCCCCTCCCAAATACACAGCTTTCCACATGCACCCCCTCCCCTACCCCACAACCCCCCACCCTCGCCAATGAAGCCGTCCCCTTCCCCCGGCTACAGAACGCTCCCGTCGTTGAGTTGGGGGAACAGGTGAGTGGTGGAATATTGCGTTGGAGGACCAGCCCTCCCGTGTGAACATGGGACCCAACGGGTCCCACTTAGTCTAGCATGACAAAACTCTCTTGTCTCTTGACTTGATGACTGATTAGACTGCAAAATAATTCAACTACAAACAATTTGTAATAAAAACAGAGCATTCAGGAGATACCCAGCAAGTCAGGCAGCATCTGTGCAGGATAAAACACAGCTCACATTTCAGGATGATCTTTCATCAACAAATATTATTAAACCTGCTGAGTATTTTCCATGATTAACTATTGGAGTCACTTACCATCCATGAATACCCACTGACAGCAGCTTCTTCTTCATTTGAAACCTCTCCTTCATAGGGTCCAAAATGAACAATCCTGGGAATAACCTTCCCTTCATTCCAGACGCCAAGACCAGCTTTACGAATTTTGGACGTGGCAATGCTGAGACCCTCTGGAAGAGTTAAACGTGCTCTACCTGGGTGATTGGAATCAATGACAGTGTCCTTCATAAAGACTGGTGGGCCGTGCACAGGGCATTCTTCAATAAAAACATTCTCGCAGGCTTCACAAACTGAAACAGAAAATGCAAAATTAAGAACTAATCAGGGTGTTGGCATTATTGAAAGTGGCTGGACTTTGTACTGAAAATGCTCAATGATCCACAAAAGATGTTATCTTTTTAGAAGTATCTCAGAATATAATACTACCATGATGCAGATGCTATGCAGAAGATTACTCTTCTGAGGAAGCATTCAAAATGTGAGAGGTTAATAGTGGCCAATCTGTAAAGAATCCCTTCATGATGTTTGTCTGTCACCATGAATATCTTGGGGGGAAGATGCCGCTATTTAATTCCAAATGACAGCTGTGTTTAACTGTACGGATATTTATAAACATCAAGAGAAAAATCCTGACCACAGAGTATAATTTTAAATCTAGTAATAACAAGCATGATGTAATGTAGAGAGTATGTTTGACGGTAACATGGGTACATGGTGTCAACTCCAAGAAATGTGTGTTGAAGGATAAAAGTCTATTATGTGAACTACTGAAGCATTTGTAACCAGGCAGATGAATTAAGACCATAGACATAGACAATAGGTGCAGGAGTAGGCCATTTGGCCCTTCGAGACATTCAATGTGATCAAGGGTGATCATCCACAATCACTACCCCGTTCCTGCCTTCTCCCCGTATCCCTTGACTCCGCTAGCCCTCAGAGCTCTATTTAACTCTCTCTTGAATGCATCCAGTGAATCGCCCGCCACTGCCTTCTGAGGAAGAAAATTCCATAAATTCACAACTCTGGGTGAAAACGTTTTTCCTCATCTCAGTTCTAAATAGCCTACCCCTTGTTCTTAAACTGTGGCCCCTGGTTCAGGACTCCCCGAACATTCTCAAATTACTCTTTGCTTCCGGTCTGCCAACCAATTTTCTATCCATGTCAACACCCTACCCCCAATACCATGTGCTCCAATTTTAGTCACCAGTCTCCCGTGCGGGACCTTATCAAAGGCTTTCTGAAAGTCTAGATACACTACATCCACTGGCACCCCTTTATCCATTTTACTTGTCACATCCTCAAAAAATTCCAGAAGATCAGTCAAGCATGATTTCCCTTTCATAAATCCATGTTGACTTGGACTAATCCTTTTATTGCTATCCAAATGCCCCATTATTACCTCTTTAATAATTGACTCCAGCATCTTTCCCACCACCAAAGTCAGGCTAACTGGTCTGTAATTCCCCGTTTTATCTCTCGCTCCTTTCTTGAAAAGTGGGATAACATTAGCTATCCTCCAATCCTGAATCTATTGAACATTGGAAAATTAGCACCAATGCGTCCACTATTTCTAGAGCCACCTCCCTGAGGACCCTGGGATGCAGACCATCAGGTCCAGGGGATTTATCATCCTTCAGTCCCATTAGCCTACCCAATACTATTTCTCGCCTAATGAAAATTTCTTTCAGTTCCTCTACCCCCTTAGATCCTCTGTCCTCCAGTACATCTCGGAGATTGTTTGTGTCTTCCTTAGTGAAGACAGATCCGAAGTACCTATTCAACTCTTCTGCCATTTCCTTGTTGCCCATAATAATTTCACCCGTGTCTGCCTTCAAAGGACCCACATTTGACTTTGCTACTCTTTTTCCCTTAACATATCTAAAGAAGCTTTTACTGTCCTTCTTTATATTCCTGGCCAGCTTCCCTTCGTACTTCATCTTTTCAGCCCGTATTGCCCGTTTTGTTTCCTTCTGTTGTCCTATGAAAGTTTCCCAATCCTCTGGCTTCCGGCTACTCGTTGCTGTGTTATACATCTTTTCTTTTAGTTTTATTCTATCCCTAACTTCTCTTGTCAGCCACGGTTGCCTCCTACTCCCCTTAGAATCTTTCATCCTTTTTGGAATGAAATGATCCTGCGTCTTCCGGATTATGCCCAGATATTCCTGCCATTGCTGTTCCACCGTCATTCCTGCTAGGATCTACCTTGGCCAGCTCCCCTCTCATGCCTTCATAGTCCCCTTTGTTCAACTGCATCATTGACACTTCCAATTTAACCTTATCCCTCTCATCCTTCTAAATTCCAGAGTGTAGAAGCACAGCCGCTCCATTCTCTCAGCATATGACTGTCCCGCCATCCCGGGAATTAACCTTGTGATCCTTCGCTGCACTCCCTCAATAGCAAGAATGTCCTTCCTCAAATTTGGAGACCAAAACTGCACACAACACTCCAGGTGTGGTCTCACTAGGGCCCAACTACAGAAGGACCTCTTTGCTCCAAAACTCATGTTATGAAGGCCAACATGCCATTCGCTTTCTTCACTGCCTGTTGTACCTGCATGCTTACTTTCATTAACTGATGAACAAGGACCCCCAGATCCCGTTGTACTTCCCCTTTTCCCAACTTGACACCATAATCTGCCTTCCAGTTTTTGCTACCAAAGTGGATAACCTCACATTTATCCACATTAAACTGCATCTGCCATGCATCTGCCCACTCACCCAACCTGTCCACGTCACCCTGCATTGTCACAGCATCCTCCTCACAGTTCACACTGCCACCCAGCTTTGTGTCATCTGCAAATTTGCTAATGTTACTTGTAATCCCTTCATCTAAATTATTGATGTAAATAGCAGCGGTCCCAGCACCGAGCCTTGCGGTACCCCACTAGTCACTGCCTGCCATTCTGAAAGGGACGCGTTAATCCCTACTCTTTGTTGGCCCTACTAATATAATTTTACATGAGAGCAACTATGATGAACAGTTTTGGCTCCGGAAATCATGTGGTGGAATAGACAAAAGATAATAGGTGCAGGAGTAGGCCATTCGGCCCTTCGACCCAGCACTGCCATTCAATGAAATCATGGAGAAGAGAGAAGATAAATCAAAAATGTCAACGAAATAGAGCACTTCACAAAAGGGAAATCATATACTTGTGGACAACTTCAGTCTTCATATAGAAAGGAAACAAAATGCTGAATTCGTGGGAAGATGAATTTGAAACTAAAATGAGTCTGGAAACGATGTATCCAAGACGAATGCTGGAAATTCCCAGCAATTCAGAGAACAATTAAGGAAAGAAAAACTGTGTTAACATCTGACATTGAAGTTCTAACAAAGGGTCTTCCTCCTCATACATTAGTTGTGTTTCTCTTTCCACAGATGACTCTGGATATCTTGTGGAACATGACAGATTAGCTGGAAGCTTCACAACAAAGAATCCTCTGGGAAACCATGTTTAAATGACAGGAATGTACATTGATCTTATGTGATAAAGTGAAATTAGAAATTTATATTGTCATTTACTGATATATTAAAGTATTTGATGAGGAAATTAGATGAAAAGTTATGACAGTAGGTAAACAATAGTAACTATTTAAAGGCAAGGATCAGTCCAGGATAATATCTTAGTCAGTGCAAGGCACCTGCAATGTTTCCAAGATTACTGCTGATAAGAAGGTGGGTGGCAAAACAACTCACCAGATTCCCAGAAAATGACATAACAGGAAAAGTTAAAACAAGAAGATAAAGAAAGAATAACATGTAATTGTTCTTCCCACAATGTACCACAACAGTTTGAGTCCGTCCACTCACCTGCCTTCCTCCGGTCACAACCCCCATCCTTAGAAACATAGAAAATAGATGCAGGAGTAGGCCATTCGGCCCTTCGAGCCTGCACCGCCATTCAATATGATCATGGCTGATCATCTAACTCAGTATCCTGTACCTGCCTTCTCTCCATACCCCATGATCCCTTTAGCCACAAGGGCCACATCTAACTCCCTCTTAAATATAGCCAATGAACTGGCCTGAACTACCTTCTGTGGCAGAGAGTTCCAGAGATTCACCACTCTGTGTGAATTTTTTTTTTCTCATCTCGGTCCTAAAGGATTTCCCCTTCATCCTTAAACTGTGACCCTTTGTTCTGGACTTCCCCAACATCGGGAACAATCTTCCTGCATCTAGCCTGTCCAACCCCTTAAGAATTTTGTAAGTTTCTATAAGATCCCCCCTCAATCTTCTAAATTCTAGCGAGTACAAGCCGAGTCTATCCAGTCTTTCTTCATATGAAAGTCCTGACATCCCAGGAATCAGTCTGGTGAACCTTCTCTGTCCTCCCTCTATGGCAAGAATGTCTTTCCTCAGATTTGGAGACCAAAACTGTACGCAATACTCCAGGTGTGGTCTCACCAAGACCCTGTACAACTGCAGTAGAACCTCCCTGCTCCTATACTCAAATCTTTTTGCTATGAATGCTAACATACCATTCGCTTTCTTCACTGCCTGCTGCACCTGCATGCCTACTTTCAATGACTGGTGTACCATGACACCCAGGTCTCGTTGCATCTCCCCTTTTCCTAATCGGCCACCATTTAGATAATAGTCTACTTTCCTGTTTTTGCCCCCAAAGTGGATAACCTCACATGTATCCACATTATACTGCATGTGCCATGCATTTGCCCACTCACCCAGCCTATCCAAGTCACTTTGCAGCCTCCTAGCATCCTCCTCACAGCTAACACTGCCCCCCAGCTTCGTGTCATCCGCAAACTTGGAGATGTTGCATTCAATTCCCTTGTCCAAATCATTAATATATATTGTAAATAGCTGGGGTCCCAGCACTGAGCCTTGCGGTACCCCACTAGTCACTGCCTGCCATTCTGAAAAGGACCAGTTTACTCCTACTCTTTGCTTCCTGTTTGTCAGCCAGTTCTCTATCCACATCAATACTGAACCCCCAATACCATGTGCTTTAAGTTTGTATACTAATCTCTTATGTGGGACCTTGTCGAAAGCCTTCTGAAAGTCCAGATATAACACATCCACTGGTTCTCCCTTATCCACTCTACTAGTTACATCCTCGAAAATTTTTATAAGATTCGTCAGACACGATTTATCTTTCGTAAATCCATGCTGACTTTGTCCAATGATTTCACCACTTTCCAAATGTGCTGCTATCCCATCTTTAATAACTGACTCTAGCAGTTTCCCCACTACCGATGTTAGACTAACTGGTCTCTCTCCCTTTTTAAAAAGTGGGGTTACATTAGCTACCCTCCAATCGTCAGGAACTACTCCAGAATCTAAAGAGTTTTGAAAAATTATCACTAATGCATCCACTATTTCTGGGGCTACTTCCTTAAGTACTCTGGGATGCAGCCTATCTGGCCCTGGGGATTTATCGGCCTTTAATCCATTCAATTTACCTAACACCACTTCCCGACAAACCTGGATTACACTCAGTTCCTCCATCTCCTTTGACCCGCGGTCCCCAGCTATTTCCGGCAGATTATTTATGTCTTCCTTAGTGAAGACAGAACCAAAGTAGTTATTCAATTGGTCTGCCATGTCCTTGTTCCCCATGATCAATTCACCTGTTTCTGACTGCAAGGGATCTACATTTGTTTTAACTAATCTCTTTCTCTTCACATATCTATAAAAACTTTTGCAGTCAGTTTTTATGTTCCCTGCCAGTTTTCTTTCATAATCTATTTTCTCTTTCCTAATTAGCCCTTTGTCCTGCTCTGCTGAATTTCTCCCAGTCCTCTGGTAGGCTGCTTTTTCTGGCTAATTTGTACGCTTCATCTTTTGTTTTGATACTATCCCTGATTTCCCTTGTTATCCACGGATGCACTACCTTCCCTGATTTATTCTTTTGCCTAACTGGGATGAACAATTGTTGTAGTTCATCCATGCAGTCTTTAAATGCCTTCCATTGCATATCCACCGTCAACCCTTTAAGAATCAATTGCCAGTCAATCTTGGCCAATTCACATTTCGTACCCTCAAAGTTACCTTTCTTTAAGTTCAGAACCCTTGTTTCTGAATTAACAATGTCACTCTCCATCCTAATGAAGAACTCAACCATATTATGGTCACTCTTGCCCAAGGGGCCACGCACAACAAGACTGCTAACTAACCCTTCCTCATTACTCAATACCCAGTCTAGAATAGCCTGCTCTCTCGTTGGTTCCTCTACATGTTGGTTTAGATAACTATCCCGCATAAATTCCAAGAAATCCTCTTCCTCAGCACCCCTGCCAATTTGATTCACCCAATCTATATGTAGATTGAAGTCACCCATTATAACTGTTTTACCTTTGTTGCACGCATTTCTAATTTGCTGTTTGATGCCATCCCCAACTCCACTACTACTGTTAGGTGGCCTGTACACAACACCCACTAGCGTTTTCTGCCCCTTAGTGTTTCGCAGCTCTACCCATATCGATTCCACATCCTCCAAGCTAATGTCCTTCCTTTCTATTGCGTTAATCTCCTCTCTAACCAGCAATGCCGTGTGTTCACCATCCCCCCTGACCTCCCCCTCTGATACCGAACGGTCTGTCCTCAGCAGAGGCTTCAGCTTTGTTCCCCTCCATCCCCACCTCAATGAGTTCCGCGCCCGCCACGATGTGGAGTTCTTCTTCCGTCGCCTCCACATCCAAGCATTTTTCCATGGGAAGGAGTCCTCACCCCCTAGTGATGACCCCTTCTCCTGACCCCAACGGACCCCCTCCTCTTGGACCCCCCCTCATGGCTATTCTCCCGCTTTAGACTTTTTTATTTTAAACTGCCGGCGGGACATCAACTGCCTCAACATCTCCACTCCCCTGTCTCACTCAAACCTCTCCCCCCTGAACGTACAGCCCTCCACTCACTCTGCAACAACCCAGACTGGGTGATCAAACCTGCCGACAAGGGAGGTGCCGTGGTAATCTGGCGCACTGATCTCTACAAGGCTGAGGCCAGGCGCCAACTCTCAGACACCTCCTCCTACTTATTCTTGGACCATGACCCCACAGACCAGCACCAGGCCATTATCTCAAACACTATGACTGGCTTCATCACTTCCGGCTCCCTGCCCTCCCAAGCCTCCAACCTCATCTTTCCCCAGCCCCGCATGGTCCAATTTTACCTTCTCCATAAAATCCACAAACCTGACTGTCC
>JAXLNO010001657.1:0-108487 GCA_038087875.1 Malacoraja senta
CCCCTTGACCCGGGCGGCCTGCGGCATACCTTAAGGTAGGGCCGGGTAGGCGGCAGCATAGTTCTGCAGGGCTGGGCAGTCGGCTGCAGACATCAGGTCTCCCGAGGCTGCGTGCGTCAGGAGAAATCCAAATTTCAATTTGGATAGTCGGGGTCACCAATGTAGCGGCACCACACGTGGTGAATAAGGCCAGATGTCAGGCAGGTTCAAACAGTAGTTTTATTCAGGTGTTACATGTTAAGTTGGTCCGCTAACGTAATTATCATTGCTGCTGTAGCTTAGCGAAGTTGTTCTCTCGGGCTCAGCTACCTGTTGACTCCCTAGGTCTCAAGGTGAGATAAGCTTATGTAGCAGGACACTCCCCCTAGGCCGTGACGTCACGCGCCAGCCCTCGTAGCTACTGACGAGGGTTCGACCATAAGTGGTCTGTGTATCAGCTGACGCCACAGTTTGACTGCTGTTCCCCCCAGCACCAACTTCGCTGCTTCGAGAGGCATGGTTTGATAAGCTCTTCACCGATGCTGTGAGGTTTCTTAGTCTGTGTGATTCGATAAGCAATCCGGTATGAAGCCTCCAACGCTGCTTCATTTTGATGAGCGCAGTGAACTGTCGAATCGATGCAGGAACCCTTGAGTGCAGCTTCTTTTCATTTGAAATAGTCCACGCCCTTCCCCGCCAGGTTGCTGTGACAAGACTCCAAAATGGATCTTCAGTTTACTGGGCTTCATGCTCTCATGGCTCAAAACCTAGGCACAGATAACACATTGCGGCTTGACCACGGATTTTTGAACAATGCTTGTGAGTCCGAACTTGAGAAATGCTTCACTGTACGTGCGCGTCTTGGAAGACATGGCTCACAACACACACAGTTTGTGTGTGTAGACGCAGGGCCTCAGAGGAATTTTATCAGTGGGTGCAACGTTTCTTTCGGGCCCCCATCCCTTCTCCAATAGTCATCCTGTTTTTATCCACTACGCTACGGTTTTATGCCATGAGCTGTAGCCTGTAAGGCAAAAATGGGTATGGAAGATGAGAGAAGGGTGGAATGGAGCACTCTGTTGATTTTTGCATTTGAGGCCTTTTGCTCCTATACCCTCCATGATCAATATAAATAAATGTAAATAAAATAAAAGGATCAGAAAGCACATTTGTTTTGAACAATCATTGTTTACGCTACAATACAGATAAGGAGAAAGAATTCACATTGAAACATCCTTTTATATTTCAAAGCAGATCAGATCATCAGAAGACATAATTATTAGTAGAAAGTAAAAGAAGGTAGATATTTACTATAAATAAAGAGCTTTCCAGACATTGTTTTGTGAAAAATTTCAAATCACAGCATGAAAATTTATTAGAAAATAGGTGCAGGAGGCCATTCGGCCCTTCGAGCCAGCACCCCCTTCATTTGTGATCATGGCTGATCGTCCCCAATCAATAACCCGTGCCTGCCTTCTCCCCATATCCCTTGATTCCACTAGCCCCTAGAGCTCTATCTAACTCTCTCTTAAATCCGTCCAGTGATTTGGCCTCCACTGCCCTCTGTGGCAGGGAATTCCACAAATTCACAACTCTCTGGGTGAAAAAGTTTTTTCTCACCTCAGTCTTAAATGGCCTCCCCTTTAGTCTAAGACTGTGGCCCCTGGTTTTTCACTAACATCGAAAAAGGAAATTAAGAAGAATTTCTTTCAGAAAATAACATTTCATGAATAATTGGAGGCAATACACGCAGAGTGTGCTTAGGTGGAGAATAATAACATTTGACCTTTTTTTCACCAAAGTGACCCATAACTGGGGTTTGTGTCTACAGTCTACAATGGCAGCAATTGATAACCAAGCAAAAAATAACTATTACTTGATTATCAAAATACAGTGGCCCTCCTGGGCATTTAAGTAGATGGATGTGGATTTCCTTAAAATTGCTCCTAGTGTGCAGGGAGGGGGTGGTTGCAAAGGTGGGATCTAATAGAACCAGTGGGAATGGGTGATTGATGTCGGCATGGACTTGGTGGGCCGAAGGACCTGTTGCCATGCAGCACAATGGTGCAGCCCAAAACTAAAGTAAACTAAACTAAGATGCTGCTTGACCTCATGATTGTTTCCAACATTTTCTACTTTGACAGGAAAATAATATAGAAATAGAAACATATAAATAGAAACAAGGTGCAGGAGTAGGCCATTCAGCCCTTCGAGCCAGCAAAGCCATTCAATATGATCATGGCTAATCCAAAATCAGTACCCCGTTCCTGCTTTCTCCCCATATCCCCTGATTCCATTAGCCCTAAGAGCTATATCTAACTCTCTCTTGAAAACATCCAGTGAATTTGCCTCCACTGCCTTCTGTGGCAGAGAATTCTACAGATTCACAACTCTGGGTGTTTTTCCTCATCTTAAATTGTGAATACTGGTTCTGGACTTCCCCAACATGGGGGACATTTTTCCTGCATCTAGCCTGTCCAATCCCTTAAGAATTTAATATGTTTCTATAAGATTGCCTCTCATCCTTCTAAATTCCATTGAATATAAGCCTAGTCGCTCCTAGTCGCTCGAGAAATCACCTTCCGTAATCTAAAATCCATCGACCCTCACCATCTCTCTGACCTGCTCTCCACCACTCTCCCCCTGGACTCAACCCACATCTCACCTGATGATCTCACAAACCATCTCAATTCCACCTTGTCTACCTCCCTTAACACTCTGGCTCCCCTCAAAACAAGAACCGTAACTTTTAATAAATCTTCACCCTGGTACACACCTGCACTTCGTAAGCTGAAACAGATTGGTCGCCGACTTGAACGACTCATAAAGAAATCACCTCTCACAGTCCACCATGAAGCTTACAAACTCCACCTCACTGCCTACAAAGATGCCCTCATTGCTGCTAAATCTGCATACCTCTCATCCATATTAATCGACCCCCTGCCTAAACCACAGAACCCTCTTCTCCACAGTGTGCAACCTCCTCAAGCCTCGAGCCAACACTCTCCCTACCTCCACTCCGGATCTCTGCAACTCATTCCTCCACTTTTTTGCTGACAAAATCAGCACCATCTATCAATCCTTATCCCCTGTACCCGACTCCCCAGCATCTACTCCACCACCTACCAAGGCCCCTCCTTTCAACATCTCCGCTGATCTCCATACCCCTCCCCCTCACTGCTTCCTCTCCCAGTTTGACCCGGTCACCCCTACTGAAATCTCCAAACTCATCAGCTCTCCCAAACCCACTACCTGTTCCCTCGACCCTCTCCCCACTCCCCTGCTGAAGTCCTGCCTCCCCGCTCTCTGCCCCTACCTCACTAATCTCTTCAACTCCTCATTGTCCCAAGCAATTGTCCCCTCTGCTTTCAAAACTGCTGCTGTCACACCAATCTTAAAGAAACCTGGCCTTGATCCCTCCTCTCTCATTAACTACCGCCCTATCTCAAACCTCCCCTTTCTTTCAAAAACCCTGGAGCGTATCGTCGCGTCACAACTTCATTCCCACCTCCTCGCGTATAACCTATTCGAACCCCTCCAATCTGGCTTTTGCCCCCTCCATAGCACAGAAACTGCTCTCCTCAAAGTCCTCAATGACCTCCTTACCTCTGCTGACACTGGCTCCCTCAATATCCTCATCCTCCTCGACCTGAGTGCAGCCTTCGATACCGTCAACCATAACATCCTGCTCACCAGACTTAGGGACCTTGGCATTGAAGGTTCTGCACTCAGCTGGTTCCGTTCCTACCTTTCCAACTGATCCCACTTCATCTCTCTCCATAACCACACCTCTGCCATAGCCACTGTCACTCAAGGTGTTCCCCAAGGCTCCGTTCTTGGTGCCCTCCTCTTCATCATCTACATCCTCCCCCTTGGTCATATACTCCGTCACTTCAACCTGGACTTCCACTGCTATGCTGATGACACCCAGATCTATCTCAGCACCGTCCCCCCACCACCCCCCTCTCTCCCATATCAACTCCTGCCTATCAGCCATCAAATGTTGGATGCAACTCAACTTCCTTAAATTAAACAGTAGCAAAACAGAATTTCTCCTCATTGGCTCCAAATCAACACTCACTAAAATTAACAACCCCACTCTCACTATTGACGGCACCACTGTCTCCCCATCTCCTCAGGCACGCAACCTTGGCGTGATCTTTGACTCAACCCTCTCCCTTGAGCCTCACATCCGCCATGTTGTCAAAACATCATTTTTTCACCTCCGCAACATTGCCAAAATCAGATCCTCTCTCACACCCCCCGCTGCTGAAAGACTCATCCATGCCTTCATCTCCTCCCGACTGGACTACTGTAACGCTCTTCTCTTTGGAATCAATTCCAGCAACATCAACCGACTCCAACTGGTCCAGAATGCAGCCGTCCGACTCATTACCCACACCAAATCCTGGCACCACATCACCCCAGTTCTCAAAGAACTTCACTGGCTTCCCATTTCCCACCGGATCATCTACAAAATCCTGGTCCTCACCTACAAAGCCCTCAACAACTTAGCCCCCCCCTTATCTCACTGACCTCCTCTCCCCCTACCAACCCTCACGGTCCCTCAGATCCACATCAGCTGGTCTCCTCTCCACTCCGAAATCAAACCTCTGCACTTTTGGAGGCAGAGCCTTCTCCAGGGCAGCTCCCAGGCTATGGAATTCCCTCCCACAACTGATCCGAAACTCTGAGTCCCTCACCATCTTCCAGTCCCGCCTCAAGACCCATCTCTTCACCTCTGCATACCCTTAGTCCCATGTCCCCCTCCCCTTTGCATCTCTGTCTTACTGCTCTATTTTGTTTTGTTTATTCTTGACTCTCAATGTAAAGCGACTTTGAGTCCTGAAAAGCGCTATATAAATAAAATGTATTATTATTATTATTATTCTTTCATCATATGTCAGTCCCGCCATCCTGGGAATTAACTTGGTGAACCTACACTGCACTCCCTCAATAGCAAGACTGTCCTTTCTCAAATTAGGAGACCAAAACTGCACACAATACTCCAGGTGTGGTCTCACTAGGGCCCTGTACAACTGCAGAATGACCTCTTTGCTCCTATACTCCTCCTCTTGTTATGAAAGCCAACATGCCATTGATTTATTCACTGCCTGCTGTACCTGCATGCTTACTTTCATTGACTGTTGAACAAGGAACCCCAGATCCAGTTGTACTTCCCCTTTTCCCAATTTGACTCCATTTAGATAATAATCTGTCTTCCTGTTTTTGTCACCTAAGTGGATAACCTCACACTTATCCACATTAAACTGCATCTGCCGTGCATCTGCCCACTCATACAACCTGTCCAAGTCACCCTGCATCCTTATAGCATCCTCTTCACAGTTCACACTGCCACCCAGCTTTGTGTCATCTGCAAATTTGCTAATGTTACTTTTAATCCCTTCATCTAAATCATTAATGTATATTGTAAATAGCTGCGGTCCCAGCACCAAGCCTTGTGGTACGCAGGCACGTGCCATCAGGGTAGGCAAGGTAGGGACTGCATACCCTGACTAAAATTATAAAATGGTAATTATTAAATATAAATAGTAAAGGCATGGGAGAATTATGCCTTTCAAAGAAATTGATCTCTTAGGTAGGCATAATTCTCCGTGCCTTTCATGTGCAGCGCTTGCAACACGCGAAGGTCTGTTCAGCTGACGTGCCGTCAACACTGCTTCAAGCCGTCAATGACAAGGGGAGCTGAAGGCAGCTGAAATTCTGCCTTTGCAGTACTGCACAGGCGCAACAGCCTACTGCGCATGCGCAGCGCAGGTTTCTTGGCGGGTTTTTCAAATATGGTTTGTCATTATCTTAAGAGTATCTTAGGAAACAAAGAGAGAAGAATGGAATTTGTGTACCGATAATGTGGTAGGTAAATCTCTTGGTGCTATATGATTTTAAATACCGTATTTCCTGGGGAGGGGGGGAGAGCTCCTTTCACAGCATTTGGGGTGTATGGCCCGGGGTAAAGTTGCAGGGAGGGCAGGAGTGTTGTGAAGGAGGGTATCGGGGATCATGCCAGTAATCCACTTGCAACGCTCCTGGCACGGAGCCACCGCAATGTGGCCGGGGAGTGAATTAGCTCGGGTGACTGCGAGCGGCCGCCGGGACCGGACACCCCCCCCCCCCCGCCGGCCCCCGCTCACCTCTGGCAGTGCTCTCCGTCTGAAAACCTCTCTCCTGCCGCTCGCCGGCCTCGTTCATGTCAGGCGCTTCCCGCAAATCCTTAAATTCCGACAGAGCGATCAAGGGACCAATTGAGGTTACTCTGCTGTGGGAATTTAAGGATTTACGGGAAGCGGCTGACATGAGCGAAGCCGGCGAGCGGCAGGTGAGAGATGTTCAGATGTAGAGCACTGCCAGAGGTGAGCGGGCCGGCAGAAAGCGCTGAGGTCTCGGCGGCCGCTCGCAGCCACCCGAGCTACTTCCCTCCCCGGTCACAATGCGGTGGCTTCGCGCCCGGAACGCCGTGGTAGCGGTGAGTGAGTGAGTTACTGGCATGATCCCCGACTCCCTCCTTCTCAACACTCCTGCCCTCCCCGCAACTTTAACTCCTGGCCAGACTCTCCACACGCTGTGAAAGGAACTCTCCCCCCAATTGGTCCCTTGAACTAGTATTGTCATTCAATAAGATGACAACTGATTCAACTTGTCCCGGTGTGCTCCCGTTTTTCCCACCATCTCTCCACCTGCCGTCACCCTCCACCCCCCACCCATTCAGTAATTCAAAATGAAGGAGATTTGGAAGCCTTGAGAAAATTGAATTGTTACTTATTTTTATTTTTTATTTTTACGGAGAGGTGAACAATCTGCGCATGCGCGGTTTAAGATTTTTTTTTAAAGGCCGACTGACTGCCTACCCTGAGTAATTACTCATGGCACGTGCCTGGTGGTACGCCACTAGTCACCGCCTGCCATTCTGAAAGGGACCCGTTAATCCCTACTCTTTGTTTCCTGTCTGACAACCAATTTTCTATCCA
Source organism: Malacoraja senta (assembly GCA_038087875.1). NCBI lineage: Eukaryota > Metazoa > Chordata > Chondrichthyes > Rajiformes > Rajidae > Malacoraja > Malacoraja senta. The sequence continues at coordinate 6,966 of JAXLNO010001657.1, forward strand.
TGTCAGCACTCTACCCCCAATACCATGTGCTCTAATTTTGCCCACTTATCTCCTATGTGGGACCTTATCAAATGCTTTCTGAAAGTCCAGGTACACTACATCCACTGGCTCTCCCTTGTCCATTTTCCTAGTTACATCCTCAAAAAATTCCACAAGATTAGTCAAGCTTTGTAAATCCATGCTTACTCGGACCGGACCTGTTACTGCTATCCAAATGTGCCGCTATTTCATCTTTTATAATTGACTCCAGCATCTTCCCCACCACCGATGTCAGGCTAACTGGTCTATAATCTCCTGTTTTCTCTCTCCCGCCTTTCTTAAAAAGTGGGATAACTTTAGCTACCCTCCAATCCACAGGAACTGATCCTGAGTCAATAGAACATTGGAAAATGATCACCAATGCGTCTACAATTTCTAAAGCCACTTCCTTAAGTACCCTGGGATGCAGACCACCAGGCCCTGGGGATTTATCAGCCTTCAGTCCCATCAGTCTACCCAACACCATTTCCTGTCTAATATGAATTTCCTTCCGTTCCTCCGTCACCCTAGATCCTCTGGCCACTAGAACATCAGGGAGATTGTTTGTATCCTCCTTAGTGAAGACGGATCCAAAGTACCTGTTCAACTCGTCTGCCATTTCCTTGTTTCCCATAATAAATTCACCTTTTTCATTCTTCAAGGGTCCAACTTTGGTCTTAACAAATTTTTTCCTCTTCACATACCTAAAGAAGCTTTTACTATCCTCCTTTATATTCTTGGCTAGCTTACCTTCGTCTCATCTTTTGTCAAAGGCAGATGTTTCTCTGCCTTTTAAAACGTACTTTAAATATGTCCGAAATGTACATACTTTAAAACGTACTTTAAATATGTACTTTAAATATGTCCGAAAACATTAGGCTTGGCGGCGGAAAAAGCAGATCAATTTCTCAAGACATGGTTGCCTTTTACTGAATTTCTGCAACAACAGAATGGTTAAACACAAATTTAATCCCGATGCCAGGGATGGGTGGGGGGGGGGGGAAGGTATATCTCCATTTACTCTTTTCTTATCTCTTTTCTTTTTCTTGCACTTCTTTGGTAGCTTCGGGGTCTTTTTCTTGCTCTCTCTTATTTTACTTCTCTTTCTTCATTCTTTTTTCTCTTTTTTCCCCCTTTTTTTTCTTTTTTTTTGATTTAGGTTGCAATGTTAAAAATGAAGCGGTACAATAATTGTGTAACTGTTATGTCGATCGTCTTATCCCTGTACAATTGCTTCTAATAAAATAAATTATAAATTAATTAATAAATGAAAAAAATGTACTTTTGTAAAAACTTGCAAACGAAACAGGGGTAAAATTGCAAGATATGTTAACTAATATCTGCAGTACATCTCAAAGGTCATTTTTCATTTGTTCTACTGGTCTGAGAAATAATTAAGTTATATCTTGTCATATGCAGTACAGTTTTTACTTCCTTCTACCTGGCCATAATGAATCTGGCAGCTGGAAATCATCTTGTTGTATCTATGTATTTGCCTAACATATTGTGTGTATAAAGTGGCTTTTAAATGTATTCACCAACACCATACATCCATCAACTAATAGTCATGGAACAATAGCAACTTATATGTGACAGTTTGCAAAAGTTAATTCTATTCTGCATGGCTTTCTCATCCTTTGGTTTTGACATTAAAATATCGCTCCATCTGGCCCTTAAAACAGATGGCATAAAATCTTTACAATTATTCAAAAAGCAGGAGAATTTTCCCTGAACTATTGCTCCCAACATTTATTCCACAAATAGCATTGCACAAAACCATTATTTTGTCATTATTCCATTAATGTGGGATGTTGCTGTTTGCAACTTATTTGCCCCAATTCAGCAGTGAAGAAGTTGGAAGAACTATGAATGTACTGAAGTTGTGAATATTATAATGTGAAAGGAAAGTTGTGAAGGTAAGACACAATGTGTTGTGGAGTAACTCAGGGCAGGCAGCATCTCTGAAGAAGGGTCCCAACCCGAAACATCATCTATCCAGAGATACTAACCTGCTGAGTTACTCCAGTACTTTGTGTCTTTTTTTGTAAACCATCATCTGCAGTTACATGTGTGTACAAAACATGCAGGGAGTTGGGCAACAGACCAGCTCTAAAGAAAAGATTGTGTGATGAGGGGTTCAGAACATGTGGCAAAAAATAGGAAGATGGTAACCCAGAAAGGACAAGAGACAAATCCAGAAAATACGTATGGTAATACAGTAACATTTGGAATTGGGATATGAGTAGACCAGGTATCAATAGTAGTCTTGAGGAAAGAAACAGTAGCTACTTTGACAGCACAGTGGCACAGAGGTAGAGTTGCTGATTTACAGCACCAGAGATTCAGGTTCAATCCTGATACGATGCTGTCTGTATGGAGTGTGTATGTTCTCCTTGTGATCGCGTGGGTTTTTTCCGAGTGCTTTGGTTTCCTCCCACATTCCTAAGATGTGCAGGTTTGTATGCTAATTGGCTTGCGTAAAAATTGGCCCTAGTGTACAGGATATAGTGTATGGGTGATTACTGGTTGGCGTGGACTCGGTGGCCCGAAGGGCCTGTTTCCATGCTGTGTCTCTAAAACTAGAACTCAACTACACTGGATCAACTCTGGTGTCCTCCATCTGTTTAGAATTGGTGAGAAATCAGAATCAGGTGTCTTATATCACTGTGTCACACACAGTCTTCAATTGTATTACTACAGAATTTGTAGCGCTTTTAGAAACATAGAAACATAGAAAATAGGTGCAGGAGGAGGCCATTCGGCCCTTCAAGCCACCACCGCCATTCTTTGTGATCATGGCTGATCGTCCCCAATCAATAACCCGTGCCTGCCTTCTCCCCATATCCCTTGATTCCACTAGCCCCTAGAGCTCTATCTAACTCTCTCTTAAATCCGTCCAGTGATTTGGCCTCCACTGCCCTCTGTGGCAGGGAATTCCACAAATTCACAACTCTCTGGGTGAAAAAGTTTTTTCTCACCTCAGTCTTAAATGGCCTCCCCTTTAGTCTAAGACTGTGGCCCCTGGTTTTTCACTAACATCGAAAAAGGAAATTAAGAAGAATTTCTTTCAGAAAATAACATTTCATGAATAATTGGAGGCAATACACGCAGAGTGTGCTTAGGTGGAGAATAATAACATTTGACCTTTTTTTCACCAAAGTGACCCATAACTGGGGTTTGTGTCTACAGTCTACAATGGCAGCAATTGATAACCAAGCAAAAAATAACTATTACTTGATTATCAAAATACAGTGGCCCTCCTGGGCATTTAAGTAGATGGATGTGGATTTCCTTATTTAGGTACAGGTTCAAAGGTCAGTTTATTGTCACGGGCACCAATTAAGGCACAGTGAAACTCGAATTGGGTTCTAATGTTGTTTATAATAACAATGTTGAAAAGAGAAGTCGATAATAAATCTGAAAGGAAATTTTATGCAGGTGTGGGAAGACGACAAAGAAGTAGAAACAACGGTAGCTACGGTATTTTTTAAAATAAAGCAGAAGATCGGACGGAGTTTGTGGAAAGAAAACCAGTGGATACTTCAGGTTGATGAGTCTTTATCGGAATTTGGAAAAGATAAAAACAAAACAAGTTTTATGCTGCAGATTATGTTGAAATTAAACTTCCTGGTTGACGTCAGAACTGTGAAATGTCAACAACTTAAAGGTTAACTACTTTTCAGAGATGTTGCCCGACCGCTCAGTATTTCTAGCACTCTGTTTACATTTTCAGCTTTCAAGCATCTGAAGTTTTATTTTTGGTTATTGTGCAGTAAACTACATTGTGAGCAGTGAATACAGTATTCTTCATTAAGCAAAGTACAAGTAAATGGCTGTCACACCTGGAGAGTGTGAAGGTTCCCAGATAACTGAATAAGATGAAATAAAAGGGCTGATTTTCTATCTTGAGAAGGCATTATGCAAAAGGGAGAGGGTAATTGAGGATACTGAAGAATGAATCAGAAATGCTAAAGAGAAACATCTTGAGAAATGCTGAAAAAGGAGAGGGGGAGTGCGGTTTAGACGCATTTGGTAATGACATCAGGTTGGAGCTGCCAGAAATTGAGATAGATAATCTATAGATAGATAGAATAGATAGATAGAATGAAAGGTGAGATGAAAGAGGACCTTATTTTTGTTCTAGGTGAGAGTAGAAATGTGGAACAAACATATGTTATTAAGAGAGCTTTCAATTATGGTGAACATTTGAGATAAAACGAAGTCTGGGTATGGATGATGGCATCATCAGGACATATGCAATGGAGATAGAAAAACTGGTAAAATGGAATGGAGGCCTTACACAAAGCAGAATGAGTGGAATACAATCAAGGTAATCGTGGGAGTCGCCTTGCAGTGACCAATGATGCATGATTGTGACTTGGTGTGAGTTAAGACAGAGGCAACAAACTTTTGATCGGCTTAGTATTTTATGAATTAGAGCAGTAGTAGAGTTGCTACCTCACAGCGTCAGAGACTCGGGTTCATTCTTGACTACGGGTGCTGTCTGTATGGAGTTTGTACGTTCTCCCTGTGACCATGTGGGTTTTCTCCAGGTGCTCCGGTTTCCTCCCCACATTCCAAAGACGTGCAGGTTTGTGGTTAATTGGCTTCACTAAAAATTGTAACTTGTCCCTCGTGTGTAGGATAGTGCTAGTGTACGGGGTGATCTCTGGTCGGCACGGACACTGTGTGTCGAAGGGCCTGTTTCTGCTCTGCATCTAAACTAAACTAAACCAATGGAATCTTTCCATGCCGTTGGTTATGCCATTAGTACCTACTAAATGCTACTAGTTATGCTATTAGTATCTGGAATATCATAGTGATTAAACATCTGGATACTTGGAATCAAGCACACACTAATATATTCAGATGGAAGACGTCGTTTTGAATTCATGGTCGTTTGGGAGGAACATGGAAAATTGAGGCCACGTATATATGACATATTAAGATCAATTTGACACAATTTTGATCCAGTGTACTTCCCTGAATCATAAATAAAACATACAATTTATTAGTCATCTTGTCATGCTCTTAGAATAATAGAAATGTTGGTTTAGATGTATTTAAAGTCACACATTTATTTCTTTGCACAAATAAACATCAGTTAATCTGAAATCCATCTTGATGCTGAATAAACAGCTTGTCTGGCACAAAGTCTAAACAAAAATGCATGCTTGCTTCTCGTTTCTTCATGGGGCAGTGTTGTATATCGCCTTGTGTGGTTGGGATTAGTTGAAAGTGGCACCCTCTGACTGAAAAGTGTTGATTAGTGCCACAGCACATATGTGGATACACTAACCCATTGCTGTAAGCTCAATGACGTTTGACATGCAACCCTTGCAGTTTTCCTCCTTTGCTATACTTAGGACTGTCAGATCCTAAAGAGAAAAAGAACATTTTGTTGCTGGTTGCTATGTGAGACAAAGTGCTTCAGGTGCCAAGAATTTCTGTTTGGTTATGTTTGCCTCATGAACTGTTGCCTAGTAGCTGTGCATGATGTGGAAAGAAGATTAAAATAACAGAGATATATAGTTGTCATGTCAGAAGTCATAACTGGAGTTTATCCAAAGTAATGGGTTGCTAAACTTGGGAGTTCCTTTACGTATATAAATAGTTTGATTCTCGGAGAAGTAGTTCAGTATACTCTGATGATGAAAGCATCAGAAACTAGATACGTTATACAGAAGCATCCACATGAATTTACATTAATCTCACATTCAGAGACTAATTCAGCTTTCTCAGAATATAAGACTAAAATACATCTTATATTTTCCTAAAATAGTTCATAGTATCAACCAGTTCTTTTTTTCCCTATGTTACATTTATAATACATGTGGATCAAATTAATTTCCAGACACTTTGATTTTTTGGAAAGTCTAATGCACCTGTCGGTGCCTAAACTCTTTTGCAATGGGCACTAATGATTGTTTTGGTCAAGCATCCTCAATGCAAATCTCCATTGCATCTGCTTCTTTCCCAACTGATTCCACATTTAACAGAGCATCTGCCATAATTTCAATATTACCTATTTTCATCTTCATAAGCCTGGCACCTGTGGTCATTGGTATAATCAGACCACTGTGACAATCAGTAGAAGCAAGGAACTGCAGATGCTATTTTACACAAAAGGACACAAAGCGTTGGAGTATTTAGCGAGTCAGGCAGCATCTCTGGAGAACATGGATAGGTAACATATCAGGCCTGGACCCTTCTCCAGACCCCTTCTTCACTCACCTCGACAATTAGGTTGGAGAGAATAGGGAATCACCTGGGCTAGCCAATTACGTGGGGTCTGCAGTAGGTGGTGGAATGGGATGGGATTGGATGGGGACCAGGAGCTGCTGCAACAGTGGGAGGCTGGATCGACCAGAGCAGAGCTGGACACGATGAGCAGACTCAATCACTTACTCACTGAGTCAGTGAGGCCAGCTGGCAGTCACTCTTTCCTCACCTGCTCGCACTCCAATCACAGCTGTTTCCGGGATCCTCTCCCACACACTATTTGTTCATTTCCGACTACGAGTAGTTCTCGGGAACTGAACTCTCTCTTAACCTGTACTTTGGCATAACTGCCGATATTATGAGACATGTGTTCACAATGAATTGCAGGAGTTATTCGGAGAAATATATTAAACATTCTTTCATGGAGTAAACATTGGAAATATTGTACGATCGTTATGAAACCAGATATCATCAATGAGCAAAACTAGGGGAGAATTGAACATAGTGTACACATGTGCAGGAAGGAACTGCAGATGCTGGTTTATACCGAAGATAAACACAAAATGCAGGAGTAATTCGGCAGGACAGGCAGTATCTTTGCATAGAAGGAATGGATGACATTTCGGGTCCGAAACATGAATCATTCCTACTATCCAGTGATGCTGCTTGTCCCACTGAGTTACTCCATCATTTTGTGTATATCTTTGTAGTATACACAACATTTTTTTTGTTAATGATTGCCCCCTTACATAGAAAGTAAAATATAAAATACATGCTTACTACTCTTTTTTTACTGCCAGTTTTAAGTACATCTTCTAAGATAGGTTGGACAATATTACAATTTAATTAAATAAAGCATGATTTGAACATGGAGATCTAATCCTGCTGAGTATTTGTTTTTTGCCTGGTAAAGATTCTTCTGCATAACCAAATCCTGTGTCCGCATTCACCCTCCTGACTATAGAAAGGTAAACTGTTTCCCAAAGCTCTCTGCCGGGTACTCTCGTTTAACTCTCTTTCCTTTCATTTCTGGAACTTAGAACAGTACAGCACAGGAACAGGTCCTTCGCCCCACAATGTCCATGCCAAATATATTCCTTACCTGTCCATTCCCAGCATATCCATGTGCCCATGTAAAAGCCTTTTAAACACCACTATCTATCTATCTGCATCTGCCATCACCTCTAACAGCACGTTCCAGGAGCCACCACATTCTGTGCAAAAAAAACACATGCCCTGCACATCTCCTTTAAACTTTGCCCCTCTCACCTGAAAGCTATGCCCTCTTTGACATTGCCACCCTGAGTAAAAGATCTGACTGTCTATCCTATCTATGCCTCTCATCATTTTATATACTTCTATCAGGCCTCCAACGCTCCAGAGATAACAATCCAAGTTTGTTCAACCTCTCCTTATAGCTAGTACTGTCTAATCCAGGCAGCATTCTGTTAAACCAATTCTGCACCTCTCCAAAGCCTCCACATCCTTCCTGAAATCTGACGACCAGAATTGCACGCAGAACTGCAAATGTGCCCTAAGCAAAGTCCTATAAAGTTGCCTATATAGGACTTGCTGACTCCTAGCTCAATACCACGACTGTTGAAGGCAAGCATTTCATATGCCTTTTTTACCACTCTACTTGTGTTCAGGGAGCTACCAACGTTGACCCCGGGATCCCTCTGTACATCAATAGTGTTAAGGGTCTTCCCATTACCTTCCCTTACATTCCACCTCCCAAACTGCAACACCTCATACTTGCTCAGTTTAACTCTATCTGCCATTGCTCTGCTCAGCTCAGCCCTGTTAGACACCATCCACTGCCCACCCCACATCAATCTCCTTCCTCAACTTCTCAAAATGGCTTGGAAAGTGACTGCTTGATTGAATATTGATACCAACATTGACAATCTAGCTTTGATTTAAAACTTTTTGTATAGGGGCTGAATGTACCAGATCTTGCATATAACAGTAAATAATGAGGTCAGACTTGATTACTCTATAAATCAAAAAGAATTAAAGGAACAAATTTGACTTCATGGCATAAGTTTCACAAACATCTCTGGTACTGTATGAAAATAAGGGGCTCCTCCTTGTTATATAAGAATTCAATAGCAAGAGGGACTAGTCTTGCTCCTTGGGGTGGGACTTGAGGAATTGAAGAATGTGGGATTCATAAGTTCATATTCAGAAGTGAAAGGAGCAGAATTAGCCATTTGGCCCATCAAGTCTACTCCGCCATTCAATCATGGCTAATCTTATGTTCACTCTTAAACCCATTCTCCTGCCTTCTCCCCATAACCCCTGACACCCGTACTTATCAAGTAAGGATTAGTGGAGGGAAATGCTCAGGTGAAAAATGCAGGGGGCTGAATGGTTACTCCTACTTTTATTTCTTACATTCTGTTTTAATGGACTTTTAAATATTTACTGTTTTAATATTTCATTTTCCAAGGCAGAACAAGGCAGTTCATTTTTGTGCAGCAACCAAAGGATTGGTTTTAGTCACAAAAGGTAAAGGTTCCGGCAATTGCCAGCAGTAAGCAGCTTAATGAGGAAGAAAATGATCTTTTCACATCCAGGTCTCGTGTTCAAAAACCGCCTAAACTTAAAAGTGGAAAATATTTTTGATGTTGGGGGTGAAGAGTGAAGGAAAGATGAGACCATCTGCCAAGATATGTACTCGTCAGAGGATCAATTTTTTAATGCGACATTATGAAAAGGTCATCTTGCCCCTCTCACTATTCTTGACTTTGAAACACCTGTCACATGGTGCTTCAGGCTATTTTTGTGCACTAGGAGAACAAATGACACCTGACTCAAAAACATCAGATCAATAAAATCAATGATTTTATAATTTACTTTTGGACCGAGAGCTAGGCCTTTATCACTGCGCAGCAGGTGTTAAATGCATCACAGCATTAGATTGGAAATCTGAGCCAAGCACTCCACTGCTAATGCTGTACGGAGGACATCTGAGAGCATGGAGGTTAATTCAGGACGGATTCTATACAAGTCAAGGTAATAGTTCAGTCTTATTCATGCTATATGGTACATGAACACTTAGCTTAGATCTGAAGTAATTTTAAAGAGTAAACCTTGACAATGTTAACTAGCTACTGATTTCACTGCTTGAACAACAAAATTGCTTAATTTTCTGCTCTTCTGTTTTCTTTGGTCCAAACTGTCAGAACATGCATCACCAAAAAATTCATTATTTTAACCTGTTTCAGATTTTGCATCCCTACCATGTTCCCAATTCTCTGTTCTTACTATTTCTTCAATTTAATGTTACACTGCAATAATGATTGTGCAAGAGGTTTGTCATTCCATAACTATTCTTGGGTTTTGGATGTATGCAAGCCAACATTTTGTTAAAATACTTTATATTCTGGGATGACCTAAAAATACTAAGTCCCTGCTGTGAGTTTTTTGTGAATTACACAAATATTTTTCTTGTCTCTGAAATGACTTCCAATTGTGAGTTCCATCGAAGGTTCCCAGAAGGTTAAATAAAGCTTTGCAGTTTCAAAATTGGAAAAACATCATAAAATCCATTTGGCTAGCACACAAATGCCTGACATCCCTCAGGTCACCAAAATGTTAGATATTTAATTTCTTCTTGTTCCACAATCCTCATCTGGGAATATCAAACAAGGGAAAGAAAAGCCAAATTGAAATGATTTCTGCTTCAGCTACTGAAACAGCAAACAAATCTATTTTTGAGAATTTCCATTCTTTATCTAATCATGCTAACTAAGGCTTTGAAAATAACAGTGAGACTGGCAGTGAAGATCATTTTAACACAGCAATGGTGTTATTTGGACTTAGCTGGAAAATTGAAGTAATCTCATTTAATGGAACATTTGTGACTTTAACTCCTGATCCAAACTCCCCCCCCACCATCTCAAGCACTACAGCAAGGAAAGCAGTACAGGTCATGCTGCATCTGTTGTATATGTTTTATCCATGTTTCTGCGTATCTTCCAAACAGGCAGTTTCTCAGATGTTTATAGGTTATATAACATTTTGTATGTGTATTTTGCATCAAGTTTTATGGCATAGCGCGTAAAGGATACTGTAGCCAGAAATGCCAGACTTGTATGCATATGGAAAGAGAGTAGGAGATTAAGCTTGGGGGTGGAGGCTTGGCAACAGGCAGTGCACAGAACAAGGGAGCTATAATAGGATTAATATAATTAGAGGACAAGTTACCCTTGCAGAACAAATGTAGGTACAAGTTAGATTGGAGAGATGGTGATTACATTCTGTGATATAATACCAATAATTCTTGGCTGTGCTTAATTATGTGACCTTAACCGCTGGGAGTGTTCCAAAACATCAAGGTTAAAGGTAGAGAAGGAAAAAATCAGCCAGTGTTCAACATTTTTGTTCAATTCATGTATGACAGTGTACAAACGTTGGCTGAAAGCAGAAACAACTTGGGCACGAAGAAGCAGTTATAACTTACTATGGAAAATAAAAGATTGTTAGTTTGGATAAGGCATTGGAAGGCACAGCATTCTATTATTATATCTTGTGCATTGGGCACAACAGTTGGGACATCATGCTGTGGTGAGACCATACTTTTTTGACCATACAGGCTGACAGTGCTGTCTGGTTACCCAGTCGTAGGACGGATGGGTAAACTGGAAAGGGTACAGTAAAGATTCATGAGGATCTGGAGGGTTTGTTTTAAAAGGAGAGTCTGAATCGGCTAGGACTTCTTTGCCAGGAAGTTGAGTGGTGACCTGATAGAGGAATGTCAAATAATGACAAGCATAGATAAGATAAATGGTCAGTATTTTTTCCCCACGGGAGGGGAGTCTAAAACTAGAGTTTTAGTTATAGTAAATCTATAAAACGTAGATTTAGGGTGAGAGAGAAATGATTTAAAAGGGTCCTAAGGAGCAACTTTGTCCACACAGAGGGCGGTCAGTATATGGAACGAGCTGCCAGAGAAAGTTGTAGAGGTGGGTACAAAATATTCATAAGATATTTAGACAGGTACACAGATCGTAAAGGTTGAGAGGGAGAAGTGCCAAACCCAGGCAAATGGGACGAGGTCAAATAGATATTTTGGTCGGCATGGATGAATTGAGCCAAATGTGCTGTTTCCATGTTCTATAACTCTATGACCCAAAGTGAGTTGTAATTGTGAATCCCAAACATTGGAACACATTGATTCAACAAGCCCATTAAGCTCTATTGCAGGTGGCAACTTTTTTCTCCACAAGGCATTGCATGCGGCCACTGAGTGAATTGACGGACTAGTCATCGGTATGACTTTTGATGTGAAGAAGAAAGGAAAAGCAAACATCTCCTTTCATTGTCCTGGGTATATGAGTAGGTTTTGATTTAATCCCAGAAGGCATCAAAACAGCTTTGGGGGTGTTTGTCTTGTGAAACTTGCAAAAAGGGAAAGATTTTCAGTACATTTGCAGGTACTCCAGGCATGTGAAGCCATGCTTTCTTTGTGGATCTGTTGCAGAGACTCACACTTGTCAGCATTTAGCTCAGCAGGTGCAATCTTTGCACATAGTTCTTAAACCACCATGTAAATGACACTTCAAATTAAAAGGGAACATTGCGCCTGAAGGATGGGCTGAGTGGGTTATCGGGAATGTGCTTCTGGTGACTGAGACCTGCAGTGGCCGGTGACAAACAGTGCTCAGAAAACGGCCACAGAGACGCGCCAGGGTTACAACTTGGCTCTCCAGACCGAGTGCCAAGTAGGTCACAGTTGGACGTGCCAGGATAATTTTCTGTAACAGCGGTTTTTTTCTGGTACAACAAGGAAGGAGGCGGGCATTTCTGAATCTGGTTGTTGACAAACAAATGCCTCTATACCAAGTTTTGGTCAGTTAATATTTGGTAGATAACAATCATAACATTATTAAATTTTCGATTCGCTGAAAAAAAGGAGAGGATGCAAACCAAAGTAGAAATAATTAATTGGACGAAGCTAATTTTTATGGGATGAGAGTGAGAAACCCAGAAATAGAAAGCAGAAATTGAGAGGCAAAACTGTCTTTAAGAAGATAGTGACACAAGGAACTGCAGTTGTTGGAATATTGAGCAAAACACAAAGTGAGTGGCTAAGAAACAGACTGGAATCATGGTGAATGTTTGTGTTGCCATCTGGAGGAAAGTGAATTGTGGTGTTCTTCATGCGTTGGTTATCGACATTAATGACCTGGACTTGGGGCTTAAGTTTTAATTTCTAATTTATAGCTGACACAAAACTTGGCAGTATTGGCAACTACGAGAAGGATTGGGAAAGCCTGCAACAGGATAGAAACCTGGGCATTCACGTGGCAGATGGTGTTTGATGCACAGAAATGTGGAGTAAACCATTTTGGTATGAAGAATAAGAGAGAATATAGAATATAGATTTTATAACATCCGAAGAAGGGTCTCGACCCGAAACGTCACCTATTCCTTCGCTCCATAGATGCTGCCTCACCTGCTGAGTTTCTCCAGCATTTTTGTCTACCTTCGATTTTTCCAGCATCTGCAGTTCTTTCTTAAACATCTAGAATCAAAGATACTGTTCTGAAAGGGACCCTGGAACAGAGGGGCCTGGTATGCACAAAGCACAAAGTGGCAGGACAGCTTGAGAAGTGGTAAATAAGGCATATCTGATTTTGAGTTTTAATCGTCGCGTTTAGTGTCATGTGCGCAACTATAGTAACGTACTGATACGCTGAAAAGCTTGCTTGCAGCAGCGTCATAGGCACATAGACTCAGACAACACACAAAAACATAAATTACAAATAAATTCTATCCAAATTCTCAAAGGGAAGGAAAATGAAGTGCAAAAAAAACAAGAAATGAGTGCAAAACGCAATTTAAAATAATACAAGTCCATGGGAATGCAAGAGATGGTTCATAGTCTTCTGTTGTCAAAGTAGAATTTGGGTTGTGGGAGAGTTCAAGAACCTAACAGTTGTAGGGAAGTAGCTCTTCCGGTATCAATAGGGAAGTAGAATATAAAAGCAAGGAAGTCTTGCTTTATAAAACTGATTTATCTGAATTGGCGCACTGTGTTCAATTCTGGTTGTCATATTAAAAGTACGCGAAGACTTTAGAGAAGGTCTGAAAAAGGTTTTACGAGAACGGTTTCTGGGCTGATGGATTGTAGTAAGGATAAATTACAGAAGCTGAGGTTGTTTTCTTTTGAGAGGAATGTGGGGAGATTTTATAAAAGTAGTTGCAGATCTGGAAAGAGTAGATTTTTCTTGTCATGTCTTGTAGATTTATGTGCTATTTATCTGTGATTTATGCTGATATGTGGTGTCAGAGTCTACATGCCTGCGATGTTGCTGCAAGCAAGATTTTGTCATTGTACCTCTACCTCAGCTTACGTGTGCATACGACCATAAACTTGGCTTGACTTGGGATAGTGCAACACTGTTCCCTTCTGTGGGGACGATGAGGACTGGAGCTCATAGGTTTAAGCGAAAGAGCAACATAAGGAGATTTTTTAATGCAGATTGTGATTGGAATCTGCATTCGTGGCGGAGCCAGTTCTATTATGGTCTTCTAGAGGGAGTTGAATAAATATTGATGAAGAAAAAATTACGATGCCAGAAAAAGCTTTTAGATAGACACATGGAAGTGCAGGGAATAGACAGATATGATCAGATGAGATGAGTTTAACTTTCATCATGTTCGACACAACATTGTGGGCCGAATGGCCCATTCCTATTCTGTACTGTTCTATCTTCTCGGACCTGGGGATAGAAGTAAGGTTCTGGTCTGGTAGTGAGCCAACAAGAGCATGCCACAGACCGCTGTGGAGGCCAAGTCAATGGGTATTTTTAAGGTGGAGATTGACACATTCTTGATTAGCAAGAATCAAAAAGTGTCAAGGGTTATGTGGAGAAGGCAGGAGAATAGGGTTGAGAGGGAAAGATAGATCCACCATGATTGAATGGCAGAGTAGACTCGATGGGGTGGATGCCTACTTCTGCTCATGACATGAACTTATGGCAAGATTGATATAATGATGGCCTCGTGAGCAGTCAACATTCTATGTCAGGACATGAGTGCAGCCTTTTTTTGTATGTTGCACTGCAGTCAATTGCATCTTGTCTGTTCCTCTTCTGGACTGAAGGAAGCAGTGGAATTTTCTTGTGTGGAATTTGGGTCCTTTTGCAGCATCGAGTAGCCTTGTGGCAGAAATAGTATTATCCCCATACCAAGAAACTAAAGATGACACTGAACCTGGCGACCATGGGCAAAGCTTTATATAGGAGGTGTTGGACTGTCATTTAGGTCATAGGAACCTCTAGATCGCAGTAAGGATAAAAATGCAGTTTTATTGTTGACCTTTTATATGGCATGGCCTTTGGGGAGACAGAGTTGGTAAAAGCTGATTGTTCTATGAATAAATAATAACAGTAGTTGTTCATAACGGAGGAATTGAAATTTTCACAACATATAAATTCTGCACATTGTAGGTATGTTACAAAACTTACCTTCAGCGGCGCTGCAGTTCTGTCACTGCCCGTGTGCGCGACTTTGGCGCCTTTGAGAGGGGGGCGGGTTTAAAATGCGATATTTCGGCAGCCTGTTCTAAACGATCTTGAACAGGCTAAATAGTTGATGAAGAAAAATCGCTTCGACTGCCGTTTTATTAAGTTTATTAAAATTAGCGCTTTATAATTTAATTGTTGGAATAAAATTAAAATCATCTTCAAATGCCGTCAACGCCGACAACGGGACGAATTTCACGCACGGGACAAGGCAAGGTACACCATTTAGTTTTTCATATAAACTTGCTTCTTAGGATGCCTTTAATAAAAATTTCAAGTTGCGAAAATGTGATTATTTAAATATACCAACCGGCAGTATTTTATGGCCGATATTGGGGTTTAATTCAGTGCAACCGCAGCGTTCCAAACCAGCGCGTTCCACAAAATCCCACTCGCAAGATGATTTAAATGGCCATTAATTTACAGGAATTAAACACTAAATTCCTTCCATTTGGCCTATAAATTAATGACAATGAGATTTAAAAATAATGTTATATTGTGAATTCTTGTGTGAATGTTATTTGGACACTTAGGCTTTTTAAAAATGTTAACTTTTTCTTAAGAAATGGATAGATATTTAGATCTAGTAATTGAATTTTGTAATTAGCTACAATTGGGTAACTAACTAATTATATGCTTTAATTTCAGGTCATCCATGTAAGATTGTTTCAAATTTGTTTCAGAATGCTTCAATCTATAATAACTGAAAATTTCATTAAGATTTCTTAATTTTTAAGAAAGTTATGGGCTTTTGACTGTCCTTGATCACAGCTTTTGTGTTAAGTCAATGGAAAAGCAATAGGGAACAAGATGCTAATTTCCGAGTATGAAAATGGCCATAACTTTTTTAATACTGAAGATATGAAAGTGAATTAGGTGTCAAATTAAACTTCTTTTTATGCTTTATCTGATGGGATAAATTGCAGACTTGATGTTTTAAATCTCAAAATTTTGTAACATTGCTACACATTGCACTACCGTCGATGGCATTTGGTGGAGCTTTACCCTGGAAAAAAAGTGCATACACAAATGAAAATTCCCTGGAAAAGCTAGGAACTAAAATTCCCATAGTGACAGAATACCAAGAAATGTCCTCAAAATTTTGAAGTACAAGTTAATTAATTTTTATCTGTGCAGCATAAATATGTTTTTAGATATCTGTCGATGCATTTCTGGGCCAGGACACATTTTTATCTCTTAATATGATTTCACAACTATATTGCAAAATGGATAGCTAGCTATTTTTTGAGGTAATACTGAGATGGTGGAACAACCAGTGGTACAGGTTGATTTAGATTGATGGAGGTTTATTTGCTGTAAATGTTAGAGTCCTAGGCTAATGATCAGAAGATCTGAATTCAAATCCAAACTGTTGGGTGTTCACATTTACATATATTTAGAGTTACTTTTTTTAAAAATTAGTCTTAGTAAAGGTGATCAGGAAACTTTAAAATTGTCTAAAAGTATTATTTAAAGAAAGAAAGCTGTCATCCTCACTGAGTCTGGGCAAAAAGTGATAAGGATACACAAACGTGGCCAACTTTGACTAAAATTAAATGCAGTCTTTCTCTGGCCCAAGTTGCCTACATATGTAAATAAATAAAAACAAACTGAATGAATAGTGCTTGCATCTAATGCTTTGTAGCATAAAGCGTTTAAAGGTTGTGTTTGGTTTACACTTGCTATTTAAATGTAGTCATCTCAGCTTTTACAATAAATATGCAAAAAAATCAAAACTTTTCCAAATAAAATGTAATTATATCATAAATTAGATCAACGATCAACACTATGGATATAGTTTTACCCAGGGGTAAAAGTATAGCAGTATTTATCTCTCCTATTACTTTTAATATTATCTGACTTTAGTCTCATATACACAAAGGAGAAAATTGTAAACCGTAAATTGGTGTCAGATTTAGAATTATGTTGCACGCCATCCAATTTTGTGATGATTACATATTGAATAACTACAACTTTGTGAGAGCACCTGCCTGCGTTAGCTTTTCTCTCAATTTACCATTAAGGGGGATTTATTTTGGCTGTGCGGATATTTGTGGCACAGCTGGCTACCCTAATGCCTGGAAGAGGAAGTATGATAGCAGTGGAAGTCTTCAGGGGAGCAAAAAATATGGAATAAAATGTATATTTACAGTAAATACTGTGGTTCAAATTGGAAGGCCATGCAGAGGTTGGCAACCGTTCAAAAACATATCATATCCCCTCAGCAAATGCCCAATGGACTCATCATCATGCTCTGTTAGTGCCTGATGTATTTTACATAGAGTAGTTGATTGACTTATTTAGGACAAATACACATCACATCACTTAAATCCATGGAAGTGATTGGCCCCAAAGGAAGCATGAAAGCACAGATTCAAACCATGCTGAAAGCTTAATCATGTATGTCAATATTCTACTTTAGTCCAAAGTATGATAGAAGTAGGTTTATTGCAGAAATATTATTTAGCTGAGACAGAAGTGCACATTTGACATCATAATAATGCAAGGGAAGCATATGTTCAGAGCTTTCAACCCAGTTTACTTTATCCTATTAAACGGTGAGGCAAATGCAATGTTAGCATTCATTTTGAGAGGACTAAAATATAAAGGCAAGGATGCAATGCTGAGGCTTTATAAGGTGTTGGTCAGACTGCATTTGGAATATTGTGAGCGGTTTGGGCCCTATATCTGAGGAAGGATGGGCTGGTGTTGGGGAGGGTTCAGAGGAGGTTTACAAGAATGATCCCAGGGATGATGGGGTTAAAGAATGAAGATTGATGTGATCGCTGGAGTTTAGAAGAATGAGTGGGGACCTCATTGAAACCTAATGAAAGGCCTAGATAATTAAAGGCCTAGATAGAGTGGATGTGGAGAGGATGTTTCCAGTTGTGGAGAGTCTAGGTCCAAAGGGCACAGCCTCAGTATAAAAGGATATACCTTTAGAATGATGATGAGGAGGAATTTCTTTAGCCAGAGGGTGGTGAATCTGTGGAATTCATTGCCATACTTGGCTTGTGGAGGCCATCATTGGGTATTATTAAAACGGAGATTGGTAGGTTCTTGATTAGAAACGGCGTCAAAGGTTACAGGGAGAAGGCAGGAGAAAGAAGTTGAGAGGGTGAAATAGTTCAGCCATGATGGGATCAATGATCTAATTCTGCTCCTATGTCTTATGATTATGCAAACAGTAGAACGTGGGAGCACATAAATGTAGAATTCCAAGTAAAAACTTGTTTTGGTGTGAATTAAATTAGCATCCTTTGGATAAAACAAAGCACAATATATTGCAAGTATTGTGTTTCCCATTTTTAGATCCCTTTTTAATAATTCTTTATTTCAACTTCATTGTGGAAAAATAAAATTACTGTAGTGATTGGTGACTGCAATTAATCATCTCATTCCCATTGGGTCTCTTGGAATGTTAATGTTTGAATATTAAAAAATAGTTCTGAAGGAGGAAGTACTGTCCTGAGTGGGGAGAAGGCAGGAGAATGGGGTTAGGAGGGAGAGATAGATCAGCCATGGTTGAATGGCGGAGTAGACTTGATGGGCCAAATGGACTAATTCTACTCCTATTCCTTATGACCTTATGAGGCCATCAGGATGGAATGGATCAGTCCGTTCAACCGAAGAACTTCACTGCAGTTTGTTTTCGATAGCCATTAGAATCAGAATCAGATTTTATTCGCCAAGTATGCTTTGCAACATACGAGGAATTTCACTGGCCAGGTCAGTCATACAATTAAAAGCAACAGACTCAAAAACACATTTTAACATGAACATCCACCACAGTGACTCCTACACATTCCTCACTGTGATGGAAGACGAAATAAAGTTCAAGGCCTTCCTTTTGTTCTTCCTCGGTCGGGGGCCTCGAGCCCTCTGTTGACGGGACGATCTTGATTCCCGTAGCCGGCGGCGTTCGGGCCCTCCGCGTCGAGGCGTTCAGCTTCCGCATCGTGGGGGATGTCAGCTCCCCCGCCCCGGGCGATCGAACCTCGCGTCGGGGCTGTTTGAACCTTCTGCGGCGTTTGAGCCCCCGACTAGCCTCTCCCGAGACTGCGAGCCCTTGATGGTATGTCCGCAGGCCGCGGTGGGAGCGATCCCAGGCAAGGGATCCGCTCCAATGTTAAGTCCGCGCCCCGCGGTGGGGTCACGACAGTCCGAGGCGGCTCCCAGCTCCAACGATGGTAGGCCGCAGAGCCCGGAGAATGTGATCCGAAAATCAATCACTTCTCCGGGAAGGTAAGAACTTGAAAACAAGTTTCCCCCTCCCCCCCCCACATAAAACAAACAGTACATTAAAACAAACTCTTAACAGACGCTAAAAATAACAAAAGATGAAAAAACGAACGGACTGCCGGCAGGGCTGGCCATCTCCCCGGCGCCCCTGGTGGGAATCATAGATTTTATTCCTCCATTATGTTTATAAGTAAAGACATCCAAACATAAAAATTAGGAGGAAGAGTCTGCCGCTCAACCTCTCAGGTCTTCTCCACGTGTGAATAAGATCACAGTTGAGGCAATTGTAACCTCAGCTCGTTTCCATCCATTCATGACAATTTCAACCTTCTTGCTTTTCAAGCATCTGCATTCATGCTGATTAAGTATCTACCACTGCCTTAAAATATTCCAGACTTTGTTTTCACCATCCTTTTGAAGAAAAGAGTTCCAAAAGTGCAGGAACCTCCAAGAGCAACCTCTTATTTTTAAAGTGATCTCCGATATTCTCCTATAGGAGAAAATATTTTATCCACATCCACTGTGCCGAGTACCCTCTCACTCCAAACCCAGACAAATACAAACCCAGCCTGTCCAATATTTCCTCATGACAACCTATGCATTCAGGTATTACTAAAGTCAACCCATGATCTGCTACAAGCATTCTTACACCCTTTAATAAGAAGACCAATATAGCGCAGAGTATTCCAAATGTGAACCTCCAAACCTGAAATTCCAATTCCCTCCAATAATCAATAACATTCAGTTGGCTTTCCCAATTATTTGCTGTGGCTGTAAACTGGGATTTTGCAAATCATGCACTAGGATGCAGATCCCTCTCAATCTCAAACCTCAGCAATCTCTCACCATTTTAGATAAAATGACTTTATTTTACTTTCAAACATGAATACTTTCTAATGTTTCCACATTATATTTAATTTGTGATATTGTTGCCCACTCACATATCCCTTTTTAAGCTCCATCTGCTCCAAGGGTCCCGACCTTTTCACCCAGAGTTGTGAATCTGTCGAATTCTGCCACAGAAGGCAGTGGAGGCCAATTCACTGGATGTGTTCAAGAGAGAGTTGGATGTAGCTCTTTGGGCCAACGGAATCAAGGGATATGGGGAGAAAGGAGGAATGGGGTACTGGTTTTGGATGATCAGCCATGATCATATTGAATGGCGGTGCTGGCTCAATAGGCCGAATGGCCTTCTCCTGCACCTATGTTTCTGTGACCTGAATCATCGCTATGACCCAAGTCATCCATGACCTCCTTCCTGACCCATTTACTTCCTCCAGCACTTTCTGTCTTTTTTGTAAACCAGCATCTGCAGTTCCTTCTGTCTGCTCCATTTACAACCTACTTTCCTGTAGGTCATCAACATATTTAGCACGCTTCCATCCACGCCATTTACATAAGTCTTGTTGAATATTAGAATTGTTGAAATTCTAATATTGAACCCTGTGACGTATCTTGTTATCGATAACAGACACATTTGTGTTCATTTCTGTTCTTCAGCAAACTAGAGGGCACAGATTTAAGGTGAGAGGGAAAGGAGTTAAAAGGGACCTGAGAGGCAGCTTTTTCCACATAGAGGGTAGTGGCAAATGCAATGAGCTGCCCGAGGAAGCTGTACAGGCAGGTACAATGTTTAAAAGACATTAAGACAGGCACATTGATAGGAAAAGATGGAGGAAGCAATAAATGCCAAATGCAGTCAAATGGCACTAGCCAAGATTGCTTTCTCCCTCCTTCTCCTCCCCTTCCCAGCTCTCCCACAGCTTACTGTCTCCGCCTCTTCCTTTCTTCTTCCCGCTTCCCCCGCCCCCACCCCCGCATAGATACATAGATACATAGAAAATAGGTGCAGGAGTAGGCCATTCAATATGATCATGGCTGATCATCCAACTCAGTATCCCGTACGTGCCTTCTCTCCATACCCCCTGATCCCTTTAGCCACAAGGGCCACATCTAACTCCCTCTTAAATATAGCCAATGAACTGGCCTCAACTACCCTCTGTGGCAGAGAGTTCCAGAAATTCACCACTCTCTGTGTGAAAAAGTTTTTCCTCATCTCGGTCTTAAAGGATTTCCCCCTTATCCTTAAGCTGTGACCCCTTGTCCTGGACTTCCCCAACATCGGGAACAATCTTCCTGCATCTAGCCTGTCCAAGCCCATAAGAATTTTGTACGTTTCTATAAGATCCCCTCTCAATCTCCTAAATTCTAGCGAGTATAAGCCAAGTCTATCCAGTCTTTCTTCATATGAAAGTCCTGACATCCCAGGAATCAGTCTGGTGAACCTTCTCTGCACTCCCTCTATGGCTATAATGTCCTTCCTCAGATTTGGAGACCAAAACTGTACGCAATACTCCAGGTGTGGTCTCACCAAGACCCTGTACAACTGCAGTAGAACCTCCCTGCTCCTATACTCAAATCCTTTTGCTATGAAAGCTAACATACCATTCGCTTTCTTCACTGCCTGCTGCACCTGCATGCCTACTTTCAATGACTGGTGTACCATGACACCCAGGTCTCGCTGCATCTCCCCATTTCCTAATCGGCCACCATTTAGATAATAGTCTGCTTTCCTGTTTTAGCCACCAAAGTGGATAACCTCACATTTATCCACATTATACTGCATCTGCCAAACATTTGCCCACTCACCCAGCCTATCCAAGTCACCTTGCAGTCTCCTAGCATCCTCCTCACAGCTAACACTGCCCCCCAGCTTAGTGTCATCCGCAAACTTGGAGATGTTGCCTTCAATTCCCTCATCCAGATCATTAATATAAATTGTAAATAGCTGGGGTCCCAGCACTGAGCCTTGCGGTACCCCACTAGTCACTGCCTGCCATTGTGAAAAGGACCCGTTTACTCCTACTCTTTGCTTCCTGTTTGCCAGCCAGTTCTCTATCCACATCAATACTGAACCTCCAATACCGTGTGCTTTAGGTTTGTATACTAATCTCTTATGTGGGACCTTGTCAAAAGCCTTCTGAAAGTCCAGATACAACACATCCACTGGTTCTCCCCTATCCACTCTACTAGTTACATCCTCGAAAAATTCTATAAGATTCGTCAGATGATTTACCTTTCGTAAATCCATGCTGACTTTGTCCAATGATTTCACCACTTTCCAAATGTGCTGCTATCCCATCTTTAATAACTGACTCTAGCAGTTTCCCCACTACCGATGTTAGACTAACTGGTCTGTAATTCCCCGTTTTCTCTCTCCCTCCCTTCTTAAAAAGTGGGGTTCCGTTTGCTACCCTCCAATCCTCAGGAACTACTCCAGAATCTAAAGAGTTTTGAAAAATTATCACTAATGCATCCACTATTTCTGGAGCTACTTCCTTAAGTACTCTGGGATGCAGCCTATCTGGCCCTGGTGATTTATCGGCCGTTAATCCATTCAATTTACCCAACACCACTTCCCGACTAACCTGGATTTCACTCAGTTCCTCCATCTCCTTTGACCCGCGGCCCCCTGCAGATTATTTATGTCTTCCTTAGTGAAGACGGAACCAAAGTAGTTATTCAATTGGTCCGCCATATCCTTGTTCCCCATGATCAATTCACCTGTTTCTGACTGCAAGGGACCTACATTTGTTTTAACTAATCTCTTTCTCTTCACATATCTATAAAAACTTTTGCAGTCAGTTTTTATGTTCCCTGCCAGTTTTCTTTCATAATCTATTTTCCCTTTCCTAATTAAGCCCTTTGTCCTCCTCTGCTGGTCTCTGAATTTCTCCCAGTCCTCTGGTATGCTTCTTTTTCTGGCTAATTTGTACGCATCATCTTTTGCTTTGATACTATCCCTGATTTCCCTTGTTATCCACGGATGCACTACCTTCCCTGATTTATTCTTTTGCCAAACTGGGATGAACAATTTTTGTAGTTCATCCATGCAGTCTTTAAATGCTTTCCATTGCATATCCACCGTCAACCCTTTTAGAACTAATTGCCAGTCAATCTTGGCCAATTCACGTCTCATACCCTCAAAGTTACCTTTCTTTAAGTTCAGAACCGTTGTTTCTGAATTAACAATGTCACTCTCCATCCTAATGAAGAACTCAACCATATTATGGTCACTCTTGTCCAAGGGGGCACGCATCAGTCTGAAGACCCCGAGACGTCACCTATTCCTTCGCTCCATAGATGCTGCCTCACCCGCTGAGTTTCTCTAGCATTGTTGTCTACCTTCAATTTTTCCAGCATCTGCAGTTCTTTCTTAAACGAGATAGACATCATGGTCAGGATGGATGATCTAGGCTACGGGGTCCGCTTCCGTGCCAGATAACTCCATGATTATTTGTCCACAA
Source organism: Malacoraja senta (assembly GCA_038087875.1). Classification (NCBI taxonomy): domain Eukaryota; kingdom Metazoa; phylum Chordata; class Chondrichthyes; order Rajiformes; family Rajidae; genus Malacoraja; species Malacoraja senta. The sequence goes on from JAXLNO010001657.1 coordinate 30,292, forward strand.
CAACCTTTGATGTGGCACTAGAAATTTAAGTGCAGCACATCCACAGGTTTTTCTTTATCCACGACATTTGTTATATTGCAAAAATTAAAATTAATTTCCATTGCCCAGTCACAGGTTAAAAGATAATAGGAAAATATAACCGTCTCTTAGCAAATATATTATTAAATCGGCCAGGTCAATGTTTGTGTCAGGAGATCACATTGACCCATTCTCCTTCCTTTTAAATTAATCAACATAATTTTGTGATGTTCACTACACCCAGGCAATCCAAGAACTTCATCCTTGTTAAATTTAAATATTGGAAAAAAAAACTAGATTTGTCTGTGAACATTATTAAATATATAATGATAAACTGAAAAATGGAGGGATATTATCCCTTTGACCTAACCCATTCTTCCTCTGACACAGGCTTTACCTTTATTATTTTATTTGTATTTGGATGTTTTAACATATTATGTACACACATTTAAAACCCTATCAAATTTTACTTGAAAAATAGATTTCAGAATCACCCTTTCATCTATAATATATATGTGTAAAACACCATCAGTGCTCTTATCAAAAAACAAACGGCAAGCATTAAAGCAATGCAGGAAAATAGTCATTGACAGATTTCTGCCTTATCCGCATTTTCAGAATCAAATACCAAATAAAAGGAAAATCACTTTTTTTCTGATGTGTTCAGCTTGATTGCCTTCATTTCTCTCTTGGACAGAGCATTAACAATTTTGAGCAGAGCAGTACCAATTTGAATAGAACAGTACAGCACAGGAACAGACTTTTTGGCCCATGATAATTGTGCCGAACATAACGCCAAATTAAATTAAGCTCTTGTGCCGGGTTAGAGTTCTCCACGTCCCTCCATTCCCTGCATCTTCATACACTCATCTAAAATCCTCTTAGGCACTATTACCGTATCTGCTTCCACCACCACCCCTGACAGCACATTCCAGACACCTACCACTCTCTGTGTGAAAGAAACTTGTGCACACATTTCCTCTTGAAGCCCTCTAGTATTTGGATTCCCCCTTGGGAAAAAGCTAACTGAGAACCTGATTTATGCCTCTCATCATTTTATAAATGTCTACCAGGTCCCCCCCTTATGAAGTTGCAACACAAGTTTCTGACTCTCATACTCAATGCTCCGCTCAGTGAAAGCAAGGATACCACACCCTCTGTTTACTTGTGTTGATCTCTCTATCTACTTGTGATGCTACTTTTAGGGAGCTATGGACTTTGATCCCAAGATCTCTCTGTACATCAATGCTGTTACGTTTTCTGCCATTCACTCTATATTTCCTCCTTACATTTGACCTTTTAAAGTGCGACACCTCACACTTGATCGGATTAAACACCATTTGCCATTTCTCCTTCCACATCTGCAACTGATATATATCCTGCTGTGTCCTTTGACAGCCTTCTTCACTGTCTGCAACTTTCTGTGCCATCTGCAAATGTACTAACTGACCCTTCTACATTTTCATTCAAGTCACTTATATGTCTATCACAAACACAGATATCCCAGCACTGATTTCTGCAGAACACCACTGGTCACAGATCTCCAGCCAGAATGACACCGTTCCATTACTATATTTCCTATGATAAAGTAGTTCTGAATCCAATCTACCATGGCCTCATGTATATTAATGTTCTGGCCCAGCCTGCCATGAAGTGAATTTATCAGATGCCTTACTAAAATCCTTGTACACAATGTCCAATGCCCTACTCTTATCAAAACATTAATAATTTCATCAAAAAATGAAATCAAGTTTGTAAGACATCTTTGTGAAACTTGCTCCAGATGCAGTTACATTGACTGTTCTTAATTAGCCCATTCTCTTCAAAATGTGAGTAAATACTCTCCCGAAGAATCATCTCCAGTAGTTTGCCTATCACTAATGTGACGCACACAGGCCTATAATTTCATGATTTATTCGTTGTTCCCTTCTTAAACAAAAGCACAGCGTTGGCTACTCTCCTGTCCTCTGGGACCTCAGCTATGGCCAGTGTGGATACAAAAATATTGGTAAATCTTTTGCAAGCTTGTCTCCAGCCTCTCTCAATAACCTTGGATAGTTCCCATCAGGCCCAAGATTCTGTCAACCTCGATGTTCTTCAGGAGACCCAACACCACATCCTCCTTGATCTCAAATTGCCATAGCACATTAGTATACGATAAACACAGATCTCGGGACTGTTAGGTTGGTGGCAGAAGTCAGATCTCCTTTCAACTCCTGTAAACTATCAGCAAGCTCCAGGCCCTGATGGAGTCACTGGGCCTGTACTGAAATTGTGCATCAATCAACTGGCCAGTCTTAACAGATATCGTCAGCCTCCCACTTCAATAATCTACTGACCCCAGCTGCTTCAAGGAAACCTCCAAAATACCAGTCCCCAACAAAAGTAAATTGATCTGCTGCAATGGCTACTGCTCAGTAGCTCTACATCAACCATTATGAAGTGTTTTGAAAGATTGGTAATGGTCTGCAACTGCAAACAATCTGGATTCCTTTGCAATTTGTGTACAGGAGAAATAGGTCACAGTGATGTTTCAAGTTGCGACCCTTCTTTAGACCCAGTGCCTTGACAAAACAGTTGTTTCTTGACCCAAGGAAGTGGATGGGGATGGAGAGGGGAGTGGAGTGAACGCAATCCTGCCTTCATCAACAAAGCTGCTGTAGAGATGGTCGACAGCTTCGATTTCTGGGCACCCATATCACCAGCAACCTAACGTTCCTTATCCCTAATTCTGATATGTTAATCAAGAAGGCACATCAGTGTATTCACTTTCGAAGATTCAGCATGTCCAAGAGGATTCTCTTGAACTTCTACAGATGCGCTGACAGCTTATAGAATTCTGACAGATAATATCTCAGGCTGGTGTGGCAACGTTTGACCGACTGAACCTGCAGATGTGATGAACACAGCCCAGTCCATCACAGGCTCATCATTTCCATCCATCCAGGTAATCTTCATAGTGTGTTACAGCAGGAATGCTGGAAGTATCATCAAGGCTGCCTGCCATCTCTTTTCTCTCTTTTACCTTCTGGAAGAATATAGGAGAGCTTGAAAGCCTGATGTCCAGACTTAAGAATGGCTTCTTCTCCACTGCTACCCGACTCCTGAACCATTCACCTCTTTCAAACCCTCGTACTCTTAACTCTATCTCATTCAGTTATTTGGTTATTCATTTTAGAGTATTTTTCACTACTTCAGATATCTCCATAATCTTCACATCATTCTGCTGATTTGCATTCATTGTTGTATTTATTTTTATATCTATTATTATCATATCAACCGTGTATTCTCTGAGCTTCATGGAAACAAGGTATTTCATTGCGCCCTGGTGTATATGGCAGTAAACTAATCTGAATCTGAATGTGTGCCAACACCAGTTTGCTTCAGATGTTGTTAACACATTTCCCCAAATAATCTTTTCTGGTTTCGTTGCACTTGTGGATATTTATATTTACAGCAAGTGAGCCTGTCTCTGTCAAATGTATCAAATGAAAATTTTATATTGCTATCTCAATTCCCATGGATGTGCATTTCTGCAGGGAAATAGACGATTGCAAATAAACATGGAATATTGTCTTTAGTGAGAAATAATATTAGTCTTAATTTGACAAAAACAAATCAAATCAAATACAATCTGATCTTCGTCCCTATGGTCCTTTATTTTAAAAGGCAAAAGCTTCTTGCCTAATGTGTTTGAAAATTTATCAGTTCTACCTTGAACTTTTGAATAAACGATTTAGTTGCTCATTGAGAAATATTTGAATTACCTATTTGAAAAATAAAACTGTTTATTAAAGTATTCTTACCCCACTTCCACCTTTAAAATACATCCTATGGTAATTTAATTTAAACGTCTTTTAAACTGATCCCACAGTTTTCTTTTGAGAGATTAGATTATCATCAACCTGCACAGATATTGATCCTGAAGTTTGAGACAAGCAATGCAACATATATCTTAATAGTTCATTTCAAGTGGACAGAATGGTGTCAGAAAAATAACCATTATTACAATGTTTATGTTTGGTCCAATATAAAAATATTTAACTCACAATTATGACGTCATGCTATTATATTGAAATTACAGTAGATTAACATATAGTACTTCTGTTCTTTTGATTTATCATCTTTATTCTTAATCCTGCTAATACGTTATTGACATTTTGTGAGTAAAATGACTATGAAAGAAATAATACTAACCAGAATGTAATGAGTTTCCTGTTGGATTACAGGTTGAATTTTCTCCCCTTCGCCTGGGTCTCTGATCATAGATCTGGCACAATATCCACCGTTCTGTTTCAATAAGTCCAGAGTACCAACGATATCCAGTCTTCAGAAAAGAAAATAGTGAGTGGGTCACATTTACGCTGGCTTTCTTTTCATATTCCAGTTTTCATTGAGGACATTTAGCAGCAGGTTGATTTGTCTGAACATAGGTTTTACTTCACCACTTTAAAAGGAGAAATATACAGGGATCACTGTCCGTTGAGTTGGACAGTAAAAAGGACCTGGCATGGAGTGGAAAGATCCTCTATATTTATCCGCCACGTTCAGTGGAGCTATGCACAATAAAGGCAGATGGCTCTGTCAGAAAGCTGACCTGGTCTCTCCATGGAGAGATGTAACAAGACAAGGCTTCAGGGTTTAGATAGAGCTAACCATATGCTTGTGCTACACATTTACTGTGCTAATGAAGTCACATAAAACACATTTATGCTAATTATGCTTTTAGTAACCAATTGTGTTATTCAAAAAGCTCTTAAAATGTAATTTCAACAGATATTTCAATTTGAATATATTTAACTATGTTTAGTTATTTGTCTAGATTTTTAATGATTTGTATTAAAAAGTTACAATTCCTGACATAACAAAAATTGCCTTCTAATAAAGAAAAAAGTAAGGTACAAATACAAATGTATTTTAGTATGAATTATTCCAATGACAAATCAAAGGTTTACTTCAATGACAAATTTACAGCCAATACAAACGATAAAGTACAAAATAATCCTTAAGGTGAACGTATAATTCCATTGCAAGAAGTTTGAATAGCTACGCAAAAGTTAGATAATTTTTAAGAAATGTTTAATCTGAAATCATAAACAATTGCCATCTATTCTATTCCACACTATCTTTCTGCTCCCTGGATGCTTTTGTGGAACATGAATCAGGAAATAGAATGTGATAGTGTTTAGATGAAGAATAAAGTAATAACAAGTCTGTCATTTCATTCAAAACACCATCCTAATCTGCACTTCACATCTTTACTAATTGAGAGTGAGATACTATTTTGGGGTTAACTTCCAGGCTGTGTTTCTTAAGTTGCCCTGAATTCACATAAAGATCTGAATGGTAGATATTTAACATTCAAATTCCTCCTTTATCACAAAATCTTGTCCTAAAAGCAATGTTTGCAATGTAATTTTGTAGCTGATATTAAATTCTGCAACTGGTGTGTATTTATTAATGTGATGACCTCCTCTCCCTGCACCTCAGGTCTTTTTGGACATCAGCTGCCAGGGCGAACAGCAGAGGTAAGCACCCATTATAAATAACTCCGGGGTTTTTTCAAGCAGCATTTTTAATTTATTTAACCATCTCTACAATGAGTAAAGAAAATTGTACAACAGTATTTTATGCAATTAATGAACATTTTATTCAAATTCTTAAAAAATGGTTACGATTAGTGGCAAGTATTATTTGAGGAAGTTGTAGAAAATTGACTTTGCTGGCAGCAATATAGTGCATGGCAGTTGAAGCTGCAATTTACACAGTAAATACGTGGATAAAATTGATCAGGCTTTTTGCTAACCCAGGATCATACAAGAATGCACTCAATTATTCCACGAATGTTGTTTCCACAGTAAATATGGCTTCAATTTCAGCAACTGTGTTACTGATATTAGCTGTGGTCTCAGTTTTCCATCAGTGACAGTGAATCTGCATATCTGCTGTACTGCAGCCTCCATTGAGAGTTAAAGTAACCTGTACCTTGAAGAAAACAACCCCCAATTACCGAGGCCTGGATCTTTCACATAAAAGCTGGCTGTTGGTCTCAGGCAAAACCGCTTTTAATGGGAGCCCCAAACTTCCACCCTGTTGGGTGGGTACGGCATGTAGTTCTACCCAGAATTGTTGTCTTTTACCCACTTAAACCAAGTGGAAGGTCAGTACTCCTTAGCTAAACTGAATGAAGTCTTGAATTCTGCTTTTACTACTTGTTGATCAGTGGAGGAGAGCACATTTTCAGGAAATGTCCTTGTACCAATAAAAGTCTCAACCCCCCACTCAACAATGACTCTGAGGAGAATGGTAAGTACAAGGTGATTTCCTTTCCCCTTTATTTAATTGAGTTAATGTAAATGTATTAAATTGCATCATATTTATTTTCTAGGTGCTGCAAATTTTTAACTTTGAACAAATGTTTTAATGTCAATGTTTTGATTTTTAATAATACATTAAAAAATATGCAATATCTTTTTCAGCTTTGAAAGCAAAGTAAGCCTAGAACAGAGCTTAACTGGGTTTGAAAGCAACTTTGGATGTCGGGTTTAATTAATTCAGTTAAAGGCCCTGTTCTGCACTGCGTGTCATTGAACAGTTGGAGGCAGCTTCCCAGTGGAAGACTGTGGGTGCCCAGAAAACGGCATTTCCTAAGTGGATTTTGAGGGCAGATGACAGCTGAGCTTGTGCAGCTCAGAGGTCAGTGGGAGATCGGAATGATCAGATCTCTCTGATATGGATTTTGCCCATTGTGGTGTTTGTTGTTGTTAGCTTATAGTTCTAGGGAATCTTGGGTATCCAACGCTGACCTCAAGCAGGTGGTTAAACAGATTGGCCAGCTAGTCATGCTGAACCGACCTCTCAGATGGCATGTCAGACATGAAAACAAATGCTTTTAAAAAATTAATTTATTTAACATTTCACTTTCGAAAAAATCAAGATACTCACCTGGGTAGAAAAAAAAATCAAGAAAAAAAATGAAGGAAAAGGTTAAATTCTAAGGAATTTAATTTTGAAATAATTGTCCGTGGAAATGACAATATATATATCCACAATTAGATTAAATTCAGTGCTTTCCTTATAGACAAAAATGTGTTGGGATGCACCATTAATAAACATACATGTGGCCGTAAAATGAAATAATGATATTTAACTGAATGCCAGAGATTGAGGGGAGGCAGGGTAGAAGTATATAAAATTATGAGAGGTATTGATAGAGCAGACAGTCAGAACCTTTTTCCCAGAGTGGTCATTTAAAATACTAGGGGGCATAACTTTAAGATAAAAGGGTCAAAGTTTAAAAGAGATGTGCAGGGCCAGTTTTCTACATAGAGGGTGGTGAGTGCCTGGAACGCACTGGCTGAGGTGATGGTGGAGGCAGATACAATATTGGCATTTAAGAAACTTTTAGGTAGGCACATGGATATGCAGGGAAAGGAGGGATATGGACTATGTTCAGGAATCTAAGAGGAGGTCTTGATCAGAGTGTGTACCACTTTCAAAATACACTGCAGTTACTGGCCTGAGCAATCCCATCACTGCCTTGCAAAAGAGAAACCTTTATCACCAAGAACAACAAGAGCACCAGGCACATAGAAACAGAAGATTTCCTTCCAAGTGCCACATTATGCTCACCTGGAAATATACTACTGTTCTTTTATTGTCGCCAAGTCTGAATTCTGGAACTCCCTACACAAAGCTTAAATGGTCAGAGTGGTGATATTCAAAGAGACGTAGGTGATCCTGGACACAATCTGAAAGCAAAACAATTAGGAGGGAAAGGGTAGGTTAGTCCACATTTGGAACAGTTTTGGGCCCTATATCTGAGAAATGATGTGCTGAAATTTGTTAGGGTCCAGAAGAGGTTTGCAGAAATGATCCCAGGGCTGATTGGGTTAACGTATGGGGAGCCTACGTTTGAAGGCTCTCGGCCCGCACCCGCTGGAGATTAGAAGAATGAGAGGGGATCTCACTGAAACTTACCGAATAATGAAAGGAGATAGAGTGGATGTGGAGAGCCGAAATTGATAGGTTCTTGATAAGTAAGGATGTCAAAGGTTACGGGGAGAATGCACGAGAATGGGCTTGAAAAGGAACAATAGATCAGCCATGATCGAATGGCAGAGCAGACTCGGTGGGCTGATTGGCCTATAACGTGTTGGATTCTGGGAAGATTTTTCTCAGGCTGAGATGTCCAGGATGAGGAAGTTGTAGATTAAGGAGCGAGCTATTTAGGACTGAGATGGGGAGAATTTCTTCTTTCAACGGTTGGTGAATGTTTAGAAATTCTGTATCCCGCATGCCAGTACAGGTACAGTTACATTCCTTCAAAACAGGTCACTAGATTTTTGCGCGATAAAGGAGGCAAGGAATATGGAAATGGTGCCTGAAAGTGGGGCTGAGGTAGATGATCACCCATTACCTTGATTAATTGTGGAATAGGATTGAAGGGCCATGTGGCCTACTCATGCTTCAATTCTTATGTTATGTTGATTGGCATTGTGGAATTACTCTCATCAAAAGGATTGTAATGGTTCAAGAGGGTAACTCACCACTAAAGAGAAAATAGGGAGAGGCAATAAATATTAGCCTTGCGAACAATATCCAGATCCCAAAAATGAATTAGAAGAAATACATGTGGCTATAAAATAGCTCGGGGGCCCCATTGTAAATTTTGATTAATGCAGAAGAATGCATTAATTTATTGGGCAACCAATGCTGGCGATGGAATGCAAAAGCAGTTTACGTTTTCAAAATAAAGGCTTTTTCCTGCAAATTTAGAGAATTGAGAGATGTCGTACATCCCAAGAATTTATGATTCAGCATTATTCCCCCTGAGCTAGTTTTACTCAGTGCTCACTGCGGATAAAGATAGCTGCGAGTGTTGCTAGATGGCCTGTGTTATGCCGGGCACGCAAGCTATGTAATTGATGTTGTACAGAAACAGCTGATGCAGCAAATGCCCAGAGCAGAGCTGAAATTTTCAGGGCAAGTGCCTGCTCGTGATGGCAGTGCCAAGTTGGCAAGATTTCACACAAAACCTTTACAGACTTTCCATCGCTTTCCTTTTTGGGAGAAGCTGGACCGTTACTAAATATATTAGTGATGTGATAATTTTCCATTGCTCTAATAAAATATGTTTTAGGGACATGAACTGTAGGTTTTAGTGGGTAAAAATCTTCCATGAGTGGACAATCTTACAGCTGACTGGAAGATAAAGAAAGCTCTATTTTAATAATCTTGATAGTATTCGCTGTATATTTTTAATGCATTATAGCATTTTCCAGTATAGGTATGAAACAACGCAATACACAAGCCTTTGGATATCTTTAGATAAAATGGTTTTCCATATTTAAGATTGTTGCTGGAAGTGAATTATTTGCGCTGGGGAAATCGTGCCATCCGCTCAAGTGAGGGATGTGATATTATCATTGAATTCTGTTGAAGGTTTCTGGACTTGAAATGTTAACTGCTCTTTTCACAAAAAATGAAATGTTGGGGGAACTCAGCGGGTCAATTAGCATCTCTGGAGGTAAGTGAACATATGATGGTTTGGGTTGGAGCTCTTCCTCAGTCTGAACCTGACCCGAAATGTCACATGTCCATTTCCGTCCACAGATGCTGCCGGACTTTACAATTTTTTGATAAGATTCTGCATGGGAGATTGGTGAACAAAGTAAAGCACATGGGATAGGAGGTAACATACTGACGTGAATTGAGAATAGGTTATCGTACAGAAATCATGCATCAGGTGAAAAACTATCATGAGTGGGCTGCAACAAGGATCAATCTTGAGCCTCAACTATTCACAATCTATCTCAACGATTTGGTTGAAGGAATGAATTATCTAATTCTAATGTTGATGCTGTTGCAAAACTATGTCGCATTGTGAGTAATGAGGAGAATGTAAAGAGGATTTAAGGGAATGTAATCAAGATGAGTGCTTGGAAGGTAGTAGGTAAACATAGTATTTTTAAATGGTGAGAAATTAGGTCATGTTAATGTTCAAGGGGATCTGGATTGGCGTATGCACGAGTTACTGAAGGCCAACATGCAAGTTCAGCAAGTGGTAATGAAGGGAAAATGATATATGGGCCTTTATTATGCAAGGATTTGAATGTAGGGATATCATCAGTGGAGCATTGCACAGGGAAACATAACAACACTGTTCTGTGAACCTCAAACAACTTCTGCAAATGGTATTTGGTGACCCACAAGGCAATTTTGACATCAGCAATATGTACTGAATAACCTTTGTCTTCATCGTTTATGATACATACAGGGGATCCCCTGGGATGTCCCAACTTATGAAAATCTAACGTTACTGAAATTTTCCAATATAATTTAAAAAAAATTCAAGCTAGTAATAATAATAATAATAATAATAATAATAAAATGCTTGATGGTATCCATTAATGACTGGATAATATGTAGTCCATTGGTTTAATTATAGTTAGGGTGATTATTCAACAAAATGAAAGAATTATAATCGGAATATGCAGAGCAATATGATATGGATTACAATAAAAACTGACGTTTCTGACAGGATGAAATAGTCTTGCAGACAGTTCTCAGGAACCAGAACACTCACGTAATCCAGGGGCTGCCTGTATATTACACTGGTCTAACACCAGTGGATGTTGTTATATTGTATAACACAAAGAACATAAAGTTGAACATTTGACAATTCAAGCTAGCTCAGCTATTCATCAAGATCATGACATCCAAACTCCAGAGGAAAAGGAATCATGCACAACAGAAACAGGCCGTTCAATCCCTATGCTGATCATCAAACACTTATTCATACTAATCCTACACTGATTCCATTTTATTCTCTCCAGATCCTCAAACTTCATCTCCATACACTATTACCTATCACCTCATGCATTTTTGATATGTAGGAGGAAACACATTCTGTTCATTTAAAACATTAATTGCACTGGAGTATACCCATGCACTCACAGCTCCAGCTCCACACACTTACTGATGTGGCCAGACACAAAGATGGCCATAAAGATAAGAGCTGATGTTTTCTTTCCTTTCCCTGGATACCTGCACATTATGATTCAATTGTCATCATCCATTTTGGATTTCCAGATGAAATGGAACATGGTTTGTGTAACTACACTGAGATTGGAATGGGTTTGGACCATACCTGCACCATGCACAGCAACACAAACAAGACGGGAAACTGGGCAACCTTGTCTTCAGACAGCCTGAATCTGATGAGGACGTCTTCCGTTTCTTACCGTTGATTTGGGCAGTGTAGAGCAATTGTTTTGAGTTCCTGATTCCCCTCCCCAAAGCACATTTTGAAGAGCACATCCATTATGTACATGTATGATCCTCTGTCAAAGCCATTCTCCTGGTCTGTGCTAACCTGGCTCGTGTTCATCCCCTTTTCTCTTTGTGCATGTTTATTTTAGATATGAAAAGAGTTTAAATGTACTGCGGAACCCTGTTGGTGACTGCTTCAGTAATGTGCACATTCCTCTTTTGTGTGGTGGCTACATTAAATGGCTTCGAGCAGCACACTCAGATTTACTGAAAGCAACCACTTAACTGTGATTCATTTCCAAATTATATTTGTGAAACAAGGCAAAAGTCTCAGATTATGACAGTAAACCTGGTCTTGATGTTCCAGTTATGGCAATGGATTCTGTCCAAACATGATATGTGTTCCAACTACATTGAACTGACTAGTAGTTTACAGTAGTTGGATCAGTTCTACTATTGTATATGAAATGTTTCAAGTCCTTTTTAGATTCCGTTTTGTGGTGTTCTGTGAGACATTTGATCTATGATCAGGGAAAAGTTATACAAATAATTTGAATGTGTCTCCAGGAAAACTAGTTGTACAATTTTATTGAAAAAATACTCCTTTCTCAGAATTCCATAACACGTATCTAGGTGAAAAGCTATTCTGGAAACATTAATACATGGAAAAATAGGTGCAGGAGGAAGCCATTTGGCCCTTCGAGCCAGCACCGCCATTCATTGTGATCATGGCTGATCGTCCTCAATCAATAACCCGTGCCTGCCTTCTCCCTATATCCCTTGATACCACTAGCCCCTAGAGCTCTATCTAACTCTCTCTTAAATCCATCCAGTAACTTGGCCTCCACTGCCCTCTGTGGCAGGGTATTCCACAAATTCACAACTCTCTGGGTGAAAAAGTTTTTTCTCACCTCAGTCTTAAATGGCTTCCCCTTTATTCTAAGACTGTGGCCCCTGGTTCTGGACTCGCCCAACATTGGGAACATTTTTTCCTGCATCTAGCTTGTCCAGTCCTTTTATAATTCTATATGTTTCTATAAGATCCTCCCCTCATACTTCTAAACTCCAGTGAATACAAGCCTAGTCTTGTAATCACTGGAATCCTTGTAGCAAATATAGACTACTAATGATTTTTAAATTGAGCAAGTTCAAAATGAGCATAATGAAGAGACATGAGCATTATATGCATTATGTTGCCAGTACTGTCAAAGGCATTTTCAAAGATGGAAACATAGTTTGCCACCCTGTTCTTTAACCTAAAAAATGCTAGAAATCATCACAGCTACCGAGAACTAAGAATGTACCTGCTAACCATAATGTATGACTTATTGTGGTACTTATTAGAACAGGTTTTAAAGCCTGAGTGTTCACATTGGGAGAGAAGTCACAAATACTAAGGCTGAGTTAAGCTCCCTCCATATCAGAGAAAGCTTGGAGCCGAAACAGGTCTCAGCCAAGCCTTTCAGTGATCTTTGTTCTTGTTAGTTCCCTGATTGGTATTGTGAAAAACACCTTTATTTCTTTCTACCTTAATAGTGCACTATATCAAAATTCTGAATAAGGCAGCATGATCACTATCGCTTGGCACAAACTGAGACCCCCACAAATTAGAGGGGATTTATACAATGAATCAAGGTTAATAAACAAATGGAGATAATCTCAGTTGTAGTTAGGACAACACTATAAGGGGAAATTACTAAACTCCAGCTCAACTGTATTAACAGTAGCATCTAATTTGAATTATACTTCCTGGGACAACTCCTTTCCTACAGCAGCCTCTATCACTGACAGGTAAATTTGCTGCATTATATCTACTTCTAGGGCCATCTTGGGGAGGGGTTCGACCTGGGAGGCGGAAATAATAAGATATTCCCTTGGTGAACTGGGGTCTTATAGTAGATTCAATTCTTTTCATTCCATATGGAACATTTACCTGCTAATCCCTAATCTTAGCTGAAGCATAGAAATAACATTCCATCCAGTTTATGAGGTAGCACAATCCGTTCTGGCATCCCCAAGTTATTGTCAACTATCGTAGTAGATCCTTAACTCAGAAAAAAATAATCTGGTTGTAAAAAGACTTAGAGAGGCAGCTTCAAGTTAATTCTCCACTGATGTGGATAATTTCACTCTTGGACTCAAACTCCATGTCGTCTCGCTGAAAAGCTTAATGCCGTTGATGAGTCTAGAGATAAATATTGCATAGAATTTGGCCTGAACCACATGTTATGGATAGTTATCTGAGATTTGGCAATCCCTAAAGTGCGAGGACATTTCGTGCTCAGATAATACATAATCAACAGAATACCATCTGTGCACAATGGTGTTTTGTGCTTTTATGTTTGCATACTTTACTCATACCTTTCAACGCTGCAGAAACTTGAATGTTTTTACATGTTGTTGATAAATCCCCTTGCAATCCCCTTGCATTGCAGGTGATACCTGATCCCTTAAAGCTTTTCCACCATTTTCAAGGCATGAGTCAGTCGTGTTGTGCAATACCTTTTATTTCACTGGTTGAGTACAGATCCATTGGCATTTATAGGAGCTCAACACCACCCTGGGAAAAAAAGCTAATTTAGTTGCCGCTGATCCACCTACCCGAGGATTCTTTCCCTCCAATATGGTTCAACTGCGAACTGTCCATAAGATGTGGTGAAACACATAGCAAACTTTTCTCAACAGCTTTTCCTAAATTTGTGATCCCTACTGCCAAAGGTCAAAAGACAGCAGTTAAATAGGAACGTTACTGTGTGCATGCTTACTTCCAAGTCACTTAACACTCCGACTTGTCGGTTCAAAAACTACAAGCGTAAACGCACAGTGGAAATGCCTTCACTTCACAGACTGCAGTAACTCAAGAAGGTGATTAGCCACCGCCATTGTAATAACAATAAGAGATAGACAAGTTTTGTCACTTATGCCCTTGTCATAAAATAAATAACAGTAGAAATGGATGATCCTCTTTCTAAATTAACACTGGCAAACCAAAGATGAGGAAAATATAATAAAAATAGAAGGAGGAGGCCATTTGGTCCAACCATGCCTACTACATCAGAATCATCTCAGGATAACATTAAAAATAATATTAAAACTTTTGGAACATAGGGAGGAAAATCCAAAGTTTTGTGCGATTGTAGTGGAAGACTTGGCTGTCAGTGGTGGCATGATGAGAGTCAGAGTGTACAGAATAATTCCTGTGAAACGGTTTGAATTGCAGCTGACCTTTGACTTTGAAATGATAACTTGCTGCTTTGGCTTGTGATTTATATTTACTCTATACGGGTGCATTTTTGCAAGCCTGTAGCTTTAAAAGATGAACGTAGGTCACATGTCCTCAAAACTTATGGTTAGTTTGCGCTTTGCCTCCTCCCCAGACCCCACTAATTCATTATTGATCACTTCAACTTTTACTCTTCTGCAGTGTCCTAAGCTCCGTTACAGCCAATTTGTGAAGGGAAATGGAGAGCTAACATAGAATAATATTTTGCCCACCAGGCTTGTGAATCTTGTTTATGATCCAAACATGCTGCATTGATGCTTTTAATAATATCATCTACTTGTTGAGAGCATCTCCTAAAATTCTTGAAAGGTATCGTAAATTATGTTTGCTGTTTCCTTGTTTTAATGTGGCCTCACGGGAATCATAAATTGGCAATACTGACTCCTGTCATGCACTTTGATCCTTTCTTCAGTGTTCCATTCCCTGAGCACCAAGCCTAAAATAGTTTGTTTTATGTTTTAGTTTTGAATTTCTGGCATAATTTCTACGTTTTTAGCAATTTTATACACCCTTCTGTAAACTGCTAATTCTCCTTGTGCAAGTGTTCTCCTTTGTTATTACAAATTACATTTATTCCAACACAATGTCCTAAGAATGGTCCTAACCCGAAACATCGTCTATTCGTTTCGTCCAGAGATGCAGCCTGACTCGCTGAGTTACTCCAGCACTTTTTGTTTCACTCAAGATTCCAGTATCTGTAGTTCCTTGTGTCTCTCTTAAAGTTAGCACAATTGTATATTCAATCTGATCGTGCAATATATAGTGAATTAATGTACTTATCATGGCCATTCTACTCATCAGGCCCATGCTGGCTCTCAGTGGAGCATCCTACCAGTCCCATTTTCCTTACCTTTTCCCAGTGGCTGTGCAGGTTTACAAAATCCAAATGCATTCTTCACTAAGGAATATACAGGAGAAATTTAAAGTATGCGAATACCTTTTTTAAGGCACTCACACTCATTTTGGGAAAACTGCTGTAAAAACAATACATTGCCAATTATTTTCATTAAATCAATGCCAGATGTCAACTAAGCATGACAAACGATAGAGACATTAACTGGGAGCTTTTCTACCAAAATGCCACCTGTTGAGAAAGTTGCTTTCCTATTATCTCTCTGATTTATAGATTTCATACAACATATGCTCCAGTAACAGTGCAATGAATCCATTTCAAATGAACCACTTAAAAGGTCTCCAAATAAGACACATGGCAAATAAAACTGACAAAATTATCCTCTTCTCGTGTTGAAAGTTTCAATCACTTGATAAGAAACTGTACAGATATCGATGGGATCAGCTGTAGCCTATTTTCTGTTGCCATCCCACGAGTAGAAAACATGTGATAGATAGTAATGTAAATGCGAAGTGGCAACAGGTGCCAGAGAATGTTTACGTCCTTCAAAATGGAGTTTAAGGGAGAGGTTGGGCAGGTCAGGACTTTATTCCTTGAAGCGCAGGAAGCTGAGGGGAGATGTAGGGGAATAGAGAGGTTGAATACACAGTTGTTTTGCCAGGGTTGGGGAATCAAGAACTAGGGTGCTTGGGTTTAAGATGAGAGGAGAACGATTTAATAGGAACCTGAGAGGTAATCTCACACAGAGGGTGGTGAGTATAGATTCATTCAAGATTCAAGAGAGTTTATTGTCATGTGTCCCTGATAGGACAATGAAATTCTTGCTTTGCTTCAGCACAACAGAACATAGTAGGCATTGACAATAAAACAGATCAGTGTGTCCATATACCATTATGTAAATATATACACACATGAATAAATAAACTGATAAAGTGCAAATAACAGATAATGGGCTAATAAAGTTCAGTGTTATGTCCGAGCCAGGTTTAATAGCCTGATGGCTGTGGGGAAGTAGCTATTCCTGAACCTGGTCGTTGCAGTCTTCAGGCTCCTGTACCTTCTACCTGAAGGTAGTAGGGAGATGAGTGTGTGGCCAGGATGGTGTGGGTCCTTGATGATACTGCCAGCCTTTTTGAGGCAACGACTGCGATAGATCCCCTCGATGGGAGGGAGGTCAGAGCCAATGATGGACTGGGCAGTGTTTACTACTTTTTATAGTCTTTTCCTCTCCAGGGCGCTCAAGTTGCCGAACCAAGCCACGATGCAACCGGTCAGCATGCTCTCTACTGTGCACCTGTAGAAGTTAGAGAGAGTCCTCCTTGACAAACCGACTCTCCGTAATCTTCTCAGGAAGTAGAGGCGCTGATGTGCTTTCTTAATAATTGCATCAGTGTTCTCGGACCAGGAAAGATCTTCAGAGATGTGCACGCCCAGGAATTTGAAGCTCTTGACCCTTTGAACCATCGACTCATTGATATAAACGGGACTGTGGGTCCCCATCCTACTTCTTCCAAAGTCCAACATGATGCCGAATGAAGTAGTTGAGGGGGGTACAGCAGCAACATTTCAAAGACGTTTGTGCAGCTACAGGGACAGGAAAGGTCTGGAGGTATATGAGGCTAGTCCAGACAATTGGGACCAGCTTGGATGGGGCATCGTGGGTATTTTTCTCTTTGCACTACCTTTTGTACATATGTATGGCATTGACCTCGTGTATGGTATGATTTAATTTGACTGAATAGCACACAAATAAAACTTTTCACTGTATCTCAGTACACGGAACAATAATAAACAATACAATATTATTACGTTAAACTGAATTGAAAAGTAGGGACATTTAAATACCGACTTAAGTACATTTTGCAGCTTTCCGTGTGAGTTCTAATTGTTGAAGATGTGTTTGGTGTGAACATCTAAGATATTGTGTGTTAAGTCATGATATACATTTAAGTAAGTCCCATTCAAAATGAACTTCCAGTCTCATTAATATCTCTTACAACAGTAAACAGATGTTATACTTCAGTCTTCCAAACATGTACTGTGTACATGTTTCTTCAATACATATTCGGACAACAGCCAATCTAAGTTTAAAGGAATCACAGATGGAGTGGCTTATTAGCTAGATATTTTTGTTGTAAGGAAAGGGGAAATAAATTAGCTCAGTAAATATGTCCCTCTACAAGTACACATCCGGTTAGACTGTCAAGGGAACACTAGGTTAGATCATTCCACTCTCTAAGCTGATGGAAACAATGATAACAAATAACTCCCATGGGAAAATATAGGAAAATCAGGACAATTGTGAAAAAAATAATAAAAAGAACCAGTTTGAGTTTTACTAACTGAGTTCATTGTCCTGGGCTCTAATATTGGGCTAGTTTTACTTTTGATATTTTGGAATTGTTGCAACATGAATATATATTTTTATATCAAGACTAATGTCCAAAAATATAAATAATACAATCATTGACCATGCTTGTTTCTTGCACATATGCTTTATCATAGAACATATTATAGTCTCTCAGTTAAGTTATCAAGAATGATCAGAATTGGCATCCAAAGGAATAGAATCTCGGGGTTTTACCTTTTAAGTAATTTACCAAAGCCATTATTTTCTAACATTTTTCCAGCAAAATCATCAAGTATTCTCAATACAGGCATTCGATTATTAAATAGATCCAACTATTATTTTAATTGGAAAATGTTTTGGATAAAGATCAAACGGAAAATAATGAATTGCAAAGCTATCCATTTTCATCACTGTGATGAGTGAGTTAATTATTCTGTTGAGGCCATAGGAGAAGCACTCATAACAGCAGAATATATTTTCTAAGTAGAGTAATAGGCATAATAGGAATAATTGTCCTGAATTTTAAACTAATCCAGCACCTGGTAAATAAATGATTGCTTCATTAAGAACAGAAGGCTGTTAGTGAGAATGGATTGTAAAGATTTCGTTTTTTGATATATTAGCAGTAGAAAACTCATTCATTTGTGTGAAATAGAAATTGAGTTTATTACATTTTGGTGACAATTATTTTGAAATAACAACATGATCTATTTATATAGAACATTCCAGGCCACTTTAACGAAGCATATTCAGGCATAAATGAAACTTTATGTTGGGGAATGAATTATATCATAAGTTCAACTTGGGGTCAGGTAAAATGTTGAGTTCATGAAATCTTGACATCAGCCTGAGACAATGTGTGGGTAGAAGCCAAGACAAATGACTTCAGACTTCCCAATGATTTCCAGAGGAAGTTGTGGCCCTTTCAGGAATGTGTATCAGATGAGCAGTCTGACAACATAAAAGCAGTGGAGTGTTCAAGAAAAACTGTGAGTGTGCATATGCCAATGAGGAGCATTATCTGCATTGAGGGACCCAAGTATCGATTATTGTGCAAATTCAGTGATGACAAGCAAAGCTGAAACAGAAATCAAAGCTGAAGATGCTCTGGCTGTGACTGGATAGAACATTAGCCAACAGATCAAAAATAGAAATGTAATGAAAAGGGACTGCAGATGTTGGTTTATACCAAAGATAGACACTAAATGTTGGAGTAACTCAGCGGGTCAGGCACATCTCAACACAAAAGTCTGAAGAAGGGTCCCGACCCGAAACATCACCTATCCATTTTCTCCTTTGATTCTGCCTGACCTGCTGAGTTACTCCAGCATTTTGTGTTTATCTTTAGATCAAAATTAGAAATGGACAAATTGGATCAAAAGTCAGCTTGGTAATAACAGGCAAAGAGTGATTACAGAAAATATGTGTGTCGATCCTTGCTATTTGTTACATATATTATTGATCTGGGTGTGAATTAGGAAGCATGGTTAATAAATTTGCAATGACACAAAAAATTGTGGTGTTGTTGATAGACAGGTAACTTACAGCTATAGAATTATTTTGCTGAGTTCATCAAACGGACAGTGCAATGGCAGATGGAATTTCATCCTGAAAAATGTGTGATGAGTATTTTGGAATGATGACATATGATATACATAATGAATGACAGGATCCTAGGAAGTGCCAAGGAACAAATGAATCTCGGTGTACATGTCCAAGGGTCCATGAAGGCAGCAGTACAGGTATTCAAGGTGATGAAGAAAGCATTAGCTATACTTGCATTATTGTGTTCGTGGGTTGAATGCAAGAGCAGAAACATTATAGTACAACAATGCAGTATAAATAAATACCGAGAAGCTGTAATGTACTGCAATGTACGACAGCAACCACAGAATTGAACTGGCAATTTGGATTAGGGCCATTTGGTTGCTTTAGCAGGAATATAATAAGATCAAACATGACATTGGAGGAATAAACCACATTTGGAAGATGACAACATGTTTGAAAACTTTAAAGGAAAAAAGGAGACTGGAGGTTGACAGACCTATGTTACAACAGTGGATGAGATCTCATGACAACAGTTTAGAAAGTGAGAAATGAGTGGAAGCTGATGTAGTGCTCAGGTAACTGCGTGGCAAACGTGCTCAATCCTATGTCCTCGGTTTTGCTGGAATAAAATTGGAGTTCATACCAAACAGAATGACAAGATTGGGATCGAGGAAAGGTTTTAATAGGGACGGGGACATCCAGGGAAAAAGAGAAGTGATTGAGAAGATTAATGGCAGATATACTGCAACAAACATTGAGTCAAAGGCCAGAGTTTGAAAGTGCTGTAGTTGGTCATAGAGGAGTTTCACTTTCTGTGGAATGGCACCTTAAGGGCCTGTCCCACGAGCATGCGACTGCATGCTGCAAGCGCGACCAAACCGGAAGCGGGGGCCGTGCGGCGGCCGCGCGGAGGTCGAGTGATCCCCGTACAAGGCCTGTCCCACCAGCATGCGGCTGCATGCAGCGAGCGCGACCAAACCGGAAGTGGGGGCCGCGTGGAGGTTGAGTGATCCCGTACGAGTTGATGTGAAGTTCGAGCGAAGTCCGCGGGAGGTTCGCGCTAGGCGTACGCCGTCAAGACGCTGCGTATGGCGTCGAGACGCTGT
This sequence comes from Malacoraja senta, assembly GCA_038087875.1. Taxonomy (NCBI): domain Eukaryota; kingdom Metazoa; phylum Chordata; class Chondrichthyes; order Rajiformes; family Rajidae; genus Malacoraja; species Malacoraja senta. The sequence continues at coordinate 50,724 of JAXLNO010001657.1, forward strand.
GTACGGTGTCGAGATGCTGCGTACGGCGTCGAGATGGTGCGCACGCTCGTCGAGGCGGTGCGTACGGCCTCAATGCGGCCGCGGGCCGGCAGGCCGTTGCCGCGCAGAATTTTCGAACAGTGTCAGTTTTTAGGAGCCCCGCGCGATGTCGGGACCAGCTCCGCACAACTCCATAAGGCTCCAGCGATCGAAGTGGGACCGGCCCCGCGAGGCCGTACGGCTCAAGCGACCACGTTAGGTCGCGTTTGCCGCATGCATCGCATGCTCATGGGACAGGCCCTAAAGTTAATGGCACCTTAGTTGCAAGCCCTCTGGCTGACAGGAAATTATCGAGGGATCAAGCCAGTGTTCTGTTCATTTATTGCTTCTGGAGGCATTAAATCTTTTACGATGGTGTAACCATTATCACTCCTCAAGGTATCCACATTATTCAGGATGGGATTCTAACTTCTAAGCAGCTTTTGTGGAAATTGTGAGTGTTCTAAAGTTTCTCCTTCAATTTAATTGAGGTACATCTGAAAAGATGAACAGTGTGTCAGAGCACAGTACCACGAGAAAAAGAAAGAAGGGTGGTGAGACTCCACAGCCTGCCCTTGACAAAAAGTATAAAAAGGTAATGTAAAGGAAATTATAAGTCTTTTGTATGTTACATTATTTGGTAGCAAAATGGTTCATATAACAAGTGAGAACCGAGGGCACTAAGTACCATGGAAACTATTTACCAAACACCATGCCAGCATTCAAAAATATTTATTTTCTCCATTGCCTTTCCCTTGATCAAGCGCTATTCCAGTTCCAATATATGTCACAGCCTGACTTGATTTTCTGAAAATCATGAACCAATCTTCAATTCTGTGATTGGGAATAAATTCAAGGTTCAATAAAGTTAAACATCCTGACTCGTAATTCGAGGGGCAGGATTGCACAAAACTCTCTTAACATTCTTCGGCAGTATACTAAAAGGCCACTTGTTTGCTAAAGATATTCAGCAGGCATTGTACAGGGATTGCAGATGGATTGGATGTTTTGACCTTAGAAATAGGGAAAAAAAAAGCAGTTGACTTCTTAGAATATGACATAGACATAGAAACATAGAAATTAGGTGCAGGAGTAGGCCATTCGGCCCTTCGAGCCTGCACCACCATTCAATATGATCATGGCTGATCATCCAACTCAGTATCCCGTACCTGCCTTCTCTCCATACCCTCTGATCCCTTTAGCCACAAGGGCCACATCTAACTCCCTCTTAAATATAGCCAATGAACTGGCCTCAACTACCCTCTGTGGCAGAGAGTTCCAGAGATTCACCACTCTCTGTGTGAAAAAAGTTCTTCTCATCTCGGTTTTAAAGGATTTCCCCCTTATCCTTAAGCTGTGACCCCTTGTCCTGGACTTCCCCAACATCGGGAGCAATCTTCCTGCATCTAGCCTGTCCAACCCCTTAAGAATTTTGTAAGTTTCTATAAGATCCCCTCTCAATCTCCTAAATTCTAGAGACTATAAACCAAGTCTATCCAGTCTTTCTTCATAAGACAGTCCTGACATCCCAGGAATCAGTCTGGTGAACCTTCTCTGCACTCCCTCCATGGCAATAATGTCCTTCCTCAGATTTGGAGACCAAAACTGTACGCAATACTCCAGGTATGGTCTCACCAAGACCCTGTACAACTGCAGTAGAACCTCCCTGCTCCTATACTCAAATCCTTTTGCTATGAAAGCTAACATACCATTCGCTTTCTTCACTGCCTGCTGCACCTGCATGCCTACTTTCAATGACTGGTGTACCATGACACCCAGGTCTCGTTGCATCTCCCCTTTTCCTAGTCGGCCACCATTTAGATAATAGTCTGCTTTCCTGTTTTTGCTACCAAAATGGATAACCTCACATTTATCCACAGTTCCACATGACGAGGGAACAGAATGATGGTATTGGGGTGTCATAAGTTTTTCAAACAAGAAAATGTGGCGTGCATATAGATTTGTTAAGATAAAAGTCAGATAAAACTCCTTTGATATACCAAAGAATACAGGTCCAAATATAGCATTGTGCTGTTAAAGACAAGCTAACTGGTGGAACGGAACAGTGTACTTGCACAAGGAATGATATCATTTGAAGCAAACTTGATTTAGAAGATCTGTCAGTGGAGCAAGCAGGACTCATATTTAGACAAGTTCATGTTCATTCACATAGCACTCAAATAAATAAAATACACAACATTCTAGACCAAATTGCTTTTCCTTACCATCTTTAATTGGTTATTGAAATCAATGCATAATTGGATATAGGCATTACAGATTGAAAATGCATTACAAGATGACAGGTACAGCCATCTACAGCAGTGGACTAACGTTTAACATGTTGAAGGATTATTATCCCTGATGAAGTCTCTGTGGAAACAGTTTTCAACTTCCAAAGATATTGTGACTAACATGAATGGCTCTTGATGCCAACATTGCTTATGTGAAAAGAATTTTCAGAATAATTCGATCATTAGTCAGCCTCGGGGCATTTTGAAATTGTGAAAAATACATGGCTAATAACAAATATTGCCAAATTTAGCATGGCATTTTGCAAATCAAACTGACATTTTGCACAGTATTTTCTAATTGAATTAATTTTATGGGCACGATATCTGATGGTTGCAAAATTTATATCCTGACTTTAATGCACAGAATGGTTGAAGGCAATTATCAAAAACCATAACTAGAAAAATTCACAAGAAGAACTGCAGTATGCCCAATATAATAAGAAATTATTGAACGTATGATTGGCAATAAGGAATATTCTTTTAATTGCCCAGTAGAATGTTAACTGTTAAAACTAAGGTATCTTCAAAAATAAATTCTGAACCTATTTTATTTAATTGAAATTGTTTTCATAAATGGAGCAGCATTCTCATCCATTTTGAAGGCCATTCCTGATGTTTTAATGTGTAGATGCTATACTCTCGTAACTCAGGATCCTTGGCCTTGAGGCAGTTGCTGAAAGTATGAGAATAATAATAGTCATTACGCTTATTTATTTTTCTCAGCAGCATACAGATTTTTTTACAGATGTATTAATAGAAGAACCACCTGAAGCATGTCTACCGAAAAGGAGGAAGCGAAAAAAGGTAACTGCCACTATGTAAAAGAAGAAAAGGATGAAAGAAAATGAGTCGGTAAAACATGAAATAAGTCGGTTCCTGCTTATTCACTCTCCTCCCCACTTAATCCACTAGCATCACAATCACCCTTCTTGGCATCTGTATTTGCCATTAGTGTTAATTATATCATTTCCTTGGGTTTGTAGCTTTGTATGCCTTTCATTATCTTCAGAAACCATCCGTAGCTCCCACTGACAACTCCCTTCTGTAATCACTTTTTAAAATCTTGTCCTTTAATGATTTCCTTGCCATCCATTTCCGTGTGCATCTCTCACAAAGCTTCCTGTGTGAATGCCTTCTCTTTTCACAGCATTGAATTCTATCAAATTCATACACTAGACTTTCCAGTCCTGTGAGCACACAGTATTATTATTCTTGTTTGACCACTTTGTCCAGTTAAATACTGTCTCTGCATTGTCCAATTCCATCCTCTCATGGTTTCCGGATTGTGGGACAGCTCTTGCATTGTATACATTGTAGCCATCTGAATGCACTTTACAAATTTGTCTCTGTCTATCCTAGCACAGTAATGTTTGGAGTTCTCTCGCGATATGGCTTGATCCTCTCGCACATCCTCTGACTCGTTTCTCTTCTCTTTTCTCTTTGCTCTACCTGTTGTATGTGTGTGTCTCGATTGGACTCACGTCTGGTATTATCTGATTTGATCGGATAACATGCAAACAAAAGCTTTTTAATGTATCTCAGTACAGTTGACAATAATAAAACAATACCTTAATCTAGAGTCAGTTATTAAAGATGGGATAGCAGCACATTTGGAAAGTGGTGAAATCATTGGACAAAGTCAGCATGGATTTACGAAAGGTAAATCATGTCTGACGAATCTTATAGAATTTTTCGAGGATGTAACTAGTAGAGTGGATAGGGGAGAACCAGTGGATGTGTTATATCTGGACTTCCAGAAGGCTTTCGACATGGTCCCACATAAGAGATTAGTATACAAACCTAAAGCACATGGCATTGGGGGTTCAGTATTGATGTGGATAGAGAACTGGCTGGCAATCAGGAAGCAAAGAGTAGGAGTAAACGGGTCCTTTTCACAATGGCAGGCAGTGACTAGTGGGGTACCGCAAGGCTCAGTGCTGGGACCCCAGCTATTTACAATATATATTAATGATCTGTATGAGGGAATTGAAGGCAATATCTCCAAGTTTGCAGATGACACTAAGCTGGGGGGCAGTGTTAGCTGTGAGGAGGATGCTAGGAGACTGCAAGGTGACTTGGATAGGCTGGGTGAGTGGGCAAATGTTTGGCAGATGCAGTATAATGTGGATAAATGTGAGGTTATCCATTTTGGTGGCAAAAACAGGAAAGCAGACTATTATCTAAATGGTGGCCGACTAGGAAAAGGGGAGATGCAGCGAGACCTGGGTGTCATGGTACACCAGTCATTGAAAGTAGGCATGCAGGTGCAGCAGGCAGTGAAGAAAGCGAATGGTATGTTAGTTTTCATAGCAAAAGGATTTGAGTATAGGAGCAGGGAGGTTCTACTGCAGTTGTACAGGGTCTTGGTGAGACCACACCTGGAGTATTGTGTGCAGTTTTGGTCTCCAAATCTGAGGAAGGACATTATTGCCATAGAGGGAGTGCAGAGAAGGTTCACCAGACTGATTCCTGGGATGTCAGGACTGTCTTATGAAGAAAGACTGGATAGACTTGGTTTATACTCTCTAGAATTTAGGAGATTGAGAGGGGATCTTATAGAAACTTACAAAATTCTTAAGGGGTTGGACAGGCTAGATGCAGGAAGATTGCTCCCGATGTTGGGGAAGTCCAGGACAAGGGGTCACAGCTTAAGGATAAGGGGGAAATCCTTTAAAACCGAGATGAGAAGAACTTTTTTCACACAGAGAGTGGTGAATCTCTGGAACTCTCTGCCACAGAGGGTAGTCAAGGCCAGTTCATTGGCTATATTTAAGAGGGAGTTAGATGTGGCCCTTGTGGCTAAAGGGATCAGAGGGTATGGAGAGAAGGCAGGTACGGGATACTGAGTTGGATGATCAGCCATGATCATATTGAATGGCGGTGCAAGGCTCGAAGGGCCGAATGGCCTACTCCTGCACCTAATTTCTATGTTTCTATGTTTCTATCCTTATTTATGGGCATTGAGTTAGGTTATGTAACAATCTTTTTTCATACTTCTAGCCATGGATGAAAAAATTATTTCTGCGATTGGATATGTGGAAGACTAGTTTTAGCAATGAGTGACCCATCTCTCTTTCAAAATGCTCTTCACTGTTTTGCCCACACTGTGTACCTATTGGTGTTATGACAACAGGACAAGCCAACAGTGGTCTTTCTTTTACTAGACAAATACCACAGACCTGTCAAACTAAGAATTTTCGGAACTAATGTGGGAGATCATTGACATACAACCCTTTGTTTGAGAGACATGTGTATTGTAAGGGTCGAACAGACCATGTCAGCTGTCTGAAAGAAGGATCTCGACCTGAAACGTCACCCATTCCTTCCCTCCAGAGATGCTGAGTTTACTCCAGCTTTTTGTGTCTATCTTCATGTCAGATAAAGTGGAGTTGGCAGCTAAATCAGCAACACAGCATTCCAAATCCTTCGAAAACAAGTAGATGTTTCCGAATATGTTCCCAAACTATTCTGGTTATGGCTGGGTTTGCTGAGCAAAACAGTGCAAAAGTTGGGCGGATCATCTACGCCCCCTACCGCAAGTAGTGCAGAAACAATGCACACAACAGACTGTGGCATGGACTGATTGGACGGGCTAATGATTGTCTCACGGGAGGGGGTGAATGGACGCCAACCACCATAAAGGACCGTGTCGGGCACCCTACTTTGTTGTACAAACTCTGTTGCCTGAATCCGGTGATTTATCAAACACAACAAAATGTTCCGTTAAATCTTGATTTCCAAACTTGTCACCACAAAATGATTGGTATATTTAGAAAAGAGTTGGGGGCGATCTATGTGCTTTTTAAATTTGGTGTTCCAAAATTGATAAATTAATTTTGTGTTGTTTGCAATTGTAGAAGATATCTGATGTTCTAGCAAGCTCTGCTCCAACTCCTGCTACCTCTGCTGATTTGCAGAAAATTATCATCCAGTACTTCAAAAATGAACGATCTGTAATAGAACTTGAGGAGCTGAAACTACCAGGTAAAGAGCACTTTTCCCCAAACGTAAAATAACGGCCTCATCCATTGAAAATGAGAGGAATATTTCTGCAAAAAGATAAATTTTGCTTTTAATGGACATGAAAGAATGTTTGAAATACTCAACATAGAGAAAGTCATACAGCGTGGAAACAGGCCCTTCGGCCCAACTTGCCCACCCCGACCACCATGTCCATCTACACTAGTCGCATCTGCCGGCATTTGGCCCATATCCCTCTAAACCTGTCCAATCCATGTACCTGTCTAAATGTTTCTTAAACGTTATGATAATACCTGCCTCAACTACCTCCTGCAGCTGCTCGTTCCAAACACCCACCACCCTTGCGTGAGAAAGTTACCCCCAGGTTCCTATTAAATCTTTCCCCCGTCATCTTAAACCTATGTCCTCTGGTTTTCGATTCCCCGACTTTGGGTGAAGAGACTCTGCGCGTATCCAATCTATTCCTCTCATGATTTTGTATACCTCTATAAGATCACTCCTCATCCTCCTACGCTCCAAGGAATCGAGTCCTAGCCTGCTCAACCGCTCCCGTTAGCTCAGGCCCTCAAGTCCTGGCAACATCATCGTGAATCGTTTCTGCTGATGAAAACCAGCATGCCAAAAGCCCTACCTTTCACATCAAGGATGCCTGCCGCAGAGCTGCCAAGTAGTACGGATTTTCCGTATTTTGTACGGAAATGCGATAAGAATACCGATGTACGATTTTGTGTTGTTAATTATGGATTTTAAATACGGAGTTAAATATCCAGGTTTAAACATAGCGCTGTCAGTTTAACACGTGGGAATTTAAACGGAGAACTGTTGGCTATAGCACTGTGGGTTCTAAATATAGCGCTACTGGCTGGAGGCTATGGGCTTTAAACTTAGCACTATGGGCTTTACACATAGCACTATGGCAACAATGCTATAGGTCACAGACTGTTCAGGACAATTCTCATATAACAATGAGTCTTTGGAATTCTCTTTGAGCCTTTGATTATTTTTCAGGCGGCAGAATTCTGGATAAGCCTAGTGGTGAAAGGTTACCAGTGGGATTGCAGTTACATTGGGATTGGCCTTGATTTTACAGAACGGTGGGTGGGCTCAAGTGGGAGAGAGGGAGGGGTGGAGAGAGGGGAGGGAGAGAAAGAGAAGGAGGGAGGGAGAGAAGGAGAGGGAGAAGGAGAGAGGGGGAGAGAGGGAGGGAGGGAGGGAGGGAATAAGAGAGGGAGGGAGAAAAAAAGGAAGGAGGAGAGAGGGAGGGTGGGAGGGAAATGGGGAGGGAGTGATGGGAGGGAGAGAAAGAGGGAGAGGGAGGGAGGGAGAGGGAGGGATGGGGTGAGAAGAGAGGGAGAGAGGGGGAGGGAGGGGGAGGGAGGGAGAGAGGAAGGAGGGAGAGAGGAAGGAGGGAGAGAGAGAGAGAGAGAGAGCGAGGGAGGGAGAGGGAGGCTTCCAAACTGGCTTCTACATCATCATCTGGTGCTAAAAGCAGGAAGCAGCCGTTCAAACAGCAGTATACAAAGAGATGGCAATGAATGCACTGTCAAGTAAGGTGCATAGAAGACATGTCAATTGGTAGCAAAGTTATGCATTCTTGTACTCTTACATGGGTATAACCGCACATAAAATATTTTAAAAAATTCAGCAAAATGGCACCGCGTAAAAATACTGATTTCCTCAGTAAAAGATTGATTTTCAGGTACTAGAATACTGAAATGCTCTGACAAAACTTGGCAGCTCTGCTGCCGCCATCCTGGCTATTCTGGCCATTCCCTTTTCCCTCTTCTGTCTTCCGGGAGAATTTATAGGAGCTTGAAAGCTCACATGTCCAGCTCCTTCCCCACTTCTATGAAGCACCTGAACCATTCACCTCTTTCGTATTCAATTTCTCAGAGATTCTGCCAAGTACCCTTACTCTTAACTTTACCTCATTCAGTTATTTTATTATTCTACTTTAATTTTTTTTTGTTCAACTTTGGATTGCACTCTGATCTTGCACCATTCTGCTGCTTTGCACTCATTGTATTTATTACTGTGTTTATCATTTCCATATATATACTGTTTGCTCTGTGAACTTCATGCTAACTAGGAATTTCATTGCACCCTGGTGTATTGACGATAAACTAATGAGAAGCTGAAGCCTGTGGCCATTGTCCATTTTGATATGTGATCTTTTTTAAAGTATAATTCATTTTGTTATTCATAGTTATTTTGTATCTGCGCCTTTTCAGATTCTTGTTTTCTTCAGAACAATGATCTCACTCATACTCTATCCTCCTATCTGAAGCAAGGTAAGTTAGTTATTGCACAGTAAAAACTTGGCATAAAAATTATTTTTTGCCACATTTCCATACTTTTAATTATCTGAGAACTTGCAAAAATATAGATAACTGTCACAGAAGAGTCAGAATGATGACAATCTTTGTCTCCAGTGAAATATAATGGAAAGATTTTGCCACTGTGACTAACATTTATGGCTTGCAATTAGGAAGTTTTAATGAGCACAGTTCAATGTAATCATGTCGGTCTGTGACATTTCATTTACGAGATATAGACCATAGGACATAGGAGCAGAATTAGGCCATTAGGCCCATCAAGTCTGATGTCCACATTTCCCGTATGTCATCAGTTATCTATAGTCTATTAATTTAAGTTTTTAAATTAACAATTGACTTTGCATTCACTACTATTTGAGCGTTACAAATTTCTACCGCATGGTAGCAGAGTATTTAATTCTGCCACTTCACAGCTCCAGGTTCGTGAGTTTAATTCTGAGCGTGGTGCTATACCAAAGCATTTGCATATTCTCTCCGTGATACTGTGGTTATTCGGGTTTCCTCCCATTTCCCAAAGATATGCCACTTGGTTAATTGGCCACTATAAATTGCTCCTTTGTAGGTATAGTGGCGGAGTCAGAAGGAATTGAGGGGCATGTGAAAGAAATTAACTTGAAAGACTATAGGAAAATTTAAAAAAAAAGGGGGGTTGGGACTGATAGGATTGATCTGGAGCAAATGGCATCCTTTGTGTCTTGGTAAATAAAAATCCCCTTCTCAATGGAAGTGTTTCCTAACCAATCCTGAAAGGTGTAGCTCTTATTTGTGGACTTTGTGCAAATATAGCAAGTAGTTGGGGAGATGAATGGCCCATGTGCCTTTATTGCAAGAGGATTGGAGCTTAGAAAAAGAGAAATGTTGCTACAACTGCACGGGGTGTTCGTGGGCAACACCTGGAGTACTGTGTAATGTTACAGTTGTTTATGAAAGGATGTACCGATATTGTAGGCTGTCCAGGAGATTCGTGAGGCTAATTCCTGGGATGGGAATGCTTTCCTATCATATATGGCTAAAAACATTAGATCAGCATTTGTTGCAGTTTAAAATGATCTTATTGAAATATACAAGATCTTAAAGGGGTATGACAGATATTATACAATAGACAATAGGTGCAGGAGTAGGCCATTTGGCCCTTTGAGCCAGCACCGCCATTCAATGTGATCATGGCTGATCATCCCCAATCAGTACCCCGTTCCTGCCTTCTCCCCATATCCCCTGACTCCGCTATTTTTAAGAGCCCTATCTAGCTCTCTCTTGAAAGCATCCGGAGAACCGGCCTCCACCGCCCTCTGAGGCAGAGAATTCCACAGACTCACCACTCTCTGTGAGAAAAAGTGTTACCTCGTCTCCGTTCTAAATGGCCTACTCCTTATTCTTAAACTGTGGCCCCTGGTTCTGGACTCCCCTAACATCGGGAACATGTTTCCTGCCTCTAGCGTGTCCAAGCCCTTAACAATCTTAATGTTGAGATAGGGAGACATGGATATAAGGTGTTAGGGGTGGTTGTTTAAAATTGAGGTGTGTAGAAATCTCTTCAAGCAGGGAGCGGTATATCTCAAGAATTCTTTATCCAGTAGCTTGTGGAAGCCAGATCAATGGAGGTACTTAAAGAGGAGGTAGATACATTTTTTAATCATGTGGAACTGGCACACAGGAGGACTGAGACGGGTCAAACCAGCCTCTGCTGGTCTATGGTTTCATCGTTCCCAACACACACCATTCTTTAGCAGCAGTGTTCCAATCTAATGGAATGGTTCCCAGACAGAGAAAATAAAATTAAGGAAGGGTAACTTCATTTAGGACCCCAGGATGGAAAAGTAAGCCACACTTTAATGCCTTTCCTTTCCTTCATCACTGCTACTTTATTTGTATTGATATTGTTGAGCCCTGTGGCCCTGGTTTAATAGTAGTTTTCTGAGAATGTCCAGAGTATTCACTATGGTTGTCAATAGTTCCCCGGAATCATAAATTCAAATCCCAGCACGGTAAGTTGTAAAATTCACCGTATAAGTAAGGCAATTAAGAAAATGCATCCATATAAAACTCCAGCTGGCATTCTTCCAGAAAGCTTTCAATCTTATCAGCCCTAACCTGCATGTGTCAATCGCATCATATTATATATAGTCAAGTCAAGAGAGTTTAGTGTCATGTGTCCCAGATAGGACAATGAAATTCTTGCTTGCTGCAGCACAACAGAATATTGTAGGCATAAATACACAACAGTTCAGTGTGTCAATAACCATAGAATATATATATACACACACATAAATAAACAGATAAAGTGCAATAGGCTGTTATAGTTCAGAGTTTGTTTGAAGTTGTGTTTAATAGTCATGGCTGAGGGGAAGAAGCTGTTCTTGAACCTGGATGTTGCAGATTTCAGGCTCCTGTACCTTCTACCTGAAGGCACCGGAGAGATGAGTGTGTGGCCAGGATGGTGTGGGTCCTTGATGATGCTGGCAGCCTTTTTGAGGCAGCGACTGCGATAGATCCCCTCGATGGTGGGGAGGTCAGAGCCGATGATGGACTGGGCAGTGTTTACAACTTTTTGCAGCCTTTTCCGCTCCTGGGCGCTCAGGTTGCCGAACCAAGCCACGATGCAACCGGTCAGCATGCTCTCTACTGTGCACCTGTAGAAGTTCGAGAGAGTCCTCCTTGACCTACCGACTCTCCGTAATCTTCTCAAGAAGTAGAGGCGCTGATGTGCTTTCTTTATGATTGCATCAGTGTTCTGGGACCAGGAGAGATCTTTGGAAATCTTCACCCAGGAATTTGAAGCTCTTGACCCTTTCCACCATCGACCCGTTGATATAAACGGGACTGTCGGTCCCCATCCTACCCCTTCCGAAGTCCACAATCAGTTACTTGGTTTTGTTGGTGTTGAGGGCCAGGTTATTGTGCTGGCACCATTTGGTCAATTGGTCGATCTCACTTCTATACTCTGACTCGTCCCCATCAGTGATACGTCCCACAACAGTGGTGTCGTCGGCGAACTTGATGATGTAGTTCACACTATGTCCGGCTACGCAGTCATGAGTATAGAGTGAGTACGGCAGGGGGCTGAGCACGCAGCCTTGGGGTGCTCCCGTGCTGATTGTTATCGAGGCTGACACATTTCCACCAATACGGATAGACTGCAGTCTGTGAATGAGGAAGTCGAGGATCCAATTGCAGAGGGATGTGCAGAGACCCAGATCTGAGAGCTTGGTAACCAGCTTGGAGGAGATGATTGTATTAAAGCATTTAAGGCAGCCAAATTTAAGTACGATTCACCATATCCAGAAAGCAAGATTAGAAATATCCAAAAAGAAATACTGCAAGCACTTGAAATCTGAAATAAAACAGAAACTTCTGGGCATATTTAGCAAATTGGTGACCTCTGAACAGCAACAGTGATGATGTGTTTGGTCAATGATCTTTCAGCAACGTCCAGTCTCATCAACCATCCACGGTTGGTAATTGATTCAGTTATAAACTTAGCATTATTACAATTGCTGGTATTCTCATTAAAAAACTGCACCAAAAACGACTACATTAATAACATACTTATTGTATTGTATTATACTTGTTGTAATGCCTCCTCATTTCAACCCCAACTGAGAAGTACTTGTATAAGTAACTATCACATTTTTATGTTTGTGAAGTTTAACATTAGATTTTGCAGGCAGACGCATATGAAAACCATTCAGCTCATGTACCAGATTAGGAATGATGCATTTATTTTATCAAAAGTAAATGATTAATTCATGTTTAATTATTAGTTTGAAGTTAAATCTGTCAGACTCGATTCCGGGTTACAATATTCCCATGACATCAGCTGCAATATGTTTAGAATGGATAGATAAATAACTGAAGATATACTTGATACTGACACTGAAAAATGGTATTGCATGTCCAAGAGAAGAGACAAAGGGCTGTAGTAACTCAGCGGGTGAGGCTGCATCGTTGGAGAACATGGATAGGTGACGTTTCGGGTTGGGACCCTTCTTCAGACTGTTTCCATGTCCAATACTGTGAAAAGTGACAAAAAACTGATGTTCCATATTCATTGGCAAACCATACAAACCCACCAAGCTACCTCAGCTGCAGTATAAATCCAGCATAGATTAAAACCATATTTTAAAGCTGTCCCGCATTGGACATTTTTTTTGGCATTTAACCTGCCAGAAAGTTTTTAGGATTTGTTTTGGAATTGTCTTCTGCAGAGGAAAGCAGTTGCCTGGTGCACCCTCCTCATGTCAACATTCTGAGGGAACACAAATAGGCTCAAAAGATCTGTTATTTTTTCCCGCTTTAATAAGGGTTGCAGCTGTCATCTAATGCTGTTCATTTGTCACAGCATAAACAATTGAATGACATGGCTGTGATTTTACATTTAGTCATCGATTTTTTTCCTATAGGCTTTGCAAATGTGAGAATGATGTTACTTTATCAAAATGCATGCATTATTATTCATTTGCTGTTTTTAAAGCAACTTAATCCTGATAGTTTCTTGCATTTAATACTGCACCAAATAAAATATCCTCCAGAGAACTGTATATTTTTATGTTACTGTGTAGACTGAGATTTGGATTGAATGTTTGTGGATCTACTAAATGGCTGAAATGTACACAAGTATGCAACTATGAATGTTCACAGCATCTTAAAATGCTAAATGCTTTATCAAGCATCATATCAGATTTATATTCCTTGGATTTTTTAAATTCAAGATTAAGCATAGACTTTCAATTAATAACAAGATTAAAATATCATACGACAAATAAGTGATTTGAGGGTTTACATATTTTTAGGATTTTTTGAATCAATTTTATTGTTGATGTTAGAGCATGCTTTGCTCTAAGTACTGTGCTTTTGCTAGGAATTTAAGCAGGCAATGGAAATGTCTTTCCACATAATATAAGTTTATTAAATGAGTCTGCTGTTTATAAAACATGTTGATGGGTATCTCTCTCCTTGTAGTTTGCCCCAAATGGGTGAAATTGTGCAAGGACCACACCAAGAACAAATCTGTACTGATATTGATAATATGCAGCTCTGCCCTCCGCGCCCTTGAGATGATCAGGTAAAGATAGACCTCAGGGTATCCAAAGCATCTCACAGACAACTCGTTGCATTTTTTCCTCTACTGCAGTATGTTGTTGCAATCAAAGCTGTGCTAGTATTGATCATTTGTTAATCTTGATTGTATTTAGCAGTGAGGAATAAAGCTTAGTAAGAACTGGAGAAACATAGAAACATAGAAAATAGGTGCAGGAGTAGGCCATTCGGCCCTTCGAGCCTACAATATGATCATGGCTGATCATCCATGTTCCTCTACGATCTTTACTGAAGAGCTACCATGTTCCTCTACGATCTTTACTGAAAGTAGCTACAATTTAATGTTTTGCCCCAATAAAGAACTCATTTAACAAAGCAGTATTCCACAAAAATGCCGATCTACAATATATTGCCCATTCTGGAATCCTATTAACTCATGGTCTTCTAATTCGATGGCAAGAGTGTTACCACTGTTCTAGGCTTTTGCATTTTACAGCCAGTAGTGTTTCTTTTTTGGAAGTCCAGCACAGTTCTGCAATGGCAATTATTTGTAATGCACATAAAGTGAATGCTAGCAGCTAATGTTTTTTTTCTTGCTGTTAACTCTTTGTGAATATTTGATAATAAGCAGACTGAATTCCCTCTGAATCCACACTTGGATCGTTTCCCCTGCTGTGAAGAAATTACCCAGACAAGCTTGGCCTAATGGCGTGTTTGATGCTTGTATTAGTATTGGTTTGCTGGTAGCATTTGGATGAGTTCTGAAGTTAATTTTGCCTGTGGCGTTGTTGCTGCACTCATGTTGCCCATATGTTGTGCACACTTTTAAATTTCCCAGTCAAAGTGAGCCAGATTTTGCAATGCCTGCTTAATGCCCTTCCCACACGTACTTACAGCTCAAATACCTAATTGTGTTGCATTCATCTTAGGTTATCATCTTAGGTCAGCCTTGCTGAAAGAAAACCTCCTGGATGCACCCAACATCATTGTATCACATGGATAGATGAGGACAAGCTGTGCCCACAAAACAACTGTGAGAAAATTTGGCAGAAGACTAAATTAGAGCCCTGACTTTATTTTAGTTAGTTCTCAAATGTGTTCTTAAAATGCACTGTTAAGTAATTATAAAATACAGGAAGCATCCATTATTTAAAATTATACTTTGCCTGACTCTTGGCTTTGTACCTCATGGGCATAAAATCTCAATTCAAACAAATAGGCTTGCAGATCTACACTCAGTTAGACTTGCTACTGTGTCCTTTTGTCGATTCCTTAAATGTCAGGCAGGTTAACAACAGTTAAGTAGTATCCAGATGAGTATCCAAATAACTAAACATTATTCCCTTATCATGTATCTGTACACTGTAAATGCCTCGATTGTAATCATGTCTTGTCTTTCCGCTGACTGGATAACACGCAACAAAAGCTTTTCACTTTACCTCGGTACACGTGACAATAAACTAATCTAAACTGAACTGAACTGAAATGTCAGTAAATTGCAGAAAGCTCACCATAGATCTGCTGGAACTGCTGAATCATACAGCACAGAAACTGGTCCTTTGGCCCACCATATGCATGCACTCCATCAAGTACCAAGCTACACTAATCGCATTGACCAGCGCTTGGCCCATAGGCTTCCATGCCTTGATGATTCCAATTCTCATCTGAATACTACTTAACTGTTGTGAACCTGCCTGCACCACGCAGTGAAAAATAATCTTTATCAGGTCCCCTGTGAACCAGTTATTCCATAACCTAAACTTAAGCCCTTTAGTTTGAGACACCTCTGCGAATATTCTTTGTTATAATATTCTTCGTCCGTTTTTGCTCCTGAACATTGACAGGTCAAATGACATTCATCTCTGAGGTTGTTAAATACAAGCATTGACATATTTCTTCTATATCACGTCTTTCCGGTCGGTCAGTGACGGTTGACGGTCGGTGGTTGCAGAATTGGCTACTTCAGTCAGTCACTGTGGTACAGTTTCTGTCGTCAGCATTGCCCGGGATGCGCCACGTGGAGGCTTCTGCTTGCACCCCATTGACATATCTAACAGGCACGAACAATAATAGTTATATTGTGTTTGTTTTTGCAGGCTGATTGCATCTTTTAAAGACAACTGCAAGATTCTAAAATTGTTTGCTAAGCATATAAAGGTAAAGATGAATCTCATTACCACTTTAAAATAGTACAAATTCTAATAGTGGCTTCATTTCACTCTTCTTCAGCAATTGACTATAAATCGGCAAAATAATAGCTTTCCATTTGCACTTTATGACCATTAGGAATATTCTGCTTACATTTAACAAAATATAATTGAACTATATTATTGCAGAGATTTCCCCCTCTCCATTTTTAATTAAAGAGGACCTCGTTACTATGTGGGGGAATGTTTTTTAAACAGAGAGTGATGAGTGCCTGGATTGTGCCACCGTGGGTGGTGGTGGAGGCAGTGGTGATAGTGACATGTAAAAGGCTTTTGGATAGACATGAATATGCAGGGAATGGAGGGATATGGATCACATGCAGCCAGAAGAGATTAATTTAAGGGCATTATGCTCAGCACGGACATTGTGGGTCGAAGGGACCGTTGCTGCATTGTACTATGTTCTGCTTTCTCTTCAAAAGTTCATATTGGATTGTACAGACCTCTCTGATATGCACAGAAACATGAAAATAAATTCACCAGCAATCATGGGAAATTTGGGACATTTTCACATTCATTTTTTAAAGAAGATATTCTATTTGATGCATTTTTGGAAATAGGGAATAGGATTGCTGGCTAATCTTTTGCCAGTATTAGCTCAGCGCAGTATTAATTGTCCCTTTGTCAATTAGCAATAAAACTAAATATTTTAAGATCATGCATCAATCTGCATACTTACAATCTAATTTTGCATTGTTTCCTTACCATTTATTACACATTCTAATGGTGTTATTTTTCTTATCCAGATTGAAGAACAGATAAAATGGCTTTCAAAAGGGGTTGTACATATTGGTGTAGGAACACCTGGACGGATTCGAAACCTGATAGACCTTGGTAGGAAATCCTGTACTCTTTAATTGTTTGCTTTTATATTTTCAGTCTATTCAGAGTTAATCTGCTTTAGTCTGTTCACATTTAACTTTTCTTGTTTAGTTGGAACTGTAATTAAAATTGATCATGTGACTTGTGCAATAATGTCTCATGCTGCTGATCTGTAAATGGAAACGTTTTTTTTTGTTTGGAGATACAGCACAGAAATAGGCCAATTGGCCCACCGAATCTGCACTGACCAGCGATCCCGCACACTAACCCTATCCTACACACACGAGGGACTATTTTACATTTTATACCAAGCTAATTAACCTACAAACCTGTAAGATAGACACAAAAAGCAGGAGTAACACAGCGGTTCAGACAGCATCTCTGGAGAAAAGGAATAGGTAACGTTTCAGGTCGAGACACTTCTTCAGACTGAGCAACTGCAGTTCCTTCCTGCAAACCTGTACATCTTTGGAGAGGGAAAACATACAAACCAGGAGCCATATGACAGGGGTCACAGTTTAAGAATAAGGGGTAGGCCATTTAGGCCTGAGATGAGGAAAAACTTTTTGACCCAGAGAGTAGTGAGTCTGTGGAGTTCTCCGCCACAGAATGCAGTGGAGGCCAAATTCACTGGATGTTTTCAAGAGAGAGTTAGATTTAGCTCTTAGGGCTGAGGGAATCAAGGGATATGGCGAAAAAGCCAGAACGGGGTACTTATTTTGGATGATCAACCATGATCATATTGAATGACGGTGCTGGCTCGAAGGGCCGAATGGCCTACTCCTGCACCTATTTTCTATGCTTCTATGCTGGAAAACTGATGTATAACAGAGTGTGTTAGAAGTATTAGGCAGGTCAGGCAGTCCCTTGAAGGGAGGAAAGTGGATTTAATATTGCAGGTTGATAACTTGTCATCTTCTTCAGAGAGATCAGCTGCAGTTAACTACTACTCCATCATTCACTCTTAGTCAGTGTCATGACATTTTGTGCCATTCAGTCTCTCTTCATCTCCATTCTATAATTGTTATTATCTCAGTTCTCTTCAAACCTCCCCCTTCTCTGTAATTTAAAACCTATTTGAATTATAAAGGTTTCTGATCCCAATGAAAATGATCAATGTGCACTTTTCCTTTGTTTTTTATACCTATAGGTAGTACCTAACCCATTGAGTACTTCTAGAATAAATAATCTGGAAAATAATAAGCACAAGGATATGGATAATTTGCAGGCAGATGAGATTAGTTTACTTTGGTACTATATTTGGCAGAGACATTGTTGGCCAAAGGGCCTGTTCCTGAGCTGTACTTTTCTATGTTCTGTGTTCGAGTCTGGAACGTTATGGAGGCAGAAACAAGTGAAGAGGACAGGCAAGGTCTCTCTATCAACAGCTGGCATCTCTTAACAAGCTGAACAATTGATTTCTGTGCCATAACGATTCTGTAATTTTGTTATGCAAGCAGAGCCCAGAATTAGCACCTGAGAGCCTATTGATGCCAGAGGAGGTGTTCAAAAGCAAGGATGCTTAGTCCATAAGCAGCTGCACTGAGATAAGACGGGAAAACATCCAAGTAAATTGGGCAGAGGAAAGTAAAGAATGGCCTACAACGGTTGGGGAGAAGGGGTAGCAATCAACAAATGTTATGGTTGGATATGGATGGTGGGAATTGGTGACAATAAAGGAGTAATGAAGGAGTAGGAAAAGGGAGAGGAATATTAACATTATGAGTTGGGAGTGAAATAGATTGCAAGAGTTGCAGGATGGGTTGGGTAGATGGTGATAGAATGTGATAAACTGGGAACGATACTTAAGGATGTAGATTTTGTTGATCACTACCAATAACAGTTGGGGAAAGGGGAAAGAATCAACTGGGAATGAAAGGGAAGGGGTTCATCTTAAGAAAATGAAAGATAAAACAGTGATAGCTCTGAGATTAGTGGAAGGTGTGAGTCTTAGAGATACACAACATGGAAACAGGTCCTTCGGGCTTGTCCCATTTGCCTGCATTTGGCCCATATCCCTCAAAGCATTTCCAACGTATTTTAAAAGCCATCATTGTATCCACTTTTTAAACTTTCTCTGGCAACTCATTTCAGATATGGAGTACCCTCTGACTGGAAAAAGATGTTCCTCAGGTCCCTCTTAAATCTCTCACCTTAAGCCTGCGCACTCTAGTTTTAAAATCCTCTATCCTGGGAAAAAGACTAGCATTCACTTTATCCATGTCCTCTGTGATCATGTACACCTCAATAAGGTGTACCTCAATAAGGTGTACCTCAATAAGGTGTACCTCAATAAGGCACTCTTCTGCCTCCTCCGTTCCAACGAAAATAGTCCCAGCCTATCCAGCCTGTAATTCAAGCCTGTAATTCAAGCCTGCAGGTCCAGGTAACATCCTGGTGATCCTCTTCTGCACTGTTTCTAACTTAAAGACATCCTTCCTTCAGCTGCGCACAGTACTCTAAATGTGGTCTCACCACGCAGCTTGAACACCTGTTGTACACAATACCTTACCCAAAATGGGCAAGCATGCCAGGCGCTTTCCCCACCACCCTGACAACCTGATTTTCACCTTTCAGGGAGCCAAGCACCAGTTCATCCATATCTCTCGTTTCGACAACATTCCCCAGTGGTCTGCTATTTACCGTGCAAATGGGTTGACATAACAATGTACAACAACTCATACTTGCGAGAATTAAATTCCATTTGTCAAATGGAAGAGGCAAATTCCATTTGCCATTCCGTGGGCCACCTTCCCAACTGATTTACATAGAAACATAGAAACATAGAAAATAGGTGCAGGAGTAGGCCAATCGGCCCTTCGAGCCTGCACCGCCATTCAATATGATCATGGCTGATCATCCAACTCAGTATCCCGTACCTGCCTTCTCTCCATACCCCCTGATCACTTTAGCCACAAGGGCCACATCTAACTTCCTCTTAAATATAGCCAATGAACTGGCCTCAACTACTTTCTGTGGCAGAGAATTCCACAGATTCACCACACTGTGTAAAAAATGATTTTCTCATCTCGGTCCTAAAAGACTTCCCTCTTATCCTTAAACTGTGACCCCTTGTTCTGGACTTCCCCAACAACGGGAATAATCTTCCTGCATCTAGCCTGTCCAACCCCTTAAGAATTTTGTACGTTTCTATAAGATCCCCCCTCAATCTTCTAAATTCTAGCGAGTACAAGCCGAGTCCATCCAGTCTTTCTTCATATGAAAGTCCTGCCATCCCAGGAATCAGTCTGGTGAACCTCCTCTGTACTCCCTCTATGGCAAGAATGTCTTTCCTCCGATTAGGAGACCAAAACTGTACGCAATACTGCTGTAAACCTCCTTCCAGCAGGATGAGATCCTTCCTTATTGTTCACTGCATCACCTATTTTTATGTCATCTGCAAATATACTAACAATGTTAGCCACATTGTTCACCAAATCATTAATTTAGATAATAAAGGACAGTGGGCATTGCACAACCCCTACAGCACTTCATTGATCACAGGCCTCCGATCAGAAAAACAACCCCCCACAACTACCCTTTGATTCCTTCCTCCTATCTAATTTTGAATCGAATTGGCTAGCTCACCTTGGATTCTATGGAGTCCAACCTTCCAGACCAGCCTACCGCATGGGACCTTATCAAAGACCGTGCTAAAGTACATGTGAACTTCCTCCACTGCCCTGCTCGCGCCAATCCTCTTCGTGACCTCTTACAAATTCTCTATCAGATTCTCGAGACATGATTTTCCACGCACAAAACTATGCTGACTATCACTAATCAGTCCATGCTCTCCAAATGCTGGTAAATCCTGAACCGAAGAATTGCCTTCAACAACTTTTCCACCACTTAGGTCAGGTTTACCAGCCTGTAGTACCCTCAGTTGTCCTTGCTGCCCTTCTTAAATAATGGTGCAACATTAACCACACTTCCGTCACCCAGAACTTCACCTGTGGGTGAAGATAATACAAATATCTCTGCAATTTCCTCCCTAGCTTTCCACAAGGTCTGAGGATGCATGTTGTCAGCCTCTAGAGATTTATCCATATTAATGCATTTTAAAACTGCCAATACCTCTTCTCTGGTAATTTGCATATGATCTAAAGCATCACAACTCATAAGCCTCAGTTCCAGAGTTGCCATGATCATCTCTTCAGTAGAAACGGGTAAGAAATACTCATTTAATATCTCCCTCATCTCTTGTGGTTCTACATAAAGACGGCCATATTAATCTTTAAGGGGACCTCTTCTTTCCCTAGCCATTCTTTCACTCTTAATATATCTATACAAACTCCTAGGACTTTCTGTTACCTTATCTGCCAGATCCTTTTTTTGTCCTCTTTTTGCTCTTCTGCTTGCTCTCTTAAGCATGCACCTACTTTTTTAATTAGTTTTTTTTGTCATGTGGAAGATGTCGCAATGCATATAACATTTCACGTGATGCTATGGGTTGCTGTACATCACTCTACCAGCGCACAACGTCACAAAAAAAGCACGGTTTCTTATTGCCATTTCACTTGACCCTGTCTGCCTAATTCTAACATATGTCCCATTTATCCTGACCATAACCTCAACATCTCTTGTCAACTTGCCGGCCTTCTACACCCTAGCAAGAACCTGCTGCCCCTGTACTCTTGCTATCTCACTTTTGAAAGCCTCCCACTTGCCAGCCGTCTCCGTATCGGCAAACAGACTCTCCCAATCCTCCCACTGCAAGTTCCCATCAACTGCCTTGAAAGTTGGCTTTGCCCTAATTTAGGCCCTTAACTTGTGGGTCAGTCCTGCCTCCCCATAACTCCTTTAAAAATTAGAGGCCAAAATAAATAATAGTCCAACTTGAATGGAGTTCAAGGGCAGAGGGAGAGGGTTGGATGTGATAGTGGAATTAAAATGTGCCTCTCTGGAAGGTGAGATAATTAAATTGTCTAACTTCGATCGATAATAGGTGCAGGAGGAGGTCATTCGGCCCTTCGAGCCAGCACCGCCATTCAATGTGATCATGGCTGATCATCCCCAATCAGTACCCTGTTCCTGCCTTCTCCCCATAATCCCCTGACTCCTCTATCTTTAAGAGCCCTATCTAGCTCTCTCTTGAATTTCAACACCTAGTTACAGTTTTACATATGTGTATGTTTTTTGTCACCAGTGCCAATGAAGGATCATTGACTCACCTAAGTTTTAATTTAAAATTCCTGTTGCCATTTTCTCACATCTGAGGTTTAATAGTTAAATCGTGGATCCTGTGTCAAACTGAAGCATAATTTTGTCTGATGTATTTCAGATTATGTCATGTCCATGATAAAGATTAGAAATAGAAATATTATATACTACATTTCCCTTTTAACAAAGAAGTGTTTTCCACATCTGTGTCATTGGGAACACATTGCTTTTGATCATCCTTCCTCATTTATGATGCCACTTGACAGGAACCATGTGTTAATAAGGGGCAATACAGTATGTAAAATTTGATGTGCTTCCTTCAAAGATCACTGATGACTAACAATTCAATTCTAGGATGATTATAATCATGACTAACAAATTTAAGTATTCATTCTTTTACATTGACCAGATGAACTCAGTCTGCAGTCTCTGAAGTATGTCATCTTTGATTGGAATTGGCGAGATCAGAAGCTGAGGAGACTAATGGATATTCCAGAGGTACCTATAATTTACCAAATTAGCTATAACCTCGTGTTTCTGTAGAACTGTAAATAAAATACCAGATTTCAGTATGAACATTATTAAATAATTAATGCCTATTGAAAGTCTACTGCATCAAATGCCAATAAATTTGTTTCAACTCATTATCTATAATTCATTTGAAAATGCAGGTCATGTTGTATCTATACTTGTAATCAAATTTAACATCTGGTATAATGTCCTAATATGGATGTAATTATTGGCAAGAACAGGTCGCTATAGAATCATGTTTTGTTTCATTTTTTTACTTTCATTGCAACAGCTAAATCTACCCATTGCACATAAAAATCATAAAGTGAGATATTCAGGATTCGCTCTGTTTATGGATAATTCATATACTGGCAGGTTAAAAAGAATCTTTGACAAGGCAAAACTACCATAATGTGAACGTAATGTTAACGGAATATTATACAAAGGAAATCTTCCATTAGAATAACTGGTCAATAAAAATTAAGATCTGCAAAGGGGTGGGGCTCACAAACTTCTTGCCTGATTAAAGATGAGGTGACAATAAAAATCTGCTGTGAAAATAAGAAATAGGAGCAGAAATAGACCATATAGCCCTTGGAGCCCCCCCCCCCCTCCCCCCGTCGATCATTTAGATCATACTTCATCTGAAATTGTCCTCAGTTCCACTTTCTCGCCCATTTCCTTAAACCTCTTGAGTCAAAAAACATGTCCTTCTCTGTGGATGGAGTGATTTACAGTCCTCTGAGAAAATAAACTATCCCTCAAATCCATTTTCAAAGCTGACCCCTTATTCTGAAATTAAGTCCCCTAATACTAAATTCCTCCATGTGATGAAATATCCTCTCAGCAACCTAACGTGTCATGCTCCTTCAGGATCTCATCTTTCAATACGTTGACCTTCCAATTCTTCTAAACTCCAATCTGCTCAACCTGTGATCATAAGTTAGGCACGTTACCTTGTCTGCACTGCCTCCAGTGTAACGCAAAGTGTGAAGTGGAGCTGGTTTAGACTCCAAGAGAGGTATCAGTAAAGCTACAGAAATTGAATCAGGTTGAAAACACTTGAATTAACGACAGTTTGTGGCATTTATTTTATGAGCCAAACCAATGTTAATCAACTTCCCAGTATACAACGGAGTTGGGTGGGGAAATGGCAGATAGAGTTTAATCTTCGCAAATGTGAGGTATTGCAGTTTGGGAGGTTGAAAGGAAGGGGAAAGTATATAGTTAATGGCAAAACCCATAACAACATTGATGTGTGGAAGGATCCTGGGGTCCCAAGCCTGTAGCTCCCTGAAAGTGGCAACACAAATATATAGAATGGCAAAGAAGTCCGATAGTATGCTTGCCTTCATTCGTCAAGGCATCGAGAATGAGTCAGGAAGATTGTAGCTTTATAAACCTTTGGTGAGGCTGCATTTGGAGTATTATGAACAGTTTGGTCACTCCATTATAGGAGGCTTTGAAGAGGGTGCAGATGAGGTTTACCAGAACGATGACTGGATTAGGGGCTATTAACTATTACGAGTGGTGGCACAAACTTGAATTATTTTCTCAGGAGCATTGGAGGTTAAGGGGAGACATGATGGAATTATATAAAAATATGAGAGGGTAGAGAGTCAAATCATATTTCCTAGGATGGAAAGGTCAAAGACTTGAAGGCACAGCTTTCAGGTCAGAGGGGCAAAGTTTAAAGGAGATGTGTGGGGCAAGATTTTTAAACAAAGAGTGGTGGATGCCTGGAACTTGTTGCCATGGATGGTAGTGGAGGCAGATATGATAGTGGCATTTAAGTGCCTTTTTGATAGGCACATGGGTATACAGGGAATAAAGGGATATGGATCATATGCAGTCAGAGGAGATTAACGGCATCATGTTCAGCACGGACATTGTGAGCTGAAGGGCCTGTTTCTGCATTGTACTATTCTATGTCCTATGTTAAACATTCCCAATATGTACCATTCCCCTTGGATGCATAGATATAATTTGAATGAACCTTTCATTGTATAATCAGTAATTCATTTTCTTAATGTGTGAACTGAACTGATTGTTTGCACTAGTTCATTGACCATTACCTTCATCTTTAGAAGCTGATTATTTTCTGTATAAGATCAGAGCCTTATACAATTAATGTCATTTTGAGCTAAATCGCATTCTTTATATTGTAGGTGAAAAAGGAAACATTGAAATTGCTGGAGACAAATATCGTACCGGTCATTAAAAGTGGATCTGTGAAACTCGGCCTCTTCTGACATCATTTAATGATGATACCTCTTGGTTTGTTTTTGTTTAAAAACAGACAATATGACATTTGAAATATTAAGGTTCTCTCTCAATTCAGAATTTATTAAAACATAGAACATTCTTATTAACTTAGACACAAAATGCTGGAGTAACTCAGCGGGACAGGAATGGGTGAAGTTTCGGGTCTTGACCCGAATCGCTACCCATTCCTTCTCTCCAGCGATGCTGCCTATCCCGCTGAGTTACTCCAGCATTTTGTGTCTATCTTCAGTTTAAACCAGTATCTGCAGTTCCTTCCTACACATTCTTAATAGCTTGTCTGATTTTATTTTATTTTTACTCTTTGTGAAGTGAAATTTTTTATCTTGAACCTCTATTCTGATACAATCATTTTAAAATAATGTTTTGCTTTAAGTTCTGATGCTAGTTAAAATTAGTAATCAAAGTATTTCGAACCAGCTTCAATACAAGTATTCTTTGTTCAGTGTAAGTGATCAAAACGGTCAATTAACGTAATGGAGATTCCTGTTTGTATTGTTAAAATCTCAAACAGAAAACCGTGGTGGAAAACTCGAAAACATTAGACCTTCTTACATGAAGAAACTGTTATTTGGAAAATCAAAATAATGTTGTTTTCAAAAAGCTGTGACGCAATAAAGGATGGATTTGCTGTACCATTGGGGGCTCTCTGCTTTTGAAGACTAACACCGCAAAATCATTTGTTTTGCATGGTTATTGCATTTTAAAATGTTATCAATGGAAATTTCAGTTGTAAGCAATTTTGTTCATGTGAATACATAACTGAGCATTGGGATTTAAGTTTACTTCTACTTGAATGGGAATAATACTCTTGTCTGAATGGAATGGTCAAAGGTGTGTTGTAATTGTGAAATTGTACAGGCACAAATAATGTTTGTTGCACACCAATTCTGCCCTCGTCAATGAATTGAAAGACATTTTGCCTTCTCAGGTGCCGCTGGAGATCAATGTTGGGTATTCTGGCTGCCATCATATTGCTATCATTCTGTGGCAGCCCGGTGATAACTGGGGTATTGAAGACACTGCTGTAAAACAAAACGAGTCTGCTGTGGAATAAAGGGTATTTGTTTGGCAGAGTTTGAGACAAAGCTACTCTGCAGGTGGTCGGCATGAATACAATGATAACTGTGTTTAGTTTTAAAGATACAGCATGGAAACAGGCCCTACAGCCCACCATGTCCATGTCGACTAAGATCACCTATACACTAGTGCTATCCTGCACACCAGGGACAATTTACAGGGGACAATTAATAGAGGGTAGTTAAACTACAAACCCGCACGTCTTCGGGATGTGTACAGATAGCACCCATAATCAGGATCGAACACGGGTCTCTGGCGCTGTAGGGCATTAACTCTACTGCTGCGCCACTGTTCCTTTATACTAAAGATCAAAAACGTAACCATTGTCATGGTGAAAGTGATCTTTCTGGTACCGGTTTTATATCAAAAGCTGAAGAGAAAAAGATGAAGAGAAGGAAGTGCAAGACAGAGGTGCGATACAAGTGACCCTTTCTGCCCAGGCCTTTCAAGAATATATCATTTCAATCCAGTTCCAGTAACCTCAACCCAATGTGCTATTTAACTACAATCTTGCACCACACCTCCCCTCGATCAGAATGCAGACAAAGAATCTGAATTAAACATTCCAAACTAAATTTATATATGAAATTATGCACATTACATTGGGAGAATTTAGCATCCTTGTGCATTTCCTTTCTTGTACTCGCCTGGCAGTCTCGTGCTTATGTAGTGCTTACACATCAGGCTATGGTCAGCAGAGAAAATCGGCAAGCGACTTTAACCATATAACCATATAACCATTACAGCACGGAAACAGGCCATCTCGGCCCTTCAAGTCCATGCCGAACACTTTTTTTCTTTCTTTTTTTCCTTCCTTCTTTCTTCTTTCTTCCCCCTAGTCCCATCTACTTGCACTCAGACCATAACCCTCCATTCCTTTCCCGTCCATATACCCATCCAATCTATTTTTAAAGGATAACATCGAACCTGCCTCCACCACTTCCACTGGAAGCTCATTCCACACAGCTACCACTCTCTGAGTAAAGAAGTTCCCCCTAATGTTCCCCCTAAACTTCTGTCCCTTAATTCTCAAGTCATGTCCCCTTGTTTGAATCTTCCCTACTCTCAATGACTTTGAAGGATGACCTTGTGCAGCTCTGAGCTGAGGAAACATAGACCGTATTATCTTTGCACAGGTTGCAGCAATTGAGGTTGGTTGACAAGAGAAGGGGAGTAGCTGAGTGGCGGTGCTGGGAGACCCATTATTATTTCCTGAAAGAGCACTGCACATTCCTCACCGCGAATCCCTTGTCGTGCTGCATCCTGGTTTACAGCATTCTAGTGTGTCCAAACCCTTAATAATCTTATATGTTTCAATAAGATTCCCTCTCATCCTTCTAAACCAGAGTATACAAGCCCAGCCGCTCCATTCTAGCAACATATGACAGTCCCGCCATCCTGGGAATTAACCTTGTGAACCTACGCTGCACTCCCTCAATAGCAAGAATGTCCTTCCTCAAATTTGGATACCAAAACTAGACACAATACTCCAGGCGTGGTCTCACTAGGGTCCTGTACAACTGCAGAAGGACTTCTTTGCTCCTATATTCAACTCTTCTTGTTATGAAGGCCAACATGCCATTCACTTTCTTCATTGCCTGCTGTACCTACTTTCAGTGACTGATGAACAAGGACCCCCAGATCCCGTTGTACTTCCCCTTTTCCTAACTTGATACCATTTAGATAATAATCTGCTTTCCTGTTTTTGCCACCAAAGTGGATAACCTCACATTTATCCACATT
This sequence comes from Malacoraja senta, assembly GCA_038087875.1. Taxonomy (NCBI): domain Eukaryota; kingdom Metazoa; phylum Chordata; class Chondrichthyes; order Rajiformes; family Rajidae; genus Malacoraja; species Malacoraja senta. The sequence continues at coordinate 78,192 of JAXLNO010001657.1, forward strand.
AAACTGCATCTGCCATGCATTTGCCCACTCACTCAACCTGTCCAAGTAACCTTGCATCCTCATAGCATCCTCACGTTCACACTGCCACCCAGCTTTTTTGTCATCTGCAAATTTGCTAATGTTACTTTTAATCCCTTCATCTAAATCATTAGTATATATTGTAAATAGCTGCGGTCCAAGCATCGAGTCACTGCCTGCCATTCTGAAAGGGACACGTTAATCTGTACTCTGTTTCCTGTCTGCCAATTTTCTATCCATGTCAGCACCCTACCCCCAATACCATGTGCTCTAATTTTGCCCACTAATCTTCTATTCTATGTGGAACATTATCAAATGCTTTCTGAAAGTCCAGGTACACTACATCCACTGGCTCTCCCTTGTCCATTTTCCCAGTTCTGGGATAATGTCTATAAAATAGGACACGACTATGTGGGAATAGATGGAAATACATGGATACAGATGTAATGTAGATGAAGACAATTTAGTTAAATGTAAGGTTTCTCAGTCAAGCCTTTACGATGCTCTAAATTTAACATATCTACTCTCTTACAGACTTTCACATAAAGAAGCAATGACTCTTGTTGCTTGTACTGTGTATCTTGATCAATCTTTTCACTTTAATCCTCAATGGTATGATGTAATTTTCAACATTTTCTTCAACTTTTTTAAGTTTAAAATATATCGTTGAACTTATCATAATCATCTATAATATTTGTTATTATAAAATTAGTACCAGTGGGTGTTGGGGTAACCAAACATTTACCTTATTCATGACAGAATGTGAAAAATTGTTGGCTTGTCAGCTACAGTACTGGCGATTAAAAAGGGTAAATTGAATTGTCATCAATCTACTTGGGAAAGTTGGCCCAGCCATTCTTTTTGACAGAACCAAGGGGCAACATTGAAGTGAGGAAAGAAGACGACACCAAGAATGGAGCCTAAAGTACAGGAGGAGGGAAAGGAGCCTTTGCTGGAATAGTTGTAACCAGGTGGGAAAGCATCATCCCATTGAAGAAAGACATTGAGTGCGGAGGGTGCTTAAGACCAGGGTGTAGAGCAGATACGTGTCATCTTAGAAAGTTCATGCCATTTATTATTTCGTTTAGGATTTTTCTTTTTACTATGAAAGCGAATGAAATGTGTTTGAAGTAATTCAAACAGGGTTTGTGAGAGAAGGCCACAAAGTCTGGAGACAAACATGTACAAGGTTAAAAAAAAAAGGCAAAGGAGTCTGGATATAAGCCAGTTGTGAGCTTTTTAAGATGTTGTTTCCTGTTTGTCTTACGCCGTTAATCTCATATCTGCCAATAACTTATTAAGTCTCCTTGGCACTTTACCATAGCTTGGTCCTTATAACATCTCATATTTCTGCCAAAGAGTCATTAAATTGCGTTCATTCTCTCTTCTACACCCAATACTTCCTGACCTGCTGGCTTTCATCATCTTCTATTATTATTTCAGATTTTCAGTACTGCCAATATTTTTCTATCACACTGTGTGGGGACCCAGAAGAGAAAGGCATCAAATAAAAGGGATACAATGTTTTCTTTATTTTGTCATGGTTTAAAATATAATCGGGATAACATTACCACCAAAGGACCCTTCCATTTATTTTTGTCTTATTTTCAGAGAAAATATATCTTCTTTACATTTACTACTCTTGTCCACTGTTCAGAAGAACTGCTGTATACACCATGTATCTGAGCCCTTGGCTAAATGACAGTCAGCTATAGGTTGGGATAGCCCTGTTCATTTAACTAGGATTGCCAAATTGGATTGAAAAATAAAAGCATGGAAGTGGGATGCTATTACAGTCATTGCATTGACATTAATGTTTAAATGCATTTTTCATTGTTTTTGTCTTTATCAGAAGGAAACAGTAAAGGTGACAGGATATTATGAGTGGCACCTTGTCATTTTGGAGCTGAATACCCAGCCAATAAATTGTCTTAATTCCAGACAACAGGACAAAGGAATGGTGCTAATTAAAGTGATCATCATCCTCTGTCAAAAACAGGGTCAGCGGGTCAGGCTGCATCTGTGGAGACATGGTATAGGACATATTGTAGTGGGGGGTGGGAGGGGGGAGAACTGGAAGAGAGGTGAGGATGTGACAAAGCAGGCAGGTTCCCTCGTGTGTCAGACGACGTGTCGCTCGCTGTCGGCTTCTGTCGTCGTCCAACGTGTTGATAGAATTAGTCGCCCGACGCAGTGTCGGCATCGTGTCGTCGTTTCCGGGGCTCGCCACGAGGAGGCTTCTGTCATGATCCCCAGCAGGCAAGTGACAGGTGGATACAGCTGAAGGGCTTAATTGGCAGATCGGTGAACAAACCCAGAGATGAAAAGGAGACAAAAGACTGTAAGACAAGGAGAGAAGAGGCATAACTTGTGAGGCTGGAGAAAGGGATGTAGGTGGATGGGGAAAGGGGGGCAGGGGAGTGGGAGAAATCAGGTGTGCTGGGGGCACAGGCAAGAGAGAGGGGAGAAAAAAAGAGAGGGGTTGTTGTTTAATTTAAAGATACAGTATGGAAACAGGCCCTTCAGCCCAGAGTCGATGTTGACCATTGATCACCTGTTCACAGTTCAATGTTTTCTCACTTTCGCATCCACTCCTTACACACTAGGGGAACTTTGACAGAGGCCAATTCACCTAGCGACACGCATGTCTTTGGGATGTGGGAGGAAACCGGCGCACCTGGAGGAAACCCACACAGTTACAGGGAGAATGTGCAAACTCCACATAGACAGCACCCAAGGTCAGGATTGAACCTGAGTTTCTGGCGCTGTGTAGCAGCAACTCTACCAGCTGCGCCACTCTACTGTCCTCAAAATGGAGAGTTTAGATAACTAAAATTGGAGAATTGAATGTTCATACCGTTAGCTCATAAGCTACCCAAACGAAATATGAGGTGCTGTTCTCCGAGTTTGCATGTGGCCTCACGAATGTCTTCTAATCAACATCTTCATGCAGGCTGACTATTTCTGTTTGTTGCTGACACAATTCATATATTTACTGAAGTTGTTTTGAGTTGCGGAAGTCCGCAGGGAGTGGTGTGGCCACTGGTGAAGGCCGTACTGCAAGGCTCTGTATTAGATGAGGTGGAGTAATATGCACTAACTGTTGAATTCATCATGGATTGGAGGATGAGCAGAGGGCATTCAGAGGAGGGATGAAGAGGAATTGTAGGAGAGCTGATGACCTGACGTTTCATGTTGCAGGAGAAATGAATCTATATGAACATTTGCGAGAATCATCGTGTGAGATATTTGCACACAATAAGGGCATTATCATTGAAATCAAACTTCTGCTGCAATGATGAGTGTGCCTTAAAGCAGGGCAACGACTGTATTGTATTTGGCTGTGGTTTTTTTTGCATCCAGCAAAAAAATCACTAATTTCTCCATTTGTTACTTATTTGACTCTAAAGAAACTTGGTAATTAAATGACTTGAATGGCTTTGGCACTGAGCACGTGAATAATTTAACTTTGGGGAAGTTTAATCTCCGAAACAGTGCCAGTTCAGCAGTCCAACATTTGTGCCCGATTGGCAACATTTTCACTGAAGCCCAAAATCTTTCAACAGCATGTGGCGGCATCATTCGCAAGCCCAAACCACACAACATAATTTTTCAGTAGATGGGCAAATATAAAGGGAGCTGATTTGGATAGATCCCAAAAACAAGCTTGGGAATTGTGATGCCTAATTATCCCATTCCCACAGATTTATGTGTACTCAGCAAATTGACATTGTGATATTGGTTGCTAGTTTAATTTCAGTGTGCATCCGTCACATTAATATATTTTTAATGCATCGGGAAGGATTGGTTCCAGCGCCGTGCCCTGTGTGGAACATGCCTGGCCACATACCTCTAGTTAGACATTAATCCTTCCATCACTACCCTCTGCCTCACTAGCTGGCTAACCTTGAATTAAATTGGTCAACTCACCTTGGATCCCATGTACCTTAACCTCCTGGTCCAGCCTGCTATGCAGGATGATGTCAAATGGATTACTAAAGTCCATATTGCCAACATCCATTGTCGTGCCTTCATCAATCTTCCTCCAAAAAACGTCATCAAATTGGTGCACAAAGCCATGCTGATTGTGGATCAGCTGTGCCTTGATCCACCCATGCCTTTCCCAAAGTATACACACCCTATCTCTGAGGATTTTCTCCAATCATTTCCTTGCCATTAATATAAGGCTCAATAGTCTATATTTTCCTTTCAGAAACTAAGGTTTGCACCTGGCCAGGTAAAGCAGGAACAGCAAGAAGACATTGATGACATGCTATCCCCTGATTTGATATTTGCAGAAAGACTGATATGGTGAGCAGTTGAGGGGATTGCCTAGTGGCACCATCTGTGTGTGGTGCAATGCAGCTTTCAATGGACAGCTCCAGTTCAAGTGCCGGAGGAAATTGCACAGTTCTTATGCTGTAATTAAGGGGAAGATTGTGCAATTAAATATCAGGTGTGTGTATAGATTGACAAAAGCTATGACTGTACGGGTTTCCCTTGAATATTCGGGTTTCCCCCTTTATCATTAATGCATGTTGCAAGCTGCAAGCTGAATCGACAAAATTGTCAGGAACCAAAGAGTAATGTTTGAAAGAGGGTTTCTGTGACTGGAAAGTTGTTATCAGTAAGGTTCTGTGGGACTTAGTATTCACTTCCTTGTACTATATAAAGTAATTATATTTAAAATATCGAGGACATGATCAAGTACATTTAACAGTGAGGAGAAAAACTCTAACATGCAAGAAGACATAGATGGCTTGAGCAGAAAGGAGGATAATAGAATTTCATCAGAGCAATGTGTGATGATGCATTTAGGAAAGTGCAACTAGACAAAAGAAAACACAATTGAATTGAAACTGGGAAAGTGGTGTGCCTGTGTAGTGCATGGCCATAGATTCTTAAAAGTAATAATACCGTAACCCCTCGTTATAACGGGCCTTGGGGGAGGGAGTATGGGGGAGGGGGAACGGTGTCCATTACTGCTAATTGTCCACTATAACCGAGCAAGGGATTACTGAGTAATATAGCATCATTGCACAAGTAGTAAAAGCAAAGAACTGCATATGCTGTTTAATACAAAAGGACACAAAGTGCTGGAATAACTCAGCAGGTCAGGCAGAATCTCTGGAGAACAAGGATAGGTGACATTTCAGGTCAAGACCGTTCTGGAAATGGGCCTGGAATCCGAGTGAGTTGATGGCCCTGGCCGGAGGAGAGGCTAGGATCGCGGCGTCATTGGTCGTGATCCGTGGCTGGCCAGAGTGCAGGTAAGACCATGCAACATGATGGAAGGTTTAGAGAGAAGGTGAGGATTTGTTTTCGCCTCAGATCTGGAAGTCGCTGCCTGAAAGTGGTAAAAACAACACTCTTCACATTGCTTGGAAATATACAAGATAAATTGTGACCTGCAGGGTAACGGTCCAGTGGTGGGGTTAGGTCGGGTGATTGGGTTGGGTAGCTCTTCTTTGACCAACAATTTACACTTTAAGGTTGATTAACAAGCAATATAACAGATCAATAATTGTCAAAGTCTGTAATTGATTCATTCCTCTAGACACTCCACAGTAAAACATGAAGGAGCTCTTCTCAAGAAGAAGTCAGAAAACTGAGAAATTGCACTTGAGATCCAAAGAATCTTTGCACATTATAAGAATCAAAGGATATTGTGGTAGGGCAGGAAAGTAAAGCCGCTATAGAAATTCAGTCACAATCTTTTAGAAAGATGGGAAACACGAAGTAGGTTGTTTAGCCAGCGATGGGGTTTTTCTCAATTACTTATGTTCTTTTCTGTCGTAACATCATTCCTTTCTTGATGTTTCTCAGCGCACAAGTGATTTCAGGTCTAAAAATAAACCAAAAAAATCATATTTGAGAGTTAAAATACTTCTATAATATATTTTAGATTTCCCCTGAGTTTAATTACATTTCATTTTCCTTTTCCATTGTGCCAAATTCTTCAGTGGACAGGCAAGTCTTTGCTGGTAATACATGAACAAGTTTGACAATGTTGCTTGTCAACAACTGAGAAATAAACAAAAACAATTTTTGGGACCATAAATAATCGTCCTCCGTCCTTTTCATTCTTCTTGCCCTCTTCGCAGGGGAGTGTCTCATAGTTTAATAATTTCCTTGGTCTGGGCTGTTAATATTTGTGGATAATTCATTGTGGTGGGTATTTAATTCTCACATAATTCTCTGGACCATTTGGGACGGGGGCACAGTGGGTTGTGGACCCTAGTGTAATCAGGACACATGAAATCAAATGAAGAATTCTTCTTTAACTTGATTATCTTCCTTGCTTGCTATTTTACTATTTCAAGAGCCAGAACATTCTAACAGCAAAAAAGCATAAATGTTGACTAGTCAATTCCTTGTGAACTATTTTTAAAGCAAGGATTTACCTCGGGATGAGCTGATGGAATAGGGTCCCCAATAGTATTTTTAATGGTTGATTATAAAATCTTACTTTACATAGAAACATAGAAAATAGGTGCAGGAGGAGGCCATTTGACCCTTCGAGCCAGCACCGCCATTCATTGTGATCATTACTGATCGTCCCCTATCAATAACCCGTGCCTGCCTTCTCCCCATATCCCTTGATTCCACTAGCCCATAAAACTCTATCTAACTCTCCATTAAATCCATCCAGTGAATTGACCTCCACTACCCTCTGTGGCAAAGAATTTCACAAATTCACAACTCTCTGGGTGAAAAAGTTTTTTCTCATCTCAGTTTTAAATGGCCTCCCCTTTATTCTTAGACTCTGGTTCTGGACTCGCCCAACATTGGGAACATTTTTCCTGCATCTAGCTTGTCCAGTCCTTTTATAATTTTATACAATTCTATAAGATATCCTCTCATCCTTCTAAATTCCAGTGAATACAAGCCCAGTCTTTCCAACCTTTCCTCATATGACAGTCCCGCCATCCCGGGGATTAATCCCGGGAATTATGTCATTAGTCTACTCTTCAGTTTGGTGTCTCCCAAATCTGCATCTCCAACACACTCCCGGCTGCTGGCATTTGTGAGTGGCACTGTCAAACTAAATGATCCATTGAAACTTGCATGCCTGTGGTAGCATAGGGGAGATTGAATATAACCTTTGAGTTTTGAAGCATTATTCCCTTTCCGCTAATTGTTTTCTCTACAATATTTACCCCCAAGACTAGTTCAGTTTTCCACAACCTCTATTGTTATGAAACTTTAATTTTACTTGTACTATTTTAACAATCGATCCCTTTATCCAGAGAACAAATTGGTTCATTTAGCACCACATTTGTTTTTGGAATTGTTCCTCAAAATATGTTTTGCATGAACATTTAATTTCAAACATAGATACATAGTTAGTGTTATTTGTATATCTTCAGACCTTGCATGCAACAGAAACTTTCCACTTGAAAAGATAAAGATTGTTTTTGCATTTTTATTACATATCTAAACATAATCCATGACAAACAAATTCCTCCTGATAAAGATTCAGCTCGTAGCCTGTGGAAGCCGATGATGATTATCCAGATAATAGTGCATCTAAAGTAGATTGAATCAGATGTGAAAAATCCATGTATTTTCCATTTCCTTTTCTCTTTTGTGGTAGCCTAGAGAATTCCTTTGTGCACTTTGTACATGAGGTCATGTTTTTCAACATACCAAGTTTAAATGTGACCATTTTGTAGTACTTTACACAATCCACTGAGCAATTATGGTGAAGATGATCGACACTTAACTTTATTTGAACAATAAAATAATTAACTACAAACTATAATGGCAACATTATTGGACAGTGACAGTTTAATTGAAAGCAAATATCACATAGATTTGCACATGTAGTCTGCATAGTGCTAACTGGAATCTACTGATATCATCGGATATCATTGGAATCTACCAACATGTCCTAGCTACTCTAGCCCCACCTGCCTGCATTTGGTCCATATCCCTCCAAACTTGCCCTATTAGGTTGTGGGCCGAGCTTCAAAAAAATTAAAAATTAAAAATATACAGAGGGTAGTTGAGGCCAGTTCATTGGCTATATTTAAGAGGGAGTTAGATGTGGCCCTTGTGGCTAAGGGGATCAGGGGGTATGGAGAGAAGGCAGGTACGGGATACTGAGTTGGATGATCAGCCATGATCATATTGAATGGCGGTGCAGGCTCGAAGGGCCGAATGGCCTACTCCTGCACCTATTTTCTATGTATCTATGTATGCTGAAAGAGTACTTGGTCTGCCATTATTACAATGTTTAAATGGTCACAGCTGTTATTGATCTTGCATACTGCTCTAATTTCTAACAGAACTTGTTTTTACTGCTCCAGTTTTCTCTCCTGAATGCATTGACAAGCTGGTGCAGGTATCCACTGACTTCTGACAATATCTAACTATTCTTGTAGAACATATCTTTCATAGGGGACAGCCATGCCCAATCTTGTTCCTTTGTATTGTCCACAAATACTTTGGATTCAATTCTAACTCTTTATCCCACTATAGTCTAGCGTACTGAGACCAAAGGTACGTCTTCCCTGAGTGAAAAATATTGTCACTAATTTTTTTATCATGAAATTGGAAGGAGGGTATAAATAAAATAAATATAACAGCATAAATGTAATAACACTGTAAAATATTCACCTGTCTTTTGGTACCAATTTACTGATATGTTATGAAACCCAAAGCAAACTCATCTGTCTGGGCACCAAATAACTCGGGAGAGCATCGTGTTTGAAATTCTTCATTTAGCCTTTTCTTTCAACAAGTCTGGCTTCCCAAATGGTCAGTTTAAGTCGGTAAACAAATTTAAATGACAACTCTGGTGCCATGCCGGCCAAGGCTATGCCTGAACGTATCGAAAGTCATATTTTGTTCCAACTATACAAACGGAATTGAAGAGCTTCCAACAAATCCCGGTGGTGAGGCTCCTGTTCTGCCAGATTACATCCCTTGGAGTTCTCCAAACATGATGTAATCAGACTGAACACATTCCTCAACTGATAAGGAGGTTTAAGTTGATTTAATATGAAACTAGATTCAATAAATGTCCAACCACAATTGCAAATAGCGGAGCAAAACAACATCTGGAGAGCAGTGTGGGGGAATAATGAGCCTCTGGGGGGGAAGATGGATTTGAACGGTTCACCAGAATGATGTGATTAGAATTATGACTCTTAAGTGACCTTTCGACAAAAAAATATGTTGGTTTTGAACATTTTGTTATTAAAGCCGCCACCTGAGGAAAAAAATCTGGTTGTCTGAGTTGATGTGACAAGCACCAGACAGTTATCCAATATTAGTCATTCATAAACTATTTGTATAAGGGATTGGGGTGATGTCCCTAGGTCACTGCACATATATGTTGCGTTTTTTTTGTGGCAGTAACAATTTAGGATGAGCAGACTGTTCAAATATAACATGTCTCTTGGGTATTTTTTTTAATCACTTGAATGGATTTAAATTGTTGTTGCACAGGCCAACAATAGAAGCTTTCTCTATTAATCTTGATCCAACCAGTCATTAAAAATACATTCATGTGATGGCATGTTGGTCTCGAGAATAGAAACATAGAAACTAGGTGCAGGAGGAGGCCATTCGGCCCTTCGAGCCAGCACCGGCATTCATTGTGATCATGGCTGATCGTCCCCTATCAATAACCCGTGCCTGCCTTCTCCCCATATCCCTTGACTCCACTAGCCCCTAGAGCTCTATCTAACTCTCTCTTAACTCCATCCATTGACTTGGCCTCCACTGCCCTCTGTGGCAGGGAATTCCACAAATTCACAACTCTCTGGGTGAAAAAGTTTTTTCTCACCTCAGCCTTAAATGACCTCCCCTTTATTCTAAGACTGTGGCCCCTGGTTCTGGACTCTCCCTACAGAATAATGCTATTTATTTTCCACATGCATCAAAGTGCTACAAAGCGATGAGACCTGTGTGGCTAGCTGAGCTGTGTGGCTCAGTTTTCAAAACTACTAGTTTTCTATTCCAGTTTCAGCATCGGAAACAGCGTAGGACTGGACTCGGCAAAACCGATGCAACTAGTCAGCATCCTGGCTAAATCTTTAACTTTCCAAGCTTCAGAACTAGCTGTGCAGCTACCCAAACTGTTTCATCATCTATAAGGTGGTGGAGGTAGGTTATAGGACTCTCTGTACAAATGCCTAAACAAATAATTCAGAGAATAGGGTTCAAATTCAACCGTGATGGTTAGGGGGTCGGATAGGCGATTCTGTGGACGCAGTCAGGAGACCCGGATGGTAGTTTGCCTCCCTGGTGCCAGGGTCAGGGATGTGTCTGAACGCGTCCAAGATATCCTGAAATCGGAGGGAGAGGAGCCTGAGGTTGTGGTACATATAGGTACCAATGACATAGGTAGAAAAAGAGAAGAGGTCTTGAAAGGAGAATTTAGGGAGTTGGGAGGAGAGTTAAGGAGAAGGTCTACAAAGGTAACAATCTCAGGATTACTACCTGTGCCACGTGACGGTGAGAGTAGGAATGGAGTGAGGTGGAGGATAAATGCGTGGCTGAGGAACTGGTGCAGCGGGCAGGGATTCAAATTTCTGGATCATTGGGATTTCTTTTGGGGAAGGAGTGACCTGTACAGAAAGGACGGGTTGCACTTGAACCCGAGGGGCACCAATATCCTGGCGGGGAGATTTGCAAAGGCTACTGGGGAGACTTTAAACTAGAACGGTTGGGGGGAGGGACTCAAATAGAGAAAGCTAGTGGAAAATGTGGGAGGCAGGAGGCAGAGAAGGGAAGCACTCGGACCCAAAATGTAGGGGAGAAAGAAGAAAAAGATAATAAACAGAGAATAAGTGGTGGTGGGTTTCTTAAATGTGTATATTTTAATGCTAGGAGCATTGTAAGAAAGGTGGATGAGCTTAGAGCCTGGATTGACACCTGGAAGTATGATGTTGTGGCGATCAGTGAAACATGGTTGCAGGAGGGCTGTGATTGGCAAATAAATATTCCAGGATTTCGTTGCTTCAGGGGTGATAGAATTGGAGGGGCAAGAGGTGGGGGTGTTGCATTGCTTGTCAAGGAAGATATTACAGCAGTGCTTTGGCAGGATAGATTAGAGGGCTCGTCTAGGGAGGCTATTTGGGTGGAACTGAGAAATGGGAAAGGTGTAGCAACACTTATAGGGGTGTATTATAGACCGCCAAATGGGGAGCGAGAATTGGAAGAGCAAATATGTAAGGAGATAGCAGATATTAGTAGTAAGCACAAGGTAGAGATTGTGGGAGATTTCAATTTTCCACACATAGACTGGGAAACACATTCTGTAAAAGGGCTGGATAGTTTGGAGTTTGTAAAATGTGTGCAAGATAGTTTTTGCAGCAATACATAGAGGTACCTACTAGAGAAGGGGCAGTGCTGGACCTCCTGTTAGGAAATGAGACAGGGCAAGTGGCGGAGGTATGCGTCGGGGAGCACTTCGGGTCCAGTGATCACAATACCATTAGTTTCAATATAATTATGGAGAGGGTCAGAACTGGACCTAGGGTTGAGATTTTTGTTTGGAGAAAGGCTAACTTTGAGGAGATGCGAAAGGATTTAAAAGGAGTGAATTGGGACATGTTGTTTTATGGGAAGGATGTAGAAGAAAAATGGAGGACATTTAAGGGTGACATTTTAAGAGTACAGAATCTTTATGTCCCTGTTCGGTTGAAAGGAAATAGTAAAAAATGGAAAGAGCCATGGTTTTCAAGGGAAATTGGACACTTGGTTCGGAAAAAGAGAGAGATCTACAATAATTATAGGCAGCATGGAGTAAATGAGGTGCTTGAGGAGTATAAAGAATGTAAAAAGAATATTAAGAAAGAAATTAGAAAAGCTAAATGAAGATATGAGGTTGCTTTGGCAAGTAAGGTGAAAGTAAATCCAAAGGGTTTCTACAGCTATATTAATAGCAAAAGGATAACAAGGAATAAAATCGGTCCATTAGAGAGTCAGAGTGGACAGCTATCTGCAGAGCCAAAAGAGATGGGGGAGATATTGAACAATTTCTTTTCTTCGGTATTCACGAAGGAGAAGGATATGGAATTATGTGAGGTAAGGGAAACGAGCAGAGTAGCAATGGAAACTGTGAGATTCAAAGAAGAGGAGGTGCGGACACTTTTGAAAAATATGAAAACGGATAAGTCTCCAGGTCCTGACAGGATATTCCCTAGGACATTGAGGGAAGTTAGTGTAGAAATAGCAGGGGCTATGACAGAAATATTTCAAATGTCATTAGAAACGGGAATAGTGCCGGAGGATTGGCGTACTGCGCATGTTGTTCCGTTGTTTAAAAAGGGTTCGAAGAGTAAACCTAGCAATTATAGACCTGTTAGATTGACGTCAGTGGTGGGCAAATTAATGGAAAGGATACTTAAAGATAATATATATAAGCATCTGGATAAGCAGGGTCTGATTAGGAACAGTCAACATGGATTTGTGCCTGGAAGGTCATGCTTGACTAATCTTCTTGAATTTTTCGAAGAGGTTACTAGGGAAATTGATGAGGGTAAAGCAGTGGATGTTGTCTATATGGACTTCAGTAAGGCCTTTGACAAGGTTCCTCATGGAAGGTTGGTTAAGAAGATTCAATTGTTGGGTATTAATGGTGGAGTAGCAAGATGGATTCAACAGTGGCTGAATGGGAGATGCCAGAGAGTAATGGTGGATGGCTGTTTGTCAGGTTGGAGGCCGGTGACTAGTGGGGTGCCTCAGGGGTCTGTGTTGGGTCCACTGTTGTTTGTCATGTACATCAATGATCTGGATGATGGTGTGGAAAATTGGATTAGTAAGTATGCAGATGATACTAAGATAGGTCGTGTTGTGGATAATGAAGTAGATTTTCAAAGTCTACAGAGAGATTTAGGCCATTTGGAAGAGTGGGCTGAAAGATGGCAGATGGAGTTTAATGCTGACAAATGTGAGGTGCTACATCTCGGCAGGACAAATCAAAATAGGACGTACACGGTAAATGGTAGCGAATTGAGGAATGCAGTTGAACAGAGGGATCTAGGAATAACTGTGCATAGTTCCCTGAAGGTGGAATCTCATGTAGATAGGGTGGTAAAGAAAGCTTTTGGTGTGCTGGCCTTTATAAATCAGAGCATTGAATATAGAAGTTGGGATGTAATGTTAAAATTGTACAAGGCATTGGTGAGGCCAATTCTGGAGTATGGAGTACAATTTTGGTCGCCTAATTATAGGAAGGATGTCAACAAAATAGAGAGAGTACAGAGGAGATTTACTAGAATGTTGCCTGGGTTTCAGCAACTAAGTTACAGAGAAAGGTTGAACAAGTTAGGTCTTTATTCTTTGGAGCGCAGAAGGTTAAGAGGGGACTTGATAGAGGTCTTTAAAATTATGAGCGGGTTAGACAGAGTGGACGTGGATAAGCTTTTCCCATTGAGAGTAGGGAAGATTCAAACAAGGGGACATGACTTGAGAATTAAGGGACAGAAGTTTAGGGGGAACATTAGGGGGAACTTCTTTACTCAGAGAGTGGTAGCTGTGTGGAATGAGCTTCCAGTGGAAGTGGTGGAGGCAGGTTCGATGTTATCCTTTAAAAATAGATTGGATGGGTATATGGACGGGAAAGGAATGGAGGGTTATGGTCTGAGTGCAGGTAGATGGGACTAGGGGGAAGTATTTTATTTTTAATTTAAAAAAAAAAAAAAAAAAAAAAAAATGTTCGGCACGGACTTGAAGGGCCGAGATGGCCTGTTTCCGTGCTGTTATGGTTATATGGTTATATGATTATATTATATGGTGATGGAATACTTTCCACTTGCCATGATGGGTGCAGTTCCAATGACGTACAAGAGGTTTGACACCATCTTGCATGAAGCAGCCCACTTTATTTGCACCCTCCATCCAACATTTGTGGCTGCTTTCTGTGTCATCCACTGCTCGAGTACACTCCACCACAAAGACGGACAAGGAGTAGAAACAAGGAACTGAGGATGTTGGTTTGCTAAAAAAGACACAAAATAACTCAGTGGGTCAGGTCGCATCCCTGGAGAACATGGATAGGTGATGTTTCAGGTCGGGAACCTTCTTCAGACTGATTGTGGGGAATGCGGGGGAGAAAGCTGGAAAAGAGGAGGGGCACCAATAAAACCTGGCAAGGAATAGGTTGATACAGGTGAGGGTGGGTTGGTAAGCAACCATTTTTCCCCCTCACCTTAAACCCATGCCCTCTAGTTCTAGATTCTCCTACAAAAGGGGTAAACATTCTGTACATTCACTCTATCCCCTCATCATCTTATACACCTCCATAAGATCACCCTGTGCTCCAAGAGTTAAAGTCCTAGTCTGCCCAACCTTACCCGATAACTCAGGCCCTCGAATCCTGGCAACAAACATCCTTGTGAATATTCTTTGCATTCTTTCCCACTTAATGGCCAAAGGAGACCAGTACCCCTTATGCCTAATCGCTAATCACTGAACATTGAATTCTCTAATTATAGGTAAATGCATATAACTCCACCCTCCACATCCCCTTTCTCCCCCACCCCCCTCTCCCCTGTGCCAACCAGGACCCGCAGTCCCTTCCCTCCTACCCCTCCTTTATTCCTTCCTTTGGCTTCACAATTCACAACTCTCCAATCTGTTTGTCTCACATCTTCTGTTCTAATCTCTGGCCTTTGTTCCCACCATCTGCCGATCAAAAACCACGCTCGCCTGTATCCTCCTATTACCAGCGATGTTTTTGTCCTGCCTGTCCTCTCTTCCAGCTTTCTTTCCCCCCCCTCCCCCAATCTGCTCCGACAATCAGTCTGTAGGAGGGTCCCAGAAAAAACGTCACCTTTCCATGTTCTCCAGAGATGCTGCTTGACCCGCTGAGTTACTCCGGCACTTTGTATCCTCTTCCTACTTATCTCCATGCCATCTGCAAACTTACTCCATCCATCTCCAAGTCATTCACGTATTTTACAAGTTCAAGTTTGTTACATTTATTGTCACATGCACCAATTGGTACAGTGAGATTTGAGTTACCATACAGCCATACGTATCAAAAGAACACAATACATGATAGAGGTTAACATGAACATCCCCCCACAGCAGAATCAACGTTTCCCACTGTGAGGGAAGGCAATAAAGTTCAGTCATCTTCCTCATTGTTCACCCGTGGTCGGGGACTTTGAGCCCTCCGCAGTCACCTCTACGGACGGCCTGATGTACATGCCCTCTCGCCGGGATGATGGAACTCCGACGTCGGAGCGGAGAGCACTCTCAGCGGCTTGGAGATTCCGAATCGGCCGCTTCCTACCGGAGACCGCGGCTCCCGAAGTCCACAGGTCGAGCTGGGTGGAGATTCAACACTGGTGACCCTTGGCAAAGGATCCCAGGACTCCGCAATGTTAAAGTCAGCGCCGCCCGTGGCTAGAAGCTCCGCAAACCACAGCTCCATGGTGTTAAACAGCAGGATGGTGTTCAACAACACTCCGGAGCTCCAACAGGTGATCACTGGCAAGGCATCGTCCCGCTCCGCGATAGATTTCAGTGCTGCGCCGCTGCTGAAGATCTGGCCGGTCTCTTGCAGGAAAGGCCGTGCCAATCCAGATGGTAGGCCGCGAGGGGGGGGGGGGGCAAAGATGCGACTCGGAGAAAAGACGCATCCTCGACCAGGTAGTGACTGGGAAACGGTTTCCCCTCTTCCCCCTCCCACCCCTCACATTAAAAAAGTCTAAGAAACCTCCAAAAACATACTTTTTAGACAGACTAAAAACAACCCACTCCACTCTCACCCACTCCCTACACACTAGAGACAATTTACAGAGGCCATTTACAAACCTGCAAACCTGCGCCTCTTTGTGATGTGGGAGGAAACCGGAACACCCGCAGGTTACCCATGCGGTCACAGGGAGAACGTGCAAACTTCACACAAACAGCACCCAAGGTCGGGATCGAACCCGGGTCTGTGGCACTGTGAGGCAACAGCTCTACCAGCTGTGCCACTGTTGGGGTAAATCATTCCTCCTCCAGTACTCCAATTATTTCACTGTGAATTTCAAAATACTATTTGCTCTCTTAACCCCCTAGTGCACTTGCATGCATACTTTCATCGACTGGTGCACAAGCATACCCAGTACCTTTCCCTTTTCTTATCTATCACTGTTCAGAAAAATCAAAGAAACTGCAGATGCTGGAAATCTGAAAAACGAAATGCTGGAAAACTTGCATAGTTCAGGCAGTGCCTACCATGAGAAACGGACACCGGCTAGCTACCCTAGCGATTCCTCTCATAATTGTCTATACCGCCTCGTACTTTGCATTGAGACAATTACTGTATACTTTGTAATCACCAGGTATCCGATCATAGATTCTCAGCTCATCAACAGAACTGAAAATATATCTGGCCTGTGAGAACTACGGAAAAAGGACAAAATGGTAAGCACAGCAATGGTTTGAGTAAATAAGACTAAATAATCTGACTAAATAACCTAAATAATAATCACAATGATAAATGATGTTACGGGTCACATATGGAGGAAATTGTATTGCGTGCAGTAATTTGGAACTTGGCAAGCTCCGGAGTTAGGATTTGGAAAATTGTATGTTTACTACTGTCATTAATTACATGGTGTCACATCATGACATCATCTGACAGAAATATTTCTGGTTGTTTTCTTAACCCTCCCTGTCCCCGATGAACGTATTAGTCAAAGACTAACGTATTAGTCAAAGTCTTTAAAACAATGCATCTCAGCCTTAAAGTGTGTTTTACTCTCTGCTTTGTTTGAGTTTAAAGTGGTGAAAATCCCCGTGGCTTCAAAACCACCAGTTTATCATTGTTTCACAACTGTATTGTCAAAATTTCAACAATTACCAATAAAGGTTGCCAGAAGCCCATCTTGAAGCATTTAAATCAGACATGGCTAACTCGGTTGTTTTTTTTTGCAACTTTATCTGAAATTCTCCTTAAATTATTTCCACCACTGTGTAAGTGGCAGTAGGAACATAACAGATGAAGATAAAACTTAGGAACAGGAGTAAGCCATCTGGCCGCTCGAGCTTGCTCCACCGTTCACCAAGAACTTGCTGATCTACTACTTCACCGCCGTTTTTCTGCACTTTTTTTCTGTATTCCATCATTCCCTTAATACCCAGAGATCCAACAATCTTTTTTTAATGAACTCAATGACTTGGCCTCCGCAGCCTTCTGGGGTAGAGAGTTTGAAAGATTTGCCATTCTAAAGAGATCTCTCTTCATCTTAGTCATAAATGGCCAACCCATTAGTCATAAATTAGTCATAAATGGCCATTTGAGCCAATGGCTCCTGATTCAAGATTCCTCGGACAGGGGAAACAGCCTTCCTGTATTCTTGTTATTTACATATTCGACTTCTCTGAAAACGCCCCTGTTTTGTGAACCAATGTAGAATCCCAGCACGTTGTCAGTGCCATGAAGGGGAATGGATCAGGCTGATATCTTTGAAAGATGTCATTAAAAAGCTTAGATTTTTCATCTATTGATGTATAATGTAAGGCATTAATGCATAATCATGGTTATCAGTCGAATTATGTCGTTTATTCATCGAGAGTATATAAAAGAAATGTAAAAGATGTAATCTTGATTCATTAGTATGGCGAATGGCGAATGTCACAATGAATGGCGGTGCTGGCTCGAAGGGCCGAATGGCCTCCTCCTGCACCTATTTTCTATGTTTCTATGTATATTGCCATGGATGAGGTTTTAAAATTATAAAGTAAGATTTCAGGAAGTAGGATGTTATTATTAAAACTGAGAAAGTTAAGAAGTGACTTAATATTAGTCATTGATGATGAATTATGATGAAGTAGTTATCACTTAAGAAGCATTCACTCGTTAAAATACAATTAAGCATTCAAAAGTGATTTAAAGTTTAGATATACAGCATGGAAACAAGCCCATCGGCCCAGCAAGTCCACGCTGACCATTGATCACCCATCACAATTGTTCCATGTTATCCCACATGTGTCCACTCCCTATATGCTAGGACCAAATTACAGAGGCCAATTGACCTACAAACCTGCATGTCTTTGAAATGTGGGAGGAAACCCACGTGGTCACTGGAGAACGTGCAAACTCCACACAGAGATTACCAGCTGTCAAGATCTAATCCGGGCCTCTGGCTCCACGAGGCAGCAGCAGCTCTATCATGCTGCCTTAGTCCATTTGACGTAGTAATGATGAACAATAGAAACACAAGGGCAATTCTTCGCCACCTCTGATTTAGCATTATGCAGTGAAGGAATGATATATGCTACTGACCTCAACAAAAGCTACCCACAAAAAAATTAGCATCTCTCAGAAATCAGTTGTCTCTGAGTTATAACAACATCTGGGAGCACCTGCAACATCCAGCAGATATCCAGCAGTGCAAATGAGGAACCAAAAGAAACTAGTTCTTTAAAATACGTGAGAATTTGGTGCAACTGGAAGACCATATTCCCCAATTCTACGTATCAGAACTTCGCAAGAGGTAATGGGCTGGCCATTGAGATAAGGATACATTAGTATAATCTTCCAAAATTCTATAGATTCCGGAATAGGTCCTGCATATTGGAGAAGGATAAACGTGACCCCATGATACATTGAATGAGTGAACTACTATTTCGTGAGCCGATGTAATAGGGAAAATACTTGCATTTACAATTAAGGACAAAATAACTGAAAATCTCGAAGAGTTTAAGCAGAGTCAATATAGATTAATGAAAGGTAAATCACATTTGACTAATCTTTTGGAGTTCCCTTAGATACATCACAAGGTAGTTGAGGCCAGTTCATTGGCTATATTTAAGAGGGAGTTAGATGTGGCCCTTGTGGCTAAGGGGATCAGGGGGTATGGAGAGAAGGCAGGTACAGGATACTGAGTTGGATGATCAGCCATGATCATATTGAATGGCGGTGCAGGCTCGAAGGGCCGAATGGTCTACTCCTGCACCTATTTTCTATGTTTCTATGTTTCTATCTGTTATCTAGATGAGGGGGAACCAGCTAATGAAGTATTTCGATTTTTAGAAGGCTTTTAAAAAGGTTTTACACTCGAGGTTGGTGTATATGATTTGAAGCACATGAAATTTGAGGCAAAATATTAGTGTGAGTTGAGATGTGATAGACAGATAAAAAGGAACGAGTAGGAATTAAGTGACCTATCTCTTGATAAACTGTATCTGGCATACCACAGGGATCAGCACTTTTGCCCCAACTATTCACGTTCTGTTATAATAATTTAACGAAGGTGACCTGGCAGCTGGAACTTAATACGGAAAAAGTATGAGGTCATCACTTTGGTATGTAAAATTAAAATGTTGCATTTTATTAAGTGGTGACACATTGGGAAATGTTGACGTTCAAAAGGACTAGGCTATTCTTATACACGTCACTGAAAACTAAGAACAGGTGCAGAAAGCAATTAGAATAGAAAATGGTATGTTGGCCTTTCTTTTGATAGGACTTGAGTATGGTGGTCCTGGTTTGACTTACCAAAATGCACCACCACACACTTACCATAGTTAAATTCCACCAGCTCTTCCTTGGCCCATTTGCCTAATTGATCCAGATCCTTTTGTAAACTTAGATACCCCTACTCATTAACCAATATATCACCACTTTTGGCAGCAACTGCAAATCTGCCATCTACGTTGTCATCCAAATCATTAATATAGATGATGAGCAACAGTGAACCCAGCACGACCAACCCAATTTTGAATCCCTTTGTCTAGGTCACCCTGGATCCCATACGACCTAATCTTCTGGACTAGCCTGCCCTGCATGATCCTGTCAAAGGCCTCACTAAAGTCCACAGAGACAACGTCCACTGCCCTTGTCCATCCTTTTGAGGACCCCTTCAATAAAACTCTTATCAGATTGATGAGATAAGATTTCCCATGCACAAAGCCATGCTGGTTATCTCACATCCTCTCTTGCCCATCCATCCCTCTGAATCCCTTTTACTCCACTTACTCATCACTCATGTTAGGCTCACCAGCCTATAGTTCCCTGGCTTGTCCTTGCACCCCTTCTTAAATAATGGCACAACATTACCCACCTTCTGTTCTTCCAGTACCTCCCCTGTGGCTTAAGATTACAAATATCTCTCTGCTGGACACAGCAATTTCTTTTTAGTAACATTTAAAATATCCATCATCCAACTTTTTAAATTCCCACTGGTTTGGCATCTGGCTCAGCAGCTGATGTTTCCCACATTTCCCTGAGTCTCACAAGAGTTCCAGATTTCACACTCTGCCGAAGCTCACTGGGACTCTAGTTACCACACTCTATCCCCCGATACGGGTACAATAACAACATTTATAAGAAAGTTAGTACACGGATAGGAAAATTTGAAGGGATATGGATCAAATGCAGACATATGAGTTTAGCTTAGCTGAGCATTTTCTGCAGGATGGATGAGTTGAACAAAATGGCCTGTTTCCGTACTGTATGATTCTATGATTTCATGCTAATTTGCTAATTGAGAAGAGAATGAGTAGATCAGTTCTATATTCTCTTGAATTGAGAATATTAAAGCTTATAAAATCTATGCAGGTCTCAAATGGATGGACGCAGGGAGAAGTTTCTGAAGTTCCTACAAGCAGACATCATGAACTCACAATACAGAGTATGTTGTTTAGAGTATGTCAAAGAAGCTTTTTCACCAGCAGGTTTTGCATCTCTGCTACCTGGTGTCTGCGGAGGCAATGAAGTTCATTCAAAAATAGAGATTGATAACTTTTTGGATATTAAGGAAATCAGGGTTATGGGAATCCGGTAAAACAACTGATCTTCCACCTCAGCGCTATCATCTTGATAAATGTTGGAGTTGGCTTGAAGTCCTGGATTCCTACTCCTCATTATTACATGACAGGTGTCCTATATATTTAAACTGAATTAAGGATACCATTTATCTGACAGGCGTATAAAATGACATTGTGAAGATCGCTAAAGGTTCACGATCTCCTTGCACTTTTTAAAAATATTTACATTCGTGAAACCTCGAAACATTTGTTGTGCCTTTGGGGATATGAGATATAATCCCTGCAGAGTTTGCACTGAATATTACAACTGTGTTGGTAATTTATTTTATCTATTAGCACCTGGTTGTCATGTGCAGACTCAGTGCCGTGCTCACTGAAGTAAATAAAATGATGAATTATTTTTGTCAGAGGTCGGGTGGTATTGTTCTCCAGAGAGAGGTGCACATATTTGTTTAATTTTTCACCAAACATAATGATGAAGGATATCCTATTTTATGATCTCAAATGCACATTGTATTAATTTAATATTATGACCTAATCCAGAAGAAATGTTCACCATTATCCTGCAAATGGCAAAGGTGAGCAAACTACATTTTTCACTGAATATGTGCAAAGGGACACGTTTACATCAAGACAGAGCAAAACAAAAAAAAACGTTTTTAACATATAGTAATTGATAGTGGTTGTTAATACTTCCACAGGCAACTCAGCATTGATGAGGTTACTACGTTTCAGCAATTCCTTGTATATCAACAGTCAGCTTTATTGTAGTAGTGCATTAGGTAACTAGTCACACAGTGACCCTTAGTAACGTCAGCAGTTACGAACTCTTTGGAATAACCTTTTACTACAGTAGCAACTAGTACCCAATTAGATTGGTTCATAGTATTTCAATGCTTTGCTTAATGCATAATATAAGAAAGGGAAGCAATAGTGGGACATTTGCCTCCTAGCGTCTGCACAATCGATCTTCTATCTCTACATCCACTCCATAGAAACAGGCTCTTCAGCTCACTGAGTCTGCGCTGACCAGCAATCACCCATACTGTCGTTCTATGTTATCACAGTTTTGTATCCTACACTAGGGGAAATTTACAGAAGCCAATCTGGAGTTTGGGAGGAAACTGGAGCACCCGTAGAAAACCCACACTGTCACAGGAAGAAAATTCAAACTCCGCATATACAGCACCCGTAGTCAGAATTGAACCCGGGTCTCTGGCGCTGTAGAACAATAGCTCTACTGCCGCTCCACTGTGCTGCCCATGTCTACACTGTTAAACTCTTTGAGAATTATGTATATTTCAATGAGAATTCCTGTCATTCTTCATAAGAATAGTCTCGGCCACGTAGTCTCTCCTCATACGATAGCTCTGCCAACCCTGGAACCAGTCTGTTATATCTTTATGCAAGATAAGATTTTAAACTTATAAATTCATTTTTACCCTTGTATTCAAATTCTCTTGCAATAATGTCTAACATACATTTTGCAACCCTCATTGCTTGTTGCTCCTATATGTTTCAGGGACTTGTGTACAAGGACATCCATGTCCCTTGGAAGACCAACATTCCCCAATCTCTCATCATTTAAGAAAAATATTCAGTGCTTCGGATTTCTTTTAATTTCCAAGTGGATAACCTCACATTTCCCCTTGAACCTTGAACTCCATTCTCCATATTGTTCGCTCTCTCAGGTTGTCTTCATCTTTTGAAGTTTATTTGCATCTGCACCAGTTGCATTCTGATATAGATTCATGCATCAACAAACTTGGAAATGTTATATTTGGTTTCTTAGCCAAATTGTTGATAAAGGTTGTGAATAGTTGGGGCTCAAGGACTGACCTCTGGTGTTATCAGTAATCACATCCAACGTGAGAGGCATAGATAGGCTAGACAGACAGAACCTGTTTCCCTGGATGGAAAGAACAAATACTAGAGGGCATAGCTATAAGGTGACAGGAGCAAAGTTTAAGGGATATGTTTAAAGTTTAATGGGCAGGTTTTTTTTACACAGAGGGTGGTGAGAGCCACAGAGGGTGGTGAGAGCCTGGGAAGTGCCATCAGAGGTGGTGGTGATAGCAGATATGATAGCGGTAGTTAAGAGACTTAAAATAAGGACATGGATATGCAGGAATTGGAGGGACATGGATTACCTGCAGGCAGATAAAAGTTGGTCTTGCCGTTATGTTTGGCACAGACATTGTGGGCCAAAGAGCCTGTTCCTGTGCTGCGCAGTTCTATGTGCCAACACAAGAAGGAACCGTTTCATCCTACTTTTTATTTTTTAACTGTTAACCAATTCTCAATCCTTCCCCATTTATTACCTCCAATACCATGTGCTCTAACATAGTTATGCACATAAGCGCTATATAAATAAAATCTATTATTATTATTATTATGCAATATCTTGTTTAACACCTGATCAAAAATGTTCCAATAATGAAAAAATCATCACGTCCATTGGTTCCCCCTTTCGTAATATTCGTAAATATGTCATGTTATTTTCTAAGTTTCTCGATATATCCTTTGTATGCATTCAAGCATTTTCCCAATTACTGATGTCAGGCTTGTGGGTTAGTGGTTCCTTTCTTTCTCTTCCCTTTCTTAAAGTGGCATCAAATTTGTTATACTCCAAAATCTGCAGGAACAATTCCAGAATCTATAGAATTTGAGAAGCTGTTAACCATCTGTCATCTCTATAGTCACCTCTTTCAGATCCCTGTGATGTAGAGCTATAAGAGGTTGGGATTTACCAGTTTTCAGACTCATTAAATTCTCAATTCTAAATTCTTTGTCAATCCTAATTTCTTTTGTGTCCTGATTTCCACCAGTCCTTTGATTCACCGGTGTGTCTGTGAAGCTTTTGTCTTCTGGGAAGACAGACACACAGTATTTTTAAATTTCTCTACCATTTCCTTAATTCCCATTAGAAGCTCTTTCATCAAAACACAAAGTGCTGGAGAAACTCAGCGGGTCAAGTAGCATCTGTGGAGGGAATGGACAGACACTTAATTCAGAGCATGAAGAAGGGTCCCGACCCAAAACAGGGTTCTGTCCATTCCTTCTACAGAGGCTGCCTGACTCTCTGGGTTCCTACAGCATGTTGTGTCTTGCTCAAGATTCCAGCATTTGCAATTCCTTGTGCTTCCATAACTCTTCATTGTTGATCTATAGAGGACTTACATTTGCCCTCACAGCTTCTCCTTGTACATACCTTTAGAAGCTCTTACAGGTTTTTTTTTCTAACATTCTTCTAAAATGTTAGAGTTTCCTCTAACATTCACTTTCATTTTCTTTATGATTTCTTGGTCACCCTTGCTGATTTCTAAATCACGATAATCTTCAGGGTTAATATTTCTTCTTATGACAAAGGAGTGTGCATTAGTTGCAAATAACATATTATTCTCTACATGCTAGCCAAATAACATATTATTCTCTACATGCTAGCCATTGCCTACCAACTGTTTTTCTCTTTAATTTAACTTTCCATGAGACCATAGAATCATATAGCATGGAAACAGACCCATTGACCCAATTCATTAAGGGCAGCACAACTGCACCAGAGACCTGGAGACCCTGTCCATGGATACCGTCTGCGTGGCGTTTGCATATTCTCCCTGTGACCGCATGGATTTCCTCCAGGTGCTACAGTTTCCTTCCATAGCCCAAAGATATGTGGGTTTGTAGGTTAGTTGGCCTCTGTAAATTGCCCCTTGTGCATAGAGTGTGTGTGTGAAAGTTGGCTAATATAGAACTTGTGTAAGTGGTTAATTGATCGTCAGATAGATACAAAACGCTGGAGTAACTCGGCGGGACAGGCAGCATCGGTGGAGAGTCAGCATGGATTCGGTGGGCCGAAGGACCTGTTTCCATGCTGTGAGCTCTAAACTCATCGCTGGGTAGATGGGCGGAGCAGACACGATGGGCTGAATGGTCCAATTCTGCTCCTGTCTTATGATCTAAGAAGTTAACCTGAGCTTTCCCCTATTAGCCTGCATTTGGCCCGTATCCCTTTAAAACGTTCCTATCCTTGTACCTGTCTAAATGTCTTTTAAACATTGTGATTACTCCCACCTCTACAACTTCCTTTGGCGGGTTGTTGCATGTATCCACTACACTCTGTGTGAAAAAGTTTACACATGATTGCCTTTCTGTATGTTGATTACCCTGCGATATTTAGTTTCCAGCTTTAGGTCACGTTGCAGCTGTATTTCTGTAAAGGAAATTAGATCATACCCACTTGTGACTACTTGTGCCATTAGGTCATCAAACATGTTACAGATGCAACATATATTTTGGTATGCAGCCTTTAAAATTGGGCCTTTCAACATGTTTTGCCTTATACTGACTAATAATGCCTGCCTTTAACTGGTTGAATTTTAATTTAATTACATTCCTAATTTTCACTTCACACCTTATTTCTCTCCCTTCTGACTCTCCTCTCTGATCCCATTCCCCCTGCCAAGTCAGTTTCAACTAAAATTTGCTTACAGGTCCTCCATTTTGGTGGGTATTAATGTTAACTACAATCTCTCACTCAGCATCCTCTTCCTTTAGGATACTTGCAGGCTGTTCATTGTTGTCCTTCACTGTGGCCCCAGGAAGGCACTATACCATCCTACAGTCATTTTATATGGCTCGAGTGATCAGGCACGGAAATCACTTTCAAAATATGGGGGGGACCGGGGGACAGAGGGGACACAATTTCTTGGCGGCTGCACGCACATGTGCGCGCACACACACGCACGCACGCACGCACGCACGCACGCACGCACGCGCACACGCGCACACGCACACGCACGCGCGCACGCGCACACACACGCGCACACACAAGCGCACACACGCGCGCGCACACACGCGAGGCTTCGGAGGCTCAATCCAGCGCTAAATGCAGTTCAACTCTGCCTGTGTTGCCGGGTTAACCTATAGCACTACCTGGACTGACGGGACACCAGCCTGGAGTCGTGGAGCTAGCGCTGCTTCTCCGCGCTGGCTGTAAACCTGGGCCATATTTCCCGTAAGTCCAGGCAGGGCTGTAGGTTAACCCAGCGGGACAGGCAGAGTTGAGCTGCATTTAGCGCTGCTTATCTGCGCTGGCTGTGGGCCTGGGGGCACCGCTCCCGTCTGACTCCCGACGTCTTGGGTGAGGACGGGGATGGTCCAGTGGCGGTGCGGCAGCGATTGGAGAGTCGGGATGGATCCTGGCTGCAGATGAGGCGCAGGTCTGTGTCCAGGGCTGCCGAGAGTGTTTTGGCCCATCTCCCTCCTCCAATCACCGTGCTCTATCCTCAGTCCCACCCCGCCCCCTACTTCCACCTCTGACCGACACCTCCCTCTTTCAATGATCGCGCTGAATTATCATGTCCCGCCCCATTGCCTCCTGACTAACGTCTCTCTCATCCAATCAGCGCCCTCGATCAGCAGTCCCACCTCCACTGTCTCGCGGAAAGCGGAGATTTCACCGAGTTTTAAAATCCGGATTACAAAATATGGGGGGGGGGGGTGGGAGCGTCCCTCACCTCTCAAAACAGGGGGGGACATGTCCCCCCTGGCCACCCCGAGATTTCCGCCCCTGCGAGTAATACGTGTCTGTCCCCTATCTATTGATTTCCCTGTTACTACAGCTCCCTTATTCTTCCTCATTCCTTTATGTGCAGTTGAGCTAAGTGATGCTATCCTCCTGGCTCCATGGGTAAGTCTTCTCCCTCCCAACACTCATCAGTTAATGAACAAGATGGATTCTGGACTCCTGGACTACCAATGGAAAGTAATTTACAAAACCATCGGAAAGAAGGAGAATATGAGTGAATAAATTATTCCACAGGGAACAACCTTGAAATCGGGGGACTCTCTTTGTCTTTGTGTTTTAACAATTTTATTAAGATCTAAGTATTTTTTAATACAATTTTAATTATTAATGATGAGCTGGCAGAACAATGGTCTTTTAATTAGCCCTGGTGCAAGATCTTGACCGGAAACTTTAATAACTCCTTTCCCCTCGCAGATGTTGCTCATCTAAATATTTGACGGCGGTGTTCAAAGGAAGAAGATTGTGTTTCTGTCAATATTGTTCAGAATAACTGAAAACTGATAGCCCCTTGCTGATATATCTTATTTTTGTATACTTTGTAAATTTTCATTATCCCCGCTACAATCTCCATACCATTCTATTATGTTCAAAATACTCATGTAGTTTTCTTGTGTACCAATTGAAAGCCTACTAAGCAAACCCAAACAACTAGGTTCAGGTAAATCATTCCTGAAAATAATTTTAACAAAGCCAAATTGAACTTCTCTCGATTAGGATCACCATTAATCCATAAATATTCAGACAAGGTACAATTTCTGTGATCTAAATTGCATTGCTTAATATATCTAAAAAGGGTGTTACTTTATTGGAGACATTTTTAAATTCAAGAGTGGCAACAAGGAAACATATAAAATTATAAAAGGACTGGACAAGCTAGATGCAGGAAAAATGTTCCCAATGTTGGGCGAGTCCAGAACCAGGGGCCACAGTCTTAGAATAAAGAGGAGGTCATTTAAGACTGAGTTGAGAAAAAACTTTTTCACCCAGAGAGTTGTGAATTTATGGAATTCTCTGCCACAGAGGGCAGTGGAGGCCAAATCACTGGATGGATTTAAGAGAGAGTTAGATAGAGCTCTAGGGGCTAGTGGAGTCAAGGGATATGGGGAGAAGGCAGGCACGGGTTATTGATAGGGGACAATCAGCCATGATCACAATGAATGGCGGTGCTGGCTCGAAGGGCCGAATGGCCTCCTCCTGCACCTATTTTCTATGTTTCTATGTAACAACCAATTAGCAATCACTCCCCCCCCCCTCCCCACTATATTACAGAGAACTGTGATATACTATAATGGTGGAGCTGCCCAGAGTAATTCATATTAGTGACTCCTGTTGGGGTAAATATTACCCATGTTGTTCTCTTAAACCTTCAAAGCAATGACCTGTTGTTGGGGACCTAGGAAGGCTTGTTGATGTAACTTTTGATTGGGAGTAGCTGAATAAAATGAAAAACTTGAAGAAAATAAAATGTGCAAAATAGAGAAGACGTGAAAAAGATTTGAAACAATGTACAACTTGTCCCACATTTAAAATCTTAACTTTATCTCATTTCAAGACTTTAAAGAAAGGAAGATTATGTGGGTTGGGTAACAAGAATATTGTTTCATGAAACTGCGAATTACATATATGTACTGGCTGTTTTCTTTAGCTTTGTTTTAGGAATGTATTGCTTTCATTCTCTGCAGTCTCCACCATCAGCCATGCAGAATGTAGCCCCAGAGAGAGTGGTAATACTCTGAGCTACGAATGCACAATACAAAAGTGAAATAATCGCATGTTTATTGCTGTTGCATTGGTGAGATTATTTGGGATCTTAGGTAGCCAGAAGATATGCGGTTCTAAATTTGTAGAAAACTACTGTTGATCCATAATTGTGACCCTAGGCATTTGACCACTTGTCATTTAACCACTTGTCATTTCTTTCTTTCTCTGACCTCAGATTCCAACATACAGCAAATGAAACTCGTTGTAAACTTGCTGGAAGATGAGAATTCTTTGCGAGACATCACAGACTATGAGAATGAACAGTTATTCAAAAGTTCCAGCTACGGGTGTTGGTTTATTATAGTCACGTGTACTGAGGTAAAGTAACAAACATTATTACTTTGTAGGGTAAGGCTTTTTAAACCTACCAATTATTATTCTAACCTCTTTTACCATGCACAATATCCCATTTTATCACTGATACTATCTAACCTTTTACACATACTCCCTTTAGTTCCCTTTTAAAAACTTCCATGTCTTTCATTTATTCCAATTATGTCACTCACCTGAAAAACACCATATTTGGCTAGACACAAAATGCTGGAGTAACTCAGCAGGACAGGCAACATCTTTGGAGAGAAGGAATGGGTGGCGTTTTGGGTCGAGACCCTTCATCCAATGACCCCGACAGTCTTTTCAGGTGAGGCAGAGGTTCACTTGCACCTCCTCCAACCTCAACTACTATATCCATTTTTCCAGGTGTCAACTCTTGTATATCGGCGAGACCAAGTGCAGGCTCGGCGATCGTTTGGCTGAACACCTCTGCTCAGTCCGCCTTAACTTACCTGTTCTCCCGGTTGCTCAGCAATTTAACCCCCCCTCCCATTCCCAATCTGACCTTTCTGTCCGGGGCCTCCTCCATTGTCAGAGTGAGGCCCAGCGCAAATTGGAGGAATAGCATCTCATATTTCGCTTGGGTAGCTTACACCCCAGCGGTATGAACATTGACTTCTCTAACTTCAAGTAGCCGTTGCTTTCCCTCTCTCTCCATCCCCTCCCCCTTCCCATTTCTCCCACCAGTCTTACTATCTCCGACTACATTCTATCTCTGTCCCGCCCACCCCCCTGACATCAGTCTGAAGAAGGGTCTCGACCCGAAACGCCACCCATTCCTTCTCTCCAGAGATGCTGCCTGTCCCGATGAGTTACTCCAGCGTGTTGTGTCTACTTTCGATTTAAACCAGCATCTGCAGTCCTATCCTATACAAACTGTATTTGTCACGTCAGCAATGCAAACAGAATGGCTGAACATATCCAGCTTTTTTTTGTATTACACCATAATTGACTATCATGAAATGCAGACAAGCTGAATTAAAATGTACAATATAACAAATGTGCTTGTTGGTTACTAATTTGTCTTTCTTTGGTATCACCAGTACACCAAATTCTGCTAAAGCCCAAGCACTTATTTAAAGGTTCATTCAGGACTAATTAAAAGTCTCTTGCTGTCAGCTAGGTTAAAGATAAAATAGATGAACCTTCGTCTTTTGTACTTGTGGGATTACTCTATTACTCAATTCTGCAATGAGATTCCCAGTACAGTTTTAGAATTTAGAGACTTTTCTTTTTATTAAGTTTTGAGATGTATCACTGACAAGGCTGGCATTTATTGCTCATCCCTCATTGGCATGAGCAAGGAAAAGTGTTAATGAGCCACTTATTGAAAGGTTGCAGTCCTGGTGAAGGTATAGCTACTGTATAATACTGCTAAGAAGGAAAATACAGAATTTCGATTCAGTGACAATAAGGAATCCCAGGTCAGCATGAGGTGTGTTTTGGAAGAGACCCTTCATATGCCCTTTTGTTGCTGCTGGTGTTCCTTGCTGTTAGAGGAACACAATGCCTGCCCACAATATGAAAAATCTCATCAGTTCACAGGTGCTTACAATCCAAAGAAAAGGTGAGTTGAACTCTCTTTAGAAAGACGTAGATAATGCACACTGTGGTTCATTTTGTAGTTGGTATACACTGCAGACATGTTGCACTAGTGTAGGGGGGCATGGACATTGAATGGGATCCCAAAGGTCCTGGATGATTCTGGTTCTGGACATTTGTTGGGGCTGCATTTATCCAGGCAAGTAGAGAATATTTGTGGGTGGCGCAGTTGGTAAAGCTGCTGCCTCCAAGCGTCGGAGACTCAGATTAAATCCTGACCTCGGGGGGGGGGGGTGTCTGTGTGGAGTTTGCACATTCCCCCTGTAAC
>JAXLNO010001658.1:2500-7500 GCA_038087875.1 Malacoraja senta
TGTGTGTGTGTGTCAGTGTGTGTGTCAGTGTGTGTATGTGTCAGTATGTGTGTCAGTGTGTGTGTTTCCGTGTGTGTGTCAGTGTGTGTGTGTGTCAGTATGTGTGTCAGTGTGTGTGTGTGTCAGTGTGTGTGTTTCCGTGTGTGTGTCAGTGTGTTTGTCAGTGTGTGTGTGTCAGTGTGTGTGTGTGTCAGTGTGTGTGTCAGTGTGTGTATGTGTCAGTATGTGTGTCAGTGTGTGTGTTTTCCGTGGTGTGTGTGTCACGTGTGTGTGTCAGTGTGTGTGTGTGTCAGTGTGTGTGTGTCAGTGTGTGTGTGTGTTTGTCAGTGTGTGTGTCAGTGTGTGTGTGTCAGTGTGTGTGTGTGTGTGTCAATGTGTGTCAGGTGTGTGTGTGTGTGTGTGTCAGTGTGTGTGTGTGTGTTCAATGTGTGTCAGTGTGTGTGTGTGTGTGTCAGTGTGTCTGTCAGTGTGTGTCAGTGTGTGTGTGTCAGTATGTGTGTCAGTGTGTGTGTGTCCGTGTGTGTGTCAGTGTGTGTGTCAGTGTGTGTGTCAGTGTGTGTGTGTCAGTGTGTGTGTGTGTCAGTGTGTGTGTCAGTGTGTGTATGTGTCAGTATGTGTGTCAGTGTGTGTGTTTCCGTGTGTGTGTGTGTGTGTGTGTGTGTCAGTGTGTCTGTCAGTGTGTGTGTCAGTGTGTGTTTCCGTGTGTGTGTCAGTGTGTTTGTCAGTGTGTGTGTGTCAGTGTGTGTGTGTGTCAGTGTGTGTGTCAGTGTGTGTGTGTGTCAGTATGTGTGTCAGTGTGTGTGTTTCCGTGTGTGTGTGTCAGTGTGTTTGTCAGTGTGTGTGTGTCAGTGTGTGTGTGTGTCAGTGTGTGTGTCAGTGTGTGTGTGTGTCAGTATGTGTGTCAGTGTGTGTGTTTCCGTGTGTGTCAGTGTGTTTTTGTCAGTGTGTGTGTGTGTCAGTGTGTGTGTGTCAGTGTGTGTGTGTGTTTGTCAGTGTGTGTGTCAGTGTGTGTGTGTCAGTGTGTGTGTGTGTGTGTGTGTCAATGTGTGTCAGTGTGTGTATGTGTGTGTGTCAGTGTGTGTGTGTGTCAGTGTGTGTGTGTCAGTGTGTGTGTCAGTGTGTGTGTGTCTGAGTGTGTGTGTGTGTCAGTATGTGTGTGTGTCAGTGTGTGTGTGTCAGTATGTGTGTCAGTGTGTGTGTGTGTCCGTGTGTGTGTCAGTGTGTGTGTCAATGTGTTTGTCAGTGTGTCTGTCAGTGTGTGTCAGTGTGTGTGTGTCAGTGTGTGTGTCAGTGTGTGTGTGTGTGTCAGTGTGTGTCAGTGTGTGTGTGTCAGTATGTGTGTCAGTGTGTGTGTTTCCGTGTGTGTGTCAGTGTGTGTGTCAGTGTGTGTGTGTCAGTGTGTGTGTGTCAGTGTGTGTATGTGTCAGTGTGTGTGTCAGTGTGTGTGTCAGTGTGTGTGCCACTGTGTGTGTGTCAGTGTGTGTGTGTGTCAGTGTGTGTCAGTGTGTGTGTGTGTCAGTGAGTGTGTGTGTGTGTGTGTCAGTGTGTGTGTGTGTGTGTGTGTCAGTGTGTGTGTGTGTGTCAGTGTGTGTGTGTGTGTGTGTCAGTGTGTGTGTGTGTGTGTGTCAGTGTGTGTGTGTCAGTATGTGTGTCAGTGTGTGTGTTTCCGTGTGTGTGTCAGTGTGTTTGTCAGTGTGTGTGTCAGTGTGTGTGTGTCAGTGTGTGTGTGTGTCAGTGTGTGTGTCAGTGTGTGTGTTTCCGTGTGTGTGTCAGTGTGTTTGTCAGTGTGTGTGTGTGTGTGTGTGTCAGTGTGTGTGTGTGTGTGTGTGTCAGTGTGTGTGTGTGTGTGTGTGTGTGTGTCAGTGTGTCTGTCAGTGTGTGTCAGTGTGTGTGTTTCCGTGTGTGTGTCAGTGTGTTTGTCAGTGTGTGTGTCAGTGTGTGTGTGTCAGTGTGTGTGTGTGTCAGTGTGTGTGTCAGTGTGTGTATGTGTCAGTATGTGTGTCAGTGTGTGTGTTTCCGTGTGTGTGTGTGTGTGTGTGTCAGTGTGTCTGTCAGTGTGTGTGTCAGTGTGTGTTTCCGTGTGTGTGTCAGTGTGTTTGTCAGTGTGTGTGTGTCAGTGTGTGTGTGTGTCAGTGTGTGTGTCAGTGTGTGTGTGTGTCAGTATGTGTGTCAGTGTGTGTGTTTCCGTGTGTGTGTGTCAGTGTGTTTGTCAGTGTGTGTGTGTCAGTGTGTGTGTGTGTCAGTGTGTGTGTCAGTGTGTGTGTGTGTCAGTATGTGTGTCAGTGTGTGTGTTTCCGTGTGTGTCAGTGTGTTTGTCAGTGTGTGTGTGTGTCAGTGTGTGTGTGTCAGTGTGTGTGTGTGTTTGTCAGTGTGTGTGTCAGTGTGTGTGTGTCAGTGTGTGTGTGTGTGTGTGTGTCAATGTGTGTCAGTGTGTGTATGTGTGTGTGTCAGTGTGTGTGTGTGTCAGTGTGTGTGTGTCAGTGTGTGTGTCAGTGTGTGTGTGTCAGTGTGTGTGTGTGTCAGTATGTGTGTGTGTCAGTGTGTGTGTGTCAGTATGTGTGTCAGTGTGTGTGTGTGTCCGTGTGTGTGTCAGTGTGTGTGTCAATGTGTTTGTCAGTGTGTCTGTCAGTGTGTGTCAGTGTGTGTGTGTCAGTGTGTGTGTCAGTGTGTGTGTGTGTGTCAGTGTGTGTCAGTGTGTGTGTGTCAGTATGTGTGTCAGTGTGTGTGTTTCCGTGTGTGTGTCAGTGTGTGTGTCAGTGTGTGTGTGTCAGTGTGTGTGTGTCAGTGTGTGTATGTGTCAGTGTGTGTGTCAGTGTGTGTGTCAGTGTGTGTGCCACTGTGTGTGTGTCAGTGTGTGTGTGTGTCAGTGTGTGTCAGTGTGTGTGTGTGTCAGTGAGTGTGTGTGTGTGTGTGTCAGTGTGTGTGTGTGTGTGTGTGTCAGTGTGTGTGTGTGTGTCAGTGTGTGTGTGTGTGTGTGTCAGTGTGTGTGTGTGTGTGTGTGTCAGTGTGTGTGTGTCAGTATGTGTGTCAGTGTTTGTGTTTCCGTGTGTGTGTCAGTGTGTTTGTCAGTGTGTGTGTCAGTGTGTGTGTGTCAGTGTGTGTGTGTGTCAGTGTGTGTGTCAGTGTGTGTATGTGTCAGTATGTGTGTCAGTGTGTGTGTTTCCGTGTGTGTCAGTGTGTTTGTCAGTGTGTGTGTGTGTCAGTGTGTGTGTGTCAGTGTGTGTGTGTGTTTGTCAGTGTGTGTGTCAGTGTGTGTGTGTCAGTGTGTGTGTGTGTGTGTCAATGTGTGTCAGTGTGTGTGTGTGTGTGTGTCAGTGTGTGTGTGTGTGTGTGTGTCAGTGTGTGTTGTGTGTGTGTGTTCGTGTGTCTGTCAGTGTGTGTCAGTGTGTGTGTGTCAGTATGTGTGTCAGTGTGTGTGTTTCCGTGTGTGTGTCAGTGTGTTTGTCAGTGTGTGTGTCAGTGTGTGTGTGTCAGTGTGTGTGTGTGTCAGTGTGTGTGTCAGTGTGTGTATGTGTCAGTATGTGTGTCAGTGTGTGTGTTTCCGTGTGTGTGTCAGTGTGTGTGTGTGTCAGTATGTGTGTCAGTGTGTGTGTGTCAGTGTGTCAGTGTGTGTGTTTCCGTGTGTGTGTCAGTGTGTTTGTCAGTGTGTGTGTGTCAGTGTGTGTGTTGTGTCAGTGTGTGTGTCAGTGTGTGTATGTGTCAGTATGTGTGTCAGTGTGTGTGTTTCCGTGTGTGTCAGTGTGTTTGTCAGTGTGTGTGTGTGTCAGTGTGTGTGTGTCAGTGTGTGTGTGTGTTTGTCTGTGTGTGTGTCAGTGTGTGTGTGTCAGTGTGTGTGTGTGTGTGTCAATGTGTGTCAGTGTGTGTGTGTGTGTGTCAGTGTGTGTGTGTGTGTGTGTGTCAGTGTGTGTGTGTGTGTGTCAGTGTGTCTGTCAGTGTGTGTCAGTGTGTGTGTGTCAGTATGTGTGTCAGTGTGTGTGTTTCCGTGTGTGTGTCAGTGTGTTTGTCAGTGTGTGTGTCAGTGTGTGTGTGTCAGTGTGTGTGTGTGTCAGTGTGTGTGTCAGTGTGTGTATGTGTCAGTATGTGTGTCAGTGTGTGTGTTTCCGTGTGTGTGTGTGTGTGTGTGTGTCAGTGTGTCTGTCAGTGTGTGTGTCAGTGTGTGTTTCCGTGTGTGTGTCAGTGTGTTTGTCAGTGTGTGTGTGTCAGTGTGTGTGTGTGTCAGTGTGTGTGTCAGTGTGTGTGTGTGTCAGTATGTGTGTCAGTGTGTGTGTTTCCGTGTGTGTGTGTCAGTGTGTTTGTCAGTGTGTGTGTGTCAGTGTGTGTGTGTGTCAGTGTGTGTGTCAGTGTGTGTGTGTGTCAGTATGTGTGTCAGTGTGTGTGTTTCCGTGTGTGTCAGTGTGTTTGTCAGTGTGTGTGTGTGTCAGTGTGTGTGTGTCAGTGTGTGTGTGTGTTTGTCAGTGTGTGTGTCAGTGTGTGTGTGTCAGTGTGTGTGTGTGTGTGTGTGTCAATGTGTGTCAGTGTGTGTATGTGTGTGTGTCAGTGTGTGTGTGTGTCAGTGTGTGTGTGTCAGTGTGTGTGTCAGTGTGTGTGTGTCAGTGTGTGTGTGTGTCAGTATGTGTGTGTGTCAGTGTGTGTGTGTCAGTATGTGTGTCAGTGTGTGTGTGTGTCCGTGTGTGTGTCAGTGTGTGTGTCAATGTGTTTGTCAGTGTGTCTGTCAGTGTGTGTCAGTGTGTGTGTGTCAGTGTGTGTGTCAGTGTGTGTGTGTGTGTCAGTGTGTGTCAGTGTGTGTGTGTCAGTATGTGTGTCAGTGTGTGTGTTTCCGTGTGTGTGTCAGTGTGTGTGTCAGTGTGTGTGTGTCAGTGTGTGTGTGTCAGTGTGTGTATGTGTCAGTGTGTGTGTCAGTGTGTGTGTGTCAGTGTGTGTGATTCACTGTGTGTTGGGTGTCAGTGTGTGTGTGTGTCAGTGTGTGTCAGTGTGTGTGTGTGTCAGTGAGTGTTGTGTGT
>JAXLNO010001658.1:10000-56589 GCA_038087875.1 Malacoraja senta
GTGTGTCTGTCAGTGTGTGTCAGTGTGTGTGTGTCAGTATGTGTGTCAGT
The DNA here is from genome assembly GCA_038087875.1 of Malacoraja senta. Lineage (NCBI taxonomy): Eukaryota > Metazoa > Chordata > Chondrichthyes > Rajiformes > Rajidae > Malacoraja > Malacoraja senta. The sequence continues at coordinate 10,051 of JAXLNO010001658.1, forward strand.
GTGTGTGTTTCCGTGTGTGTGTCAGTGTGTTTGTCAGTGTGTGTGTCAGTGTGTGTGTGTCAGTGTGTGTGTGTGTCAGTGTGTGTGTCAGTGTGTGTATGTGTCAGTGTGTCTGTCAGTGTGTGTGTCAGTGTGTGTGTCAGTGTGTGTCAGTGTGTGTGTGTCAGTATGTGTGTCAGTGTGTGTGTTTCCGTGTGTGTGTCAGTGTGTTGTCAGTGTGTGTGTGTCAGTGTGTGTGTGTGTCAGTGTGTGTGTCAGTGTGTGTATGTGTCAGTATGTGTGTCAGTGTGTGTGTTTCCGTGTGTGTCAGTGTGTGTGTCAGTGTGTGTGTGTCAGTGTGTGTGTGTGTCAGTGTGTGTGTGTGTTTGTCAGTGTGTGTGTCAGTGTGTGTGTGTCAGTGTGTGTGTGTGTGTGTCAATGTGTGTCAGTGCGTGTATGTGTGTGTGTCAGTGTGTGTGTGTGTCAGTGTGTGTGTGTCAGTGTGTGTGTCAGTGTGTGTGTGTGTCAGTATGTGTGTGTGTCAGTGTGTGTGTGTCAGTATGTGTGTCAGTGTGTGTGTGTGTCAGTGTGTGTCAATGTGTTTGTCAGTGTGTCTGTCAGTGTGTGTCAGTGTGTGTGTGTCAGTGTGTGTGTCAGTGTGTGTGTGTGTCAGTGTGTGTCAGTGTGTGTGTGTCAGTATGTGTGTCAGTGTGTGTGTTTCTGTGTGTGTGTCAGTGTGTGTGTCAGTGTGTGTGTGTCAGTGTGTGTATGTGTCAGTGTGTGTGTCAGTGTGTGTGTCAGTGTGTGTGCCACTGTGTGTGTGTCAGTGTGTGTGTGTGTCAGTGTGTGTCAGTGTGTGTGTGTGTGTGTGTGTCAGTGTGTGTGTGTGTGTGTCAGTGTGTGTGTGTGTGTCAGTGTGTGTGTGTGTGTGTCAGTGTGTGTGTGTGTGTGTGTGTCAGTGTGTGTGTTTCCGTGTGTGTGTCAGTGTGTGTGTCAGTGTGTGTGTGTCAGTGTGTGTGTGTGTGTGTCAGTGTGTGTGTGTCAGTATGTGTGTCAGTGTGTGTGCCACTGTGTGTATGTCAGTGTGTGTGTGTGTCAGTGTGTGTCAGTGTGTGTGTGTGTCAGTGAGTGTGTGTGTGTGTCAGTGTGTATGTGTGTGTGTGTGTGTCAGTGTGTGTGTGTGTGTGTGTGTGTGTGTCAGTGTGTGTGTGTGTGTGTGTCAGTGTGTGTGTGTGTCAGTGTGTGTGTGTGTGTGTGTGTGTGTGTCAGTGTGTGTGTGTGTGTGTCAGTGTGTCTGTCAGTGTGTGTCAGTGTGTGTGTGTCAGTATGTGTGTCAGTGTGTGTGTTTCCGTGTGTGTGTCAGTGTGTTTGTCAGTGTGTGTGTCAGTGTGTGTGTGTCAGTGTGTGTGTGTGTCAGTGTGTGTGTCAGTGTGTGTATGTGTCAGTGTGTCTGTCAGTGTGTGTGTCAGTGTGTGTATGTGTCAGTGTGTGTCTGTGTGTGTGTGTCAGTATGTGTGTCAGTGTGTGTGTTTCCGTGTGTGTGTCAGTGTGTGTGTCAGTGTGTGTGTGTCAGTGTGTGTGTGTGTCAGTGTGTGTATGTGTCAGTGTGTGTGTCAGTGTGTGTGTCAGTGTGTGTGCCACTGTGTGTATGTCAGTGTGTGTGTGTGTCAGTGTGTGTCAGTGTGTGTGTGTGTCAGTGAGTGTGTGTGTGTGTCAGTGTGTATGTGTGTGTGTGTGTGTGTCAGTGTGTGTGTGTGTGTGTGTCAGTGTGTGTGTGTGTGTGTCAGTGTGTGTGTGTGTGTGTGTCAGTGTGTGTGTGTGTGTGTGTGTGTGTGTCAGTGTGTGTGTGTGTGTGTGTCAGTGTGTCTGTCAGTGTGTGTCAGTGTGTGTGTGTCAGTATGTGTGTCAGTGTGTGTGTTTCCGTGTGTGTGTCAGTGTGTTTGTCAGTGTGTGTGTCAGTGTGTGTGTGTCAGTGTGTGTGTGTGTCAGTGTGTGTGTCAGTGTGTGTATGTGTCAGTGTGTCTGTCAGTGTGTGTGTCAGTGTGTGTGTCAGTGTGTGTCAGTGTGTGTGTGTCAGTATGTGTGTCAGTGTGTGTGTTTCCGTGTGTGTGTCAGTGTGTTTGTCAGTGTGTGTGTGTCAGTGTGTGTGTGTGTCAGTGTGTGTGTCAGTGTGTGTGTGTGTCAGTGTGTGTGTCAGTGTGTGTATGTGTCAGTATGTGTGTCAGTGTGTGTGTTTCCGTGTGTGTCAGTGTGTGTGTGTCAGTGTGTGTGTGTCAGTGTGTGTGTGTATGTGTTTTGTCAGTGTGTGTGTGTGTTTGTCAGTGTGTGTGTCAGTGTGTGTGTGTCAGTGTGTGTGTGTGTGTGTCAATGTGTGTCAGTGCGTGTATGTGTGTGTGTCAGTGTGTGTGTGCGTCAGTGTGTGTGTGTCAGTGTGTGTGTCAGTGTGTGTGTGTGTCAGTGTGTGTGTGTGTCAGTATGTGTGTGTGTCAGTGTGTGTGTGTCAGTATGTGTGTCAGTGTGTGTGTGTGTCAGTGTGTGTGTCAATGTGTTTTCAGTGTTTGTCAGTGTGTCTGTCAGTGTGTGTCAGTGTGTGTGTGTCAGTGTGTGTGTCAGTGTGTGTGTGTGTCAGTGTGTGTCAGTGTGTGTGTGTCAGTATGTGTGTCAGTGTGTGTGTTTCCGTGTGTGTGTCAGTGTGTGTGTCAGTGTGTGTGTGTCAGTGTGTGTATGTGTCAGTGTGTGTGTCAGTGTGTGTGTCAGTGTGTGTGCCACTGTGTGTGTGTCAGTGTGTGTGTGTGTCAGTGTGTGTCAGTGTGTGTGTGTGTGTGTGTGTCAGTGTGTGTGTGTGTGTGTCAGTGTGTGTGTGTGTGTCAGTGTGTGTGTGTGTGTGTGTGTCAGTGTGTGTGTGTGTGTGTGTCAGTGTGTGTGTTTCCGTGTGTGTGTCAGTGTGTGTGTCAGTGTGTGTGTCAGTGTGTGTGTGTGTCAGTGTGTGTATGTGTCAGTGTGTGTGTCAGTGTGTGTGTCAGTGTGTGTGCCACTGTGTGTATGTCAGTGTGTGTGTGTGTCAGTGTGTGTCAGTGTGTGTGTGTGTCAGTGAGTGTGTGTGTGTGTCAGTGTGTATGTGTGTGTGTGTGTGTCAGTGTGTGTGTGTGTGTGTGTGTGTGTCAGTGTGTGTGTGTGTGTGTGTGTCAGTGTGTGTGTGTGTGTGTCAGTGTGTGTGTGTGTGTGTGTGTGTCAGTGTGTGTGTGTGTGTGTCAGTGTGTCTGTCAGTGTGTGTCAGTGTGTGTGTGTCAGTGTGTGTGTCAGTGTGTGTGTGTGTCAGTGTGTGTCAGTGTGTGTGTGTCAGTATGTGTGTCAGTGTGTGTGTTTCCGTGTGTGTGTCAGTGTGTGTGTCAGTGTGTGTGTGTCAGTGTGTGTATGTGTCAGTGTGTGTGTCAGTGTGTGTGTCAGTGTGTGTGCCACTGTGTGTGTGTCAGTGTGTGTGTGTGTCAGTGTGTGTCAGTGTGTGTGTGTGTGTGTGTGTGTCAGTGTGTGTCAGTGTGTGTGTGTGTGTGTGTCAGTGTGTGTGTGTGTGTGTGTCAGTGTGTGTGTTTCCGTGTGTGTGTCAGTGTGTGTGTCAGTGTGTGTGTCAGTGTGTGTGTGTGTCAGTGTGTGTATGTGTCAGTGTGTGTGTCAGTGTGTGTGTCAGTGTGTGTGCCACTGTGTGTATGTCAGTGTGTGTGTGTGTCAGTGTGTGTCAGTGTGTGTGTGTGTCAGTGAGTGTGTGTGTGTGTCAGTGTGTATGTGTGTGTGTGTGTGTCAGTGTGTGTGTGTGTGTGTGTGTGTGTGTCAGTGTGTGTGTGTGTGTGTGTGTGTCAGTGTGTGTGTGTGTGTGTCAGTGTGTGTGTGTGTGTGTGTGTGTGTCAGTGTGTGTGTGTGTGTGTCAGTGTGTCTGTCAGTGTGTGTCAGTGTGTGTGTGTCAGTATGTGTGTCAGTGTGTGTGTTTCCGTGTGTGTGTCAGTGTGTTTGTCAGTGTGTGTGTCAGTGTGTGTGTGTGTCAGTGTGTGTGTGTGTCAGTGTGTGTGTCAGTGTGTGTGTGTCAGTGTGTGTGTGTGTCAGTGTGTGTGTCAGTGTGTGTATGTGTCAGTGTGTGTCAGTGTGTGTGTGTCAGTATGTGTGTCAGTGTGTGTGTTTCCGTGTGTGTGTCAGTGTGTTTGTCAGTGTGTGTGTGTCAGTGTGTGTGTGTGTCAGTGTGTGTGTCAGTGTGTGTATGTGTCAGTATGTGTGTCAGTGTGTGTGTTTCCGTGTGTGTCAGTGTGTGTGTGTCAGTATGTGTGTCAGTGTGTGTGTTTCCGTGTGTGTGTCAGTGTGTTTGTCAGTGTGTGTGTGTCAGTGTGTGTGTGTGTCAGTGTGTGTGTCAGTGTGTGTGTGTGTCAGTGTGTGTGTCAGTGTGTGTATGTGTCAGTATGTGTGTCAGTGTGTGTGTTTCCGTGTGTGTCAGTGTGTGTGTGTCAGTGTGTGTGTGTCAGTGTGTGTGTGTGTCAGTGTGTGTGTGTGTTTGTCAGTGTGTGTGTCAGTGTGTGTGTGTCAGTGTGTGTGTGTGTGTGTCAATGTGTGTCAGTGCGTGTATGTGTGTGTGTCAGTGTGTGTGTGTGTCAGTGTGTGTGTGTCAGTGTGTGTGTCAGTGTGTGTGTGTCAGTGTGTGTGTGTGTCAGTATGTGTGTGTGTCAGTGTGTGTGTGTCAGTATGTGTGTCAGTGTGTGTGTGTGTCAGTGTGTGTGTCAATGTGTTTGTCAGTGTGTCTGTCAGTGTGTGTCAGTGTGTGTGTGTCAGTGTGTGTGTCAGTGTGTGTGTGTGTCAGTGTGTGTCAGTGTGTGTGTGTCAGTATGTGTGTCAGTGTGTGTGTTTCCGTGTGTGTGTCAGTGTGTGTGTCAGTGTGTGTGTGTCAGTGTGTGTATGTGTCAGTGTGTGTGTCAGTGTGTGTGTCAGTGTGTGTGCCACTGTGTGTGTGTCAGTGTGTGTGTGTGTCAGTGTGTGTCAGTGTGTGTGTGTGTGTGTGTGTGTGTGTCAGTGTGTGTGTGTGTGTGTGTGTGTCAGTGTGTGTGTGTGTGTCAGTGTGTGTGTGTGTGTGTGTCAGTGTGTGTGTGTGTGTGTGTGTCAGTGTGTGTGTTTCCGTGTGTGTGTCAGTGTGTGTGTCAGTGTGTGTGTCAGTGTGTGTGTGTCAGTGTGTGTGTGTGTCAGTGTGTGTGTCAGTGTGTGTATGTGTCAGTGTGTCTGTCAGTGTGTGTGTCAGTGTGTGTATGTGTCAGTGTGTGTCTGTGTGTGTGTGTCAGTATGTGTGTCAGTGTGTGTGTTTCCGTGTGTGTGTCAGTGTGTGTGTCAGTGTGTGTGTGTCAGTGTGTGTGTGTGTCAGTGTGTGTATGTGTCAGTGTGTGTGTCAGTGTGTGTGTCAGTGTGTGTGCCACTGTGTGTATGTCAGTGTGTGTGTGTGTGTCAGTGTGTGTGTGTGTGTGTGTGTCAGTGTGTGTGTTTCCGTGTGTGTGTCAGTGTGTGTGTCAGTGTGTGTGTGTCAGTGTGTGTGTGTGTGTGTGTGTCAGTGTGTGTGTGTCAGTATGTGTGTCAGTGTGTGTGCCACTGTGTGTATGTCAGTGTGTGTGTGTGTCAGTGTGTGTCAGTGTGTGTGTGTGTCAGTGAGTGTGTGTGTGTGTCAGTGTGTATGTGTGTGTGTGTGTGTCAGTGTGTGTGTGTGTGTGTGTGTGTGTGTCAGTGTGTGTGTGTGTGTGTGTCAGTGTGTGTGTGTGTCAGTGTGTGTGTGTGTGTGTGTGTGTGTGTCAGTGTGTGTGTGTGTGTGTCAGTGTGTCTGTCAGTGTGTGTCAGTGTGTGTGTGTCAGTATGTGTGTCAGTGTGTGTGTTTCCGTGTGTGTGTCAGTGTGTTTGTCAGTGTGTGTGTCAGTGTGTGTGTGTCAGTGTGTGTGTGTGTCAGTGTGTGTGTCAGTGTGTGTATGTGTCAGTGTGTCTGTCAGTGTGTGTGTCAGTGTGTGTATGTGTCAGTGTGTGTCTGTGTGTGTGTGTCAGTATGTGTGTCAGTGTGTGTGTTTCCGTGTGTGTGTCAGTGTGTGTGTCAGTGTGTGTGTGTCAGTGTGTGTGTGTGTCAGTGTGTGTATGTGTCAGTGTGTGTGTCAGTGTGTGTGTCAGTGTGTGTGCCACTGTGTGTATGTCAGTGTGTGTGTGTGTCAGTGTGTGTCAGTGTGTGTGTGTGTCAGTGAGTGTGTGTGTGTGTCAGTGTGTATGTGTGTGTGTGTGTGTGTCAGTGTGTGTGTGTGTGTGTGTCAGTGTGTGTGTGTGTGTGTCAGTGTGTGTGTGTGTGTGTCAGTGTGTGTGTGTGTGTGTGTGTGTGTCAGTGTGTGTGTGTGTGTGTGTCAGTGTGTCTGTCAGTGTGTGTCAGTGTGTGTGTGTCAGTATGTGTGTCAGTGTGTGTGTTTCCGTGTGTGTGTCAGTGTGTTTGTCAGTGTGTGTGTCAGTGTGTGTGTGTCAGTGTGTGTGTGTGTCAGTGTGTGTGTCAGTGTGTGTATGTGTCAGTGTGTCTGTCAGTGTGTGTGTCAGTGTGTGTGTCAGTGTGTGTCAGTGTGTGTGTGTCAGTATGTGTGTCAGTGTGTGTGTTTCCGTGTGTGTGTCAGTGTGTTTGTCAGTGTGTGTGTGTCAGTGTGTGTGTGTGTCAGTGTGTGTGTCAGTGTGTGTGTGTGTCAGTGTGTGTGTCAGTGTGTGTATGTGTCAGTATGTGTGTCAGTGTGTGTGTTTCCGTGTGTGTCAGTGTGTGTGTGTCAGTGTGTGTGTGTCAGTGTGTGTGTGTGTCAGTGTGTGTGTGTGTTTGTCAGTGTGTGTGTCAGTGTGTGTGTGTCAGTGTGTGTGTGTGTGTGTCAATGTGTGTCAGTGCGTGTATGTGTGTGTGTCAGTGTGTGTGTGCGTCAGTGTGTGTGTGTCAGTGTGTGTGTCAGTGTGTGTGTGTGTCAGTGTGTGTGTGTGTCAGTATGTGTGTGTGTCAGTGTGTGTGTGTCAGTATGTGTGTCAGTGTGTGTGTGTGTCAGTGTGTGTGTCAATGTGTTTGTCAGTGTGTCTGTCAGTGTGTGTCAGTGTGTGTGTGTCAGTGTGTGTGTCAGTGTGTGTGTGTGTCAGTGTGTGTCAGTGTGTGTGTGTCAGTATGTGTGTCAGTGTGTGTGTTTCCGTGTGTGTGTCAGTGTGTGTGTCAGTGTGTGTGTGTCAGTGTGTGTATGTGTCAGTGTGTGTGTCAGTGTGTGTGTCAGTGTGTGTGCCACTGTTTGTGTGTCAGTGTGTGTGTGTGTCAGTGTGTGTCAGTGTGTGTGTGTGTGTGTGTGTGTCAGTGTGTGTGTGTGTGTCAGTGTGTGTGTGTGTGTCAGTGTGTGTGTGTGTGTGTGTGTCAGTGTGTGTGTGTGTGTGTGTCAGTGTGTGTGTTTCCGTGTGTGTGTCAGTGTGTGTGTCAGTGTGTGTGTCAGTGTGTGTGTGTGTCAGTGTGTGTATGTGTCAGTGTGTGTGTCAGTGTGTGTGTCAGTGTGTGTGCCACTGTGTGTATGTCAGTGTGTGTGTGTGTCAGTGTGTGTCAGTGTGTGTGTGTCAGTGAGTGTGTGTGTGTGTCAGTGTGTATGTGTGTGTGTGTGTGTCAGTGTGTGTGTGTGTGTGTGTGTGTGTCAGTGTGTGTGTGTGTGTGTGTGTCAGTGTGTGTGTGTGTGTGTCAGTGTGTGTGTGTGTGTGTGTCAGTGTGTGTGTGTGTGTGTCAGTGTGTCTGTCAGTGTGTGTCAGTGTGTGTGTGTCAGTGTGTGTGTCAGTGTGTGTGTGTGTCAGTGTGTGTCAGTGTGTGTGTGTCAGTATGTGTGTCAGTGTGTGTGTTTCCGTGTGTGTGTCAGTGTGTGTGTCAGTGTGTGTGTGTCAGTGTGTGTATGTGTCAGTGTGTGTGTCAGTGTGTGTGTCAGTGTGTGTGCCACTGTGTGTGTGTCAGTGTGTGTGTGTGTCAGTGTGTGTCAGTGTGTGTGTGTGTGTGTGTGTGTCAGTGTGTGTCAGTGTGTGTGTGTGTGTGTGTCAGTGTGTGTGTGTGTGTGTGTCAGTGTGTGTGTTTCCGTGTGTGTGTCAGTGTGTGTGTCAGTGTGTGTGTCAGTGTGTGTGTGTGTCAGTGTGTGTATGTGTCAGTGTGTGTGTCAGTGTGTGTGTCAGTGTGTGTGCCACTGTGTGTATGTCAGTGTGTGTGTGTGTCAGTGTGTGTCAGTGTGTGTGTGTGTCAGTGAGTGTGTGTGTGTGTCAGTGTGTATGTGTGTGTGTGTGTCAGTGTGTGTGTGTGTGTGTGTGTGTGTGTCAGTGTGTGTGTGTGTGTGTGTGTCAGTGTGTGTGTGTGTGTGTCAGTGTGTGTGTGTGTGTGTGTGTGTGTCAGTGTGTGTGTGTGTGTGTCAGTGTGTCTGTCAGTGTGTGTCAGTGTGTGTGTGTCAGTATGTGTGTCAGTGTGTGTGTTTCCGTGTGTGTGTCAGTGTGTTTGTCAGTGTGTGTGTCAGTGTGTGTGTGTGTCAGTGTGTGTGTGTGTCAGTGTGTGTGTCAGTGTGTGTGTGTCAGTGTGTGTGTGTGTCAGTGTGTGTGTCAGTGTGTGTATGTGTCAGTGTGTGTCAGTGTGTGTGTGTCAGTATGTGTGTCAGTGTGTGTGTTTCCGTGTGTGTGTCAGTGTGTTTGTCAGTGTGTGTGTGTCAGTGTGTGTGTGTGTCAGTGTGTGTGTCAGTGTGTGTATGTGTCAGTATGTGTGTCAGTGTGTGTGTTTCCGTGTGTGTCAGTGTGTGTGTGTCAGTATGTGTGTCAGTGTGTGTGTTTCCGTGTGTGTGTCAGTGTGTTTGTCAGTGTGTGTGTGTCAGTGTGTGTGTGTGTCAGTGTGTGTGTCAGTGTGTGTGTGTGTCAGTGTGTGTGTCAGTGTGTGTATGTGTCAGTATGTGTGTCAGTGTGTGTGTTTCCGTGTGTGTCAGTGTGTGTGTGTCAGTGTGTGTGTGTCAGTGTGTGTGTGTGTCAGTGTGTGTGTGTGTTTGTCAGTGTGTGTGTCAGTGTGTGTGTGTCAGTGTGTGTGTGTGTGTGTCAATGTGTGTCAGTGCGTGTATGTGTGTGTGTCAGTGTGTGTGTGTGTCAGTGTGTGTGTGTCAGTGTGTGTGTCAGTGTGTGTGTGTCAGGTGTGTGTGTGTGTCAGTATGTGTGTGTGTCAGTGTGTGTGTGTCAGTATGTGTGTCAGTGTGTGTGTGTGTCAGTGTGTGTGTCAATGTGTTTGTCAGTGTGTCTGTCAGTGTGTGTCAGTGTGTGTGTGTCAGTGTGTGTGTCAGTGTGTGTGTGTGTCAGTGTGTGTCAGTGTGTGTGTGTCAGTATGTGTGTCAGTGTGTGTGTTTCCGTGTGTGTGTCAGTGTGTGTGTCAGTGTGTGTGTGTCAGTGTGTGTATGTGTCAGTGTGTGTGTCAGTGTGTGTGTCAGTGTGTGTGCCACTGTGTGTGTGTCAGTGTGTGTGTGTGTCAGTGTGTGTCAGTGTGTGTGTGTGTGTGTGTGTGTGTGTCAGTGTGTGTGTGTGTGTGTGTGTGTCAGTGTGTGTGTGTGTGTCAGTGTGTGTGTGTGTGTGTGTCAGTGTGTGTGTGTGTGTGTGTGTCAGTGTGTGTGTTTCCGTGTGTGTGTCAGTGTGTGTGTCAGTGTGTGTGTCAGTGTGTGTGTGTCAGTGTGTGTGTGTGTCAGTGTGTGTGTCAGTGTGTGTATGTGTCAGTGTGTCTGTCAGTGTGTGTGTCAGTGTGTGTATGTGTCAGTGTGTGTCTGTGTGTGTGTGTCAGTATGTGTGTCAGTGTGTGTGTTTCCGTGTGTGTGTCAGTGTGTGTGTCAGTGTGTGTGTGTCAGTGTGTGTGTGTGTCAGTGTGTGTATGTGTCAGTGTGTGTGTCAGTGTGTGTGTCAGTGTGTGTGCCACTGTGTGTATGTCAGTGTGTGTGTGTCAGTGTGTGTCAGTGTGTGTGTGTGTCAGTGAGTGTGTGTGTGTGTCAGTGTGTATGTGTGTGTGTGTGTGTCAGTGTGTGTGTGTGTGTGTCAGTGTGTGTGTGTGTGTGTCAGTGTGTGTGTGTGTGTCAGTGTGTGTGTGTGTGTGTGTGTGTGTCAGTGTGTGTGTGTGTGTGTCAATGTGTCTGTCAGTGTGTGTCAGTGTGTGTGTGTCAGTATGTGTGTCAGTGTGTGTGTTTCCGTGTGTGTGTCAGTGTGTTTGTCAGTGTGTGTGTCAGTGTGTGTGTGTCAGTGTGTGTGTGTGTCAGTGTGTGTGTCAGTGTGTGTATGTGTCAGTGTGTCTGTCAGTGTGTGTGTCAGTGTGTGTGTCAGTGTGTGTCAGTGTGTGTGTGTCAGTATGTGTGTCAGTGTGTGTGTTTCCGTGTGTGTGTCAGTGTGTTTGTCAGTGTGTGTGTGTCAGTGTGTGTGTGTGTCAGTGTGTGTGTCAGTGTGTGTGTGTGTCAGTGTGTGTGTCAGTGTGTGTATGTGTCAATATGTGTGTCAGTGTGTGTGTTTCCGTGTGTGTCAGTGTGTGTGTGTCAGTGTGTGTGTGTCAGTGTGTGTGTGTGTCAGTGTGTGTGTGTGTTTGTCAGTGTGTGTGTCAGTGTGTGTGTGTCAGTGTGTGTGTGTGTGTGTCAATGTGTGTCAGTGCGTGTATGTGTGTGTGTCAGTGTGTGTGTGTGTCAGTGTGTGTGTGTCAGTGTGTGTGTCAGTGTGTGTGTGTCAGTGTGTGTGTGTGTCAGTATGTGTGTGTGTCAGTGTGTGTGTGTCAGTATGTGTGTCAGTGTGTGTGTGTGTCAGTGTGTGTGTCAATGTGTTTGTCAGTGTGTCTGTCAGTGTGTGTCAGTGTGTGTGTGTCAGTGTGTGTGTCAGTGTGTGTGTGTGTCAGTGTGTGTCAGTGTGTGTGTGTCAGTATGTGTGTCAGTGTGTGTGTTTCCGTGTGTGTGTCAGTGTGTGTGTCAGTGTGTGTGTGTCAGTGTGTGTATGTGTCAGTGTGTGTGTCAGTGTGTGTGTCAGTGTGTGTGCCACTGTGTGTGTGTCAGTGTGTGTGTGTGTCAGTGTGTGTCAGTGTGTGTGTGTGTGTGTGTGTCAGTGTGTGTGTGTGTGTGTCAGTGTGTGTGTGTGTGTCAGTGGTGTGTGTGTGTGTGTCAGTGTGTGTGTGTGTGTGTGTGTCAGTGTGTGTGTTTCCGTGTGTGTGTCAGTGTGTGTGTCAGTGTGTGTGTCAGTGTGTGTGTGTGTCAGTGTGTGTATGTGTCAGTGTGTGTGTCAGTGTGTGTGTCAGTGTGTGTGCCACTGTGTGTATGTCAGTGTGTGTGTGTCAGTGTGTGTCAGTGTGTGTGTGTGTCAGTGAGTGTGTGTGTGTGTCAGTGTGTATGTGTGTGTGTGTGTGTCAGTGTGTGTGTGTGTGTGTGTGTGTGTCAGTGTGTGTGTGTGTGTGTCAGTGTGTGTGTGTGTGTGTCAGTGTGTGTGTGTGTGTGTGTGTGTGTGTGTGTGTCAGTGTGTGTGTGTGTGTGTGTCAGTGTGTCTGTCAGTGTGTGTCAGTGTGTGTGTGTCAGTATGTGTGTCAGTGTGTGTGTTTCCGTGTGTGTGTCAGTGTGTTTGTCAGTGTGTGTGTCAGTGTGTGTGTGTCAGTGTGTGTGTGTGTCAGTGTGTGTGTCAGTGTGTGTATGTGTCAGTGTCTGTCAGTGTGTGTGTCAGTGTGTGTGTCAGTGTGTGTCAGTGTGTGTGTGTCAGTATGTGTGTCAGTGTGTGTGTTTCCGTGTGTGTGTCAGTGTGTTTGTCAGTGTGTGTGTGTCAGTGTGTGTGTGTGTCAGTGTGTGTGTCAGTGTGTGTATGTGTCAGTATGTGTGTCAGTGTGTGTGTTTCCGTGTGTGTCAGTGTGTGTGTGTCAGTATGTGTGTCAGTGTGTGTGTTTCCGTGTGTGTGTCAGTGTGTTTGTCAGTGTGTGTGTGTCAGTGTGTGTGTGTGTCAGTGTGTGTGTCAGTGTGTGTGTGTGTCAGTGTGTGTGTCAGTGTGTGTATGTGTCAGTATGTGTGTCAGTGTGTGTGTTTCCGTGTGTGTCAGTGTGTGTGTGTCAGTGTGTGTGTGTCAGTGTGTGTGTGTGTCAGTGTGTGTGTGTGTTTGTCAGTGTGTGTGTCAGTGTGTGTGTGTCAGTGTGTGTGTGTGTGTGTCAATGTGTGTCAGTGCGTGTATGTGTGTGTGTCAGTGTGTGTGTGTGTCAGTGTGTGTTTGTCAGTGTGTGTATGTGTCAGTGTGTGTGTCAGTGTGTGTGTGTCAGTGTGTGTGTGTGTCAGTATGTGTGTGTGTCAGTGTGTGTGTGTCAGTATGTGTGTCAGTGTGTGTCAGTGTGTGTGTGTCAGTATGTGTGTCAGTGTGTGTGTTTCCGTGTGTGTGTCAGTGTGTGTGTCAGTGTGTGTGTGTCATTGTGTGTATGTGTCAGTGTGTGTGTCAGTGTGTGTGTCAGTGTGTGTGCCACTGTGTGTGTGTCAGTGTGTGTGTGTGTCAGTGTGTGTCAGTGTGTGTGTGTGTGTGTGTGTGTGTCAGTGTGTGTGTGTGTGTGTCAGTGTGTGTGTGTGTGTCAGTGTGTGTGTGTGTGTGTGTGTGTCAGTGTGTGTGTGTGTGTGTGTCAGTGTGTGTGTTTCCGTGTGTGTGTCAGTGTGTGTGTCAGTGTGTGTGTCAGTGTGTGTGTGTGTCAGTGTGTGTATGTGTCAGTGTGTGTGTCAGTGTGTGTCAGTGTGTGTGCCACTGTGTGTATGTCAGTGTGTGTGTGTGTCAGTGTGTGTCAGTGTGTGTGTGTGTCAGTGAGTGTGTGTGTCAGTGTGTATGTGTGTGTGTGTGTGTCAGTGTGTGTGTGTGTGTGTGTGTCAGTGTGTGTGTGTCAGTGTGTGTGTGTGTGTGTGTCAGTGTGTGTGTGTGTGTGTGTGTGTGTCAGTGTGTGTGTGTGTGTGTCAGTGTGTCTGTCAGTGTGTGTCAGTGTGTGTGTGTCAGTATGTGTGTCAGTGTGTGTGTTTCCATGTGTGTGTCAGTGTGTTTGTCAGTGTGTGTGTCAGTGTGTGTGTGTCAGTGTGTGTGTGTGTCAGTGTGTGTGTCAGTGTGTGTATGTGTCAGTGTGTCTGTCAGTGTGTGTGTCAGTGTGTGTGTCAGTGTGTGTCAGTGTGTGTGTGTCAGTATGTGTGTCAGTGTGTGTGTTTCCGTGTGTGTGTCAGTGTGTTTGTCAGTGTGTGTGTGTCAGTGTGTGTGTGTGTCAGTGTGTGTGTCAGTGTGTGTATGTGTCAGTATGTGTGTCAGTGTGTGTGTTCCGTGTGTGTCAGTGTGTGTGTGTCAGTGTGTGTGTGTCAGTGTGTGTGTGTGTCAGTGTGTGTGTGTGTTTGTCAGTGTGTGTGTCAGTGTGTGTGTGTCAGTGTGTGTGTGTGTGTGTGTGTCAATGTGTGTCAGTGCGTGTATGTGTGTGTGTCAGTGTGTGTGTGTGTCAGTGTGTGTGTGTCAGTGTGTGTGTCAGTGTGTGTGTGTCAGTGTGTGTGTGTCAGTATGTGTGTGTGTCAGTGTGTGTGTGTCAGTATGTGTGTCAGTGTGTGTGTGTGTCAGTGTGTGTGTCAATGTGTTTGTCAGTGTGTCTGTCAGTGTGTGTCAGTGTGTGTGTGTCAGTGTGTGTGTCAGTGTGTGTGTGTCAGTATGTGTGTCAGTGTGTGTGTTTCCGTGTGTGTGTCAGTGTGTGTATGTGTCAGTGTGTGTGTCAGTGTGTGTGTGTCAGTGTGTGTGCCACTGTGTGTATGTCAGTGTGTGTGTGTGTCAGTGTGTGTCAGTGTGTGTGTGTGTCAGTGAGTGTGTGTGTGTGTCAGTGTGTATGTGTGTGTGTGTGTCAGTGTGTGTGTGTGTGTGTGTGTGTGTGTCAGTGTGTGTGTGTGTGTGTGTCAGTGTGTGTGTGTGTGTGTCAGTGTGTGTGTGTGTGTGTGTGTGTGTCAGTGTGTGTGTGTGTGTGTCAGTGTGTCTGTCAGTGTGTGTCAGTGTGTGTGTGTCAGTATGTGTGTCAGTGTGTGTGTTTCCGTGTGTGTGTCAGTGTGTTTGTCAGTGTGTGTGTCAGTGTGTGTGTGTCAGTGTGTGTGTGTGTCAGTGTGTGTGTCAGTGTGTGTATGTGTCAGTGTGTCTGGTGTCTGTCAGTGTGTGTGTCAGTGTGTGTGTCAGTGTGTGTCAGTGTGTGTGTGTCAGTATGTGTGTCAGTGTGTGTGTTTCGTTGTGTGTGTCAGTGTGTTTGTCAGTGTGTGTGTGTCAGTGTGTGTGTGTGTCAGTGTGTGTGTCAGTGTGTGTATGTGTCAGTATGTGTGTCAGTGTGTGTGTTTCCGTGTGTGTCAGTGTGTGTGTGTCAGTGTGTGTGTGTCAGTGTGTGTGTGTCAGTGTGTGTGTGTGTCAGTGTGTGTGTCAGTGTGTGTATGTGTCAGTGTGTCTGTCAGTGTGTGTGTCAGTGTGTGTGTCAGTGTGTGTCAGTGTGTGTGTGTCAGTATGTGTGTCAGTGTGTGTGTTTCCGTGTGTGTGTCAGTGTGTTTGTCAGTGTGTGTGTGTCAGTGTGTGTGTGTGTCAGTGTGTGTGTCAGTGTGTGTATGTGTCAGTATGTGTGTCAGTGTGTGTGTTTCCGTGTGTGTCAGTGTGTGTGTGTCAGTGTGTGTGTGTCAGTGTGTGTGTGTGTCAGTGTGTGTGTGTGTTTGTCAGTGTGTGTGTCAGTGTGTGTGTGTCAGTGTGTGTGTGTGTGTGTGTCAGTATGTGTCAGTGTGTGTGTTTCCGTGTGTGTGTCAGTGTGTGTGTCAGTGTGTGTGTGTCAGTGTGTGTATGTGTCAGTGTGTGTGTCAGTGTGTGTGTCAGTGTGTGTGCCACTGTGTGTGTGTCAGTGTGTGTGTGTGTCAGTGTGTGTCAGTGTGTGTGTGTGTGTGTGTGTGTCAGTGTGTGTGTGTGTGTGTCAGTGTGTGTGTGTGTGTGTGTCAGTGTGTGTGTGTGTGTGTGTGTCAGTGTGTGTGTGTGTGTGTGTGTCAGTGTGTGTGTGTGTGTGTCAGTGTGTCTGTCAGTGTGTGTGTCAGTGTGTGTGTCAGTGTGTGTGTGTCAGTATGTGTGTCAGTGTGTGTGTTTCCGTGTGTGTGTCAGTGTGTTTGTCAGTGTGTGTGTCAGTGTGTGTGTGTCAGTGTGTGTGTGTGTCAGTGTGTGTGTCAGTGTGTGTATGTGTCAGTATGTGTGTCAGTGTGTGTGTTTCCGTGTGTGTGTCAGTGTGTTTGTCAGTGTGTGTGTGTGTCAGTGTGTGTGTGTCAGTGTGTGTGTGTGTCAGTGTGTGTGTCAGTGTGTGTATGTGTCAGTATGTGTGTCAGTGTGTGTGTTTCCGTGTGTGTGTCAGTGTGTTTGTCAGTGTGTGTGTGTGTGTCAGTGTGTGTGTGTGTGTGTGTCAGTGTGTTTGTCAGTGTGTGTGTGTGTGTGTGTGTGTGTGTGTCTGTGTGTCAGTGTGTGTGTGTGTGTACACCTCTCTCTGTGACTGTCATCCATCCGTCTCCGTGCCTGGGTTAATAGAAAAATAAACACATTGCTGACATCCCTGGGGAAGTGGGAAGAGGGAGGGGGGAGAGAGGGAGAGGGAGGGGGGGAGAGGGAGGTGTAGAGAGGGAGGGGGGAGAGAGGGAGGGGGAGGGAGAGGGAGGGGGGAGAGAGGGAGAGGGGAGAGGGAGGAGAGAGGGGGGGGTAGAGAGGAGGGGGGAGAGAGGGAGAGGGGAGAGGGAGGGAGGAGAGAGGGGGGGTAGAGAGGGGGGAGAGGGAGGGGAGAGAGGGAGGGGGGAGAGAGGGAGAGGGAGGGGGGAGAGAGGGAGAGGGGGAGATGGAGGGGTAAAGAGGGAGGGAGGAGAGAGGGGGGAGGTAGAGAGGGAGGGGGAGAGAGGGAGGGGGGAGAGGGAGGGGGGAGAGGGAGGGGGGAGAGAGGGAGGGGGGAGAGGGAGGGGGGGCAGGGAGGGGGGAGAGAGGGAGGAGAGGGAGGGGTGTGGGAGGGGCGGAGAGGGAGGGGGGAGAGGGAGGGGGGAGAGAGGGAGGGGGGTGTGGGAGGGGCGGAGAGGGCGGGGGGGAGGTAGAGGGGGATAGAGGGAGGGGGAGGGCAGGGAGGAGGGGGTAAGAGCGGGGGGGTCACAGGCACCATGGCTGGACAAATCCACCCTGTGATAGAGACGAGGAACTCCTGGTGGTTTCAACCACAATTCTTCAAACAAAACCACCCCCTCCCACACGATGTCCCCAAAAAAAGAAAAACATGTAGTTAATGAATTGCCGGAGTCTGCAGCTTGCCAAAATAGTCAGCCCGTGTTAACCCTTCACGTCACAGCCGTTCATCGAGTACGAGTCTGGCCAATGAACCTACAAAACCTGCACTTCTTTGGGATTTGGGCGGACAGGACAATATTGGTGACCCTCGGACTATCCTTGATCGGACTTTGCTGGCTTTACCTTGCACTAAACGTTATTCCCTTTATCCTGTATCTGTACACTGTGGACGGCTCGATTGTAATCATGTATTGTCTTCCCGCTGACTGGTTAGCACGCAACAAAAGCTTTTCACTGTACCTCGGTACAAGGGACAATAAACTAAACTGAAATACAACCACTATCCTACACACACTAGGGATAATTTTGCAATTTGCAGAGGACACTAAAGGGCCTGTCCCACTGTACGAGGTCATTCAAGAGCTCTCCCGAGTTTTAAAAAAAATCTCGTGGTAAGCACGTAGAATGTACGTCGCGGGTACGTCGGAGCTCGGGGACGTCTCTTAGCGGCTCGTAACGCTAACGGCAGGTACTCGGGAAACGCGGTAAGCTCATGAAGACTCGTGAAGATTTTTCAACATGTTGAAAAAATGTCCACGAGAGCCCCGAGTACCTACGAGCTGCTATTACCGTAATTCTCCGAGTTCGAATCAGGGGAAACTCGGGAGAACTCTTAAATTAGCTCGTACAGTGGGACAGGCCCTTCATACTGTCCCACACTCTGGGGACATCTTACAATTTATAACTAGGGAAAATTGAAGCCAATTAACCTACAAACCTGCACGTCTTTGGAGTGTGGGAGGAAACCAGAGCACCCGGAGAAAACCCCACGCAGGTCACGGGGAGAGCGTGCAAACTCCGTACAGACAGCGCCCGTAGTCGGGATGGAACCCGGGTCTCTGGCGCTGTGAGGCAGCAGCTCTACCCGCTGCGCCACCTAAACTAAACTGAAACACTTTGAAGAAGGGTCTCGACCCGAAACGTTGCCTATTTCCTTTGCTCCATAGATGCTGCCTGTCCCGCTGAGTTTCTCCAGCATTTTTGTCTACCTTCGATTGTACCAGCATCTGCAGTTCCTTCTTAACCATAAATACTTTCTTTTTGTGGGGTTTTCCAAACTTTGTTCATTGACATTTTATTGCAGTTGGTGACTTCTCACTGGTGAGGATAATGTTAATATTACAGCACAGTACATTGAAGGTTTTAAGTCAGATACAGGGCAGGTGCGGTCAAACCATGAACTTCCGCCTCTGGAATTGTAGTGGGCGGGATTGGAATTCCCAAGTCTGGCTATTTTCCCTAATTCCCAGTCTGAGTATTCAGGGCATCACGGTGGCGCAGCGGGTAGAGCTGCTGCCTCACAGCGCCAGAGATCCCCGGTTCCATCCTGACTACGGGTGCTGTCTGTACGGAGTTTGCACGTTCTCCCCGTGACCTGCGTGGGTTTTCTCCGGGTGCTCCGGTTTCCTCCCACACTCCAAAGACAGATAACACGAAGCCGGTATACGCACACATGTCCACACACACGCACACACTTGTCCACACACACACATGTCCACACACACACATGTCCACACATGCCCACACATATATCCACACACATGCACACACATGTCCTCACACGTCCACACACACGACCACACACATGCACACACATATCCACACACACGCACACACATGTCCACACACCTGTCCACACACACATGTCCACACACACGACCACACACACGCACACACATGTCCACACACGTCCACACACATGCACACACATATCCACACACACGCACACACATGTCCACACACCTGTCCACACACACGCACACACATGTCCACACACACGCACACACATGTCCACACACACAACCTCACACATGCACACACATATCCACACACACGCACACACATGTCCACACACCTGTCCACACACACACACACATGTCCACACACACGCACACACATGTCCACACACACGACCACACACACGCGCACACATATCCACACAAACGCGCACACATGTCCACACGCACACACACACGCACACACACACACACACACACATGTCCACACAAACGCGCACACATATCTACACACAGGCAGAGAACATGAGGCGTGTGTCCATCCACACACAGGCCAAGTACAAAGAAAGAGACCATTGTCCAGACTCAGGCCCAGCAGCTCCATGCATACACATTCCTCCACCAGTGCTGGTGTGAGAATATTAAACCATTTGCCTCTCTGGGGGCCAGCGTCACGGCAGGCAGCCCATTCAAGGCCCCCGCTAGCTCTTCCAGATGCACTTTTATAGGGAGGGGGAGGGAGAAAGGAGAAGGTTTTATAAACCACAGACTTAAAACAGCACGGTGACGCAGCGGGTGGAGCTGCTGCCTCACAGCGCCAGAGACCCTGGTTCGATCCCGACTACGGGTGCTGTCTGTACGGAGTTTGTACGTTCTCCCCGTGACCTGCGTGGGTTTTCTCCGGGTGCTCCGGTTTCCTCCCACACTCCAAAGACGTGCAGGTTTGTAGGTTAATTGGCTTGGTGTAAAATGTAAATTGTCCCCTAGTGTGTGTAGGATAGTGTTAGTGTGCGGGGAACGCTGGTCGGCGCGGACTCGGTGGGCCGAAGGGCCTGTTTTCCGCGCTGTATGACTAACCTAAAACGAGAGGAGAGAGATTTAAGAGGGATCATGTGAGGAATAGATCGGGTAGACACACAGAGTCTCTTGCCCAGAGTAGGGGTATCGAGGACCAGAGGACATAGGTTCAAGGTGAAGGGGAAAAGATTTAATAGGAATCTGAGGGGTAACTTTTTCACACAGAGGGTGGTGGGTGTATGGAACGAGCTGCCGGAGGAGGTAGTTGAGGCTGGGACTATCCCAACGTTTAAGAAACAGTTAGACAGATACATGGATAGGACAGGTTTGTTGGGATATGGGCCAAACGCGGGCAGGTGGGACTAGTGTAGATGGGACACGTTGGTTGGTGTGGGCAAGTTGGGCCGAAGGGCCCGTTTCCACACTGTATCACTCTGTGACCTCAGGGGCAACGTTTCCACTCAGAGTGTGGTCCGCTGGACCGAGCTCTCAAAGGAAGTGGTAGAAACATTATTACAATGACTTTCACTCAGATAAATGGCGAGGAGGCGTTTAGTGGGATCAGGGCCAAATGCAGGCAAATGAGACTACCCAGGAATGCCAATATGGTCGGCAAGGACAAAGTGGGCCGAAGGGCCTGTTTCCGTGCTGTATAGCTCTTCGACTATAGGAGGGTAGAAAGTCAGAAGCAGGGTGGAGATGTCCAAGACTAGAGGGCACAGCTTTAAGGTGAGAGGGGCAAAGTTTAAAGGAGATGTGCCAAAGCCCCCTCAACCCACGTGTAACTGACTCGGGCAGAGACTTTGTTTAAGAAAGAACTGCAGATGCTGGAAAAATCGAAGGTAGATAAAAATGCTGGAGAAACTCAGCGGGTGAGGCAGCATCTATGGAGCGAAGGAAATAGGTGATGTTTTCGGGTCGAGACCCTTCTTCAGACTGATGTGGGGGTGGGGGGGGGCGGGGAAGAAGAAAGGAAGAGACGGAGACAGTGGGCTGTGGGAGAGCTGGGAAGGGGAGGGGAAGGAGGGAGAAAGCAGGGACTACCTGAAATTAGAGGTCAATGTTCATACCGCTGGGGTGTAAACTGCCCAAGCGAAATACGAGGTGCTGCTCCTCCAATTTGCGGTGGGACTCACTCTGGCCATGGAGGAGGCCCAGGACAGAAAGGTTGGATTCGGAATTGGAGGGGGAGTTGAAGTGCTGAGCCACCGGGAGATCAGGTTGGTTATTGCGAACTGAGCGGAAGTGTTGGGCAGGGACTTTACACTTCAGATTTTAGAGATACAGCGCGGAAACAGGCCCTTCGGCCCATCGAGTCCACGCCAACCAGCGATCACCCCGTACACCAACACTATCCTACACACACACTGGGGACAATTTACAATTTTACAGAAGCCAATTAACCTACAAACCCGCACGTCTTTGGAGTGTGGGAGGAAACCGGAGCACCCGGAGAAAACCCACGCAGGTCACGGGGAGAACGTGCAAACTCCGTACAGACAGCACCTGTAGTCAGGATGGAACCCGGGTCTCTGGCGCTGTGAGGCAGCAGCTCTACCCGCTGCACCACCATGCTGCCCCTGTCGTGGACAAATGGGACTAGCTTAGATGGGGCATCTTGGTTGGTGTGGAGGAGTTGGCCCAAGGCATGTACTCCTTTGTGTGATCGGGCAATTGTGTGTTCTCATTAGTCCATGTGATAGGAGCAGAATTAGGCCATTCGGCCCATCAAGCCTACTCCACCATTCAATCATGGCTGATCTATTTCTCCCTCCTAACCCCATTCTCTCCATAACCCCTGACACCCGCACTGATCAAGAATCTATCTATCTCTGCCTTAAAAATATCCACTGGCCTTGTGGCCTCCACAGCCGTCTGTAGCAAAGAATCCCACAGATTCACCACCCTCTGACTAAAGAAATTCTTCCTCATCTCTTTCCTGAAGGTGCATCCTTTCATTCTGAGGCTGTGCCCTCTGGTCTTAGACTCTCCCATTAGTGGAAACATCCTCTCCACTCTATCCAGGCAACAGACAATAGACAATAGGTGCAACACCGCCATTCAATGTGATCATGGCTGATCATCCACAATCAGTACCCCGTTGCTGCCTTCTCCCCATATCCCCTGACTCCGCTATTTTTAAGAGCCCTATCTAACTCTCTCTTGAAAGCCTCCAGAGAACCCTCTGAGGCAGAGAATTCCACAGACTCACAACTCTCTGGGTGAAAAAGTTTATCCTCATCTCAGTTCTAAATGGCTTACCACTTATTCTTAAACTGTGGCCCCTGGTTCTGGACTCCCCCAACTTCGGGAACATGTTTCCTGCCCCTAGTGTGTGCAAACCCTTAATAATTGTATATGTTTCAATAAGATTCCCTCTCATCCTTCTAAACTCCAGAGTATACAAGCCCAGCCGCTCCATTCTCTCGGCATATGACAGTCCCGCCATCCTGGGAATTAACCTGGTGAACCTACGCTGCACTCCCTCAATAGCAAGAATGTCCTTCCTCAAGTTTGGAGGCCTTTCACTATTCTGTACGTTTCAATGAGGTCCCCCCTCATTCTTCTAAAATCCAGCGAGTACAGGCCCAGTGCCGACAGCCTTGCAAACATACTATGGTTACACTGCATAGACACAAATGCTGGAGTAACTCAGCGGGACAGGCAGCATCACTGGAGGGAAAGAATGGGTGACGTTTCTGGTCGAGCCTCTTCCTTACACTACAATCTTTCATTTACAGTAGGTACGCTTGTCCATATGTATGGTGATCGTTACTGACTTCTACACAAGATGACTTTCACTGTATCTTGGTTCATGTTAAGGATCTGTCCCACTTGCCGATTTTTTTCGGCGACTGCCGGCATCATTTACTGACGTATCAGGGCACCGAAAAATTCGTGGCGTGATGGCGTATTGACGAGCGGTGTTTTTTCAATTGTCGCAACATTTTTTTTATCGCCACTGGATTTTGAAATGTTCAAAATCTTTTGGCGACACTGAAAAAATCACCAAGTGGGACAGGCCCTTAGCAATGAAATAACATTGAACGGGATACTGATTTGGGGATGATCAGCCATGGTCACATTGAATGGCGGTGCTGAATCAAAGGGCCGAATGGCCTACTCCTGCACCTATTGTCTATTGTCTATTGAACTGAGAGGGGCCTGTTTCCCTGCAGTATCGCACTATGACCAAGTCAGGTCAAGTCAAGTTTAATTTTCACATGCCTCAACATATGCCTCGATTAGAAGGTCTTCACTACTAGGGGAAGGTTAGACAAACTTTGATTGGTTTTCTCTGGGACGCCAGAGGTTATGAGGAGACTCGATTGAAGTATATAAAATATGAGAATGTCAGAACATTTTCCCCAAGGTGGAAATCTCCAAGAGTAGAGCGCTTAGCTTTAAGGAAAGATGGAAAAATCAAAGGCTCGAGTGCGTACTGTAGCTTTAAGATGAGACGGGAAAAGTTTAAAGGAGTTTAGTTTTGTTTATTACCACATGAACTGAGGTACAGTGAAAATCTTTTGTTGCGTGCTATCCAGTCAGCGGAAAGACAATACATAGAAACATAGAGAATAGGTGCAGGAGTAGGCCATTCGGCCCTTCGAGCCAGCACCGCCATTCAATATGATCATGGCTGATCATCACCAATCAGTACCCCGTTCCTGCTTTCTCCCCATATCCCTTGATTCCGTTAGCCCTAAGAGCTAAATCTAACTCTCTCTTGAAAACATCCAGTGAATCGGCCTCCACTGCCTTCTGTGGCAGAGAATTCCACAGATTCACAACTCTGGGTGAAAAAGTTTTTCCTTATCTCAGTCCTAAATGGCCGACCCCTTATTCTTAAACTGTGGCCCCTGGTTCTGGACTCCCCCAACACGGGGAACATGTTTCCTGCAATACGTGATTACAATCGAGCTGTCCACTGTGTACAGATACATGATAAGGGAATAACGTTTAGTGCAAGGTAAAGCCAGCAAAGTCCGATCAAGGATAGTCCGAGGGTCTCGAATGAGGTAGATAGTAGTTCAGCACTGCTCTCTGGTTGGGGATTTCCGCTGACTGGTTAGCACGCAACAAAAGCTTTTCACTGTACCTCGGTAACTTTTTCACACAGAGGGTGGTGGGTGTATGGAACGAGCTGCCGGAGGAGGTAGTTGAGGCTGGGACTATCCCAACGTTTAAGAAACAGTTAGACAGATACATGGATAGGACAGGTTTGTTGGGATATGGGCCAAACGCGGGCAGGTGGGACTAGTGTAGATGGGACACGTTGGTTGGTGTGGGCAAGTTGGGCCGAAGGGCCCGTTTCCACACTGTATCACTCTGTGACCTCAGGGGCAACGTTTCCACTCAGAGTGTGGTCCGCTGGACCGAGCTCTCAAAGGAAGTGGTAGAAACATTATTACAATGACTTTCACTCAGATAAATGGCGAGGAGGCGTTTAGTGGGATCAGGGCCAAATGCAGGCAAATGAGACTACCCAGGAATGCCAATATGGTCGGCAAGGACAAAGTGGGCCGAAGGGCCTGTTTCCGTGCTGTATAGCTCTTCGACTATAGGAGGGTAGAAAGTCAGAAGCAGGGTGGAGATGTCCAAGACTAGAGGGCACAGCTTTAAGGTGAGAGGGGCAAAGTTTAAAGGAGATGTGCCAAAGCCCCCTCAACCCACGTGTAACTGACTCGGGCAGAGACTTTGTTTAAGAAAGAACTGCAGATGCTGGAAAAATCGAAGGTAGATAAAAATGCTGGAGAAACTCAGCGGGTGAGGCAGCATCTATGGAGCGAAGGAAATAGGTGATGTTTTCGGGTCGAGACCCTTCTTCAGACTGATGTGGGGGTGGGGGGGGCGGGGAAGAAGAAAGGAAGAGACGGAGACAGTGGGCTGTGGGAGAGCTGGGAAGGGGAGGGGAAGGAGGGAGAAAGCAGGGACTACCTGAAATTAGAGGTCAATGTTCATACCGCTGGGGTGTAAACTGCCCAAGCGAAATACGAGGTGCTGCTCCTCCAATTTGCGGTGGGACTCACTCTGGCCATGGAGGAGGCCCAGGACAGAAAGGTTGGATTCGGAATTGGAGGGGGAGTTGAAGTGCTGAGCCACCGGGAGATCAGGTTGGTTATTGCGAACTGAGCGGAAGTGTTGGGCAGGGACTTTACACTTCAGATTTTAGAGATACAGCGCGGAAACAGGCCCTTCGGCCCATCGAGTCCACGCCAACCAGCGATCACCCCGTACACCAACACTATCCTACACACACACTGGGGACAATTTACAATTTTACAGAAGCCAATTAACCTACAAACCCGCACGTCTTTGGAGTGTGGGAGGAAACCGGAGCACCCGGAGAAAACCCACGCAGGTCACGGGGAGAACGTGCAAACTCCGTACAGACAGCACCTGTAGTCAGGATGGAACCCGGGTCTCTGGCGCTGTGAGGCAGCAGCTCTACCCGCTGCACCACCATGCTGCCCCTGTCGTGGACAAATGGGACTAGCTTAGATGGGGCATCTTGGTTGGTGTGGAGGAGTTGGCCCAAGGCATGTACTCCTTTGTGTGATCGGGCAATTGTGTGTTCTCATTAGTCCATGTGATAGGAGCAGAATTAGGCCATTCGGCCCATCAAGCCTACTCCACCATTCAATCATGGCTGATCTATTTCTCCCTCCTAACCCCATTCTCTCCATAACCCCTGACACCCGCACTGATCAAGAATCTATCTATCTCTGCCTTAAAAATATCCACTGGCCTTGTGGCCTCCACAGCCGTCTGTAGCAAAGAATCCCACAGATTCACCACCCTCTGACTAAAGAAATTCTTCCTCATCTCTTTCCTGAAGGTGCATCCTTTCATTCTGAGGCTGTGCCCTCTGGTCTTAGACTCTCCCATTAGTGGAAACATCCTCTCCACTCTATCCAGGCAACAGACAATAGACAATAGGTGCAACACCGCCATTCAATGTGATCATGGCTGATCATCCACAATCAGTACCCCGTTGCTGCCTTCTCCCCATATCCCCTGACTCCGCTATTTTTAAGAGCCCTATCTAACTCTCTCTTGAAAGCCTCCAGAGAACCCTCTGAGGCAGAGAATTCCACAGACTCACAACTCTCTGGGTGAAAAAGTTTATCCTCATCTCAGTTCTAAATGGCTTACCACTTATTCTTAAACTGTGGCCCCTGGTTCTGGACTCCCCCAACTTCGGGAACATGTTTCCTGCCCCTAGTGTGTGCAAACCCTTAATAATTGTATATGTTTCAATAAGATTCCCTCTCATCCTTCTAAACTCCAGAGTATACAAGCCCAGCCGCTCCATTCTCTCGGCATATGACAGTCCCGCCATCCTGGGAATTAACCTGGTGAACCTACGCTGCACTCCCTCAATAGCAAGAATGTCCTTCCTCAAGTTTGGAGGCCTTTCACTATTCTGTACGTTTCAATGAGGTCCCCCCTCATTCTTCTAAAATCCAGCGAGTACAGGCCCAGTGCCGACAGCCTTGCAAACATACTATGGTTACACTGCATAGACACAAATGCTGGAGTAACTCAGCGGGACAGGCAGCATCACTGGAGGGAAAGAATGGGTGACGTTTCTGGTCGAGCCTCTTCCTTACACTACAATCTTTCATTTACAGTAGGTACGCTTGTCCATATGTATGGTGATCGTTACTGACTTCTACACAAGATGACTTTCACTGTATCTTGGTTCATGTTAAGGATCTGTCCCACTTGCCGATTTTTTTCGGCGACTGCCGGCATCATTTACTGACGTATCAGGGCACCGAAAAATTCGTGGCGTGATGGCGTATTGACGAGCGGTGTTTTTTCAATTGTCGCAACATTTTTTTTATCGCCACTGGATTTTGAAATGTTCAAAATCTTTTGGCGACACTGAAAAAATCACCAAGTGGGACAGGCCCTTAGCAATGAAATAACATTGAACGGGATACTGATTTGGGGATGATCAGCCATGGTCACATTGAATGGCGGTGCTGAATCAAAGGGCCGAATGGCCTACTCCTGCACCTATTGTCTATTGTCTATTGAACTGAGAGGGGCCTGTTTCCCTGCAGTATCGCACTATGACCAAGTCAGGTCAAGTCAAGTTTAATTTTCACATGCCTCAACATATGCCTCGATTAGAAGGTCTTCACTACTAGGGGAAGGTTAGACAAACTTTGATTGGTTTTCTCTGGGACGCCAGAGGTTATGAGGAGACTCGATTGAAGTATATAAAATATGAGAATGTCAGAACATTTTCCCCAAGGTGGAAATCTCCAAGAGTAGAGCGCTTAGCTTTAAGGAAAGATGGAAAAATCAAAGGCTCGAGTGCGTACTGTAGCTTTAAGATGAGACGGGAAAAGTTTAAAGGAGTTTAGTTTTGTTTATTACCACATGAACTGAGGTACAGTGAAAATCTTTTGTTGCGTGCTATCCAGTCAGCGGAAAGACAATACATAGAAACATAGAGAATAGGTGCAGGAGTAGGCCATTCGGCCCTTCGAGCCAGCACCGCCATTCAATATGATCATGGCTGATCATCACCAATCAGTACCCCGTTCCTGCTTTCTCCCCATATCCCTTGATTCCGTTAGCCCTAAGAGCTAAATCTAACTCTCTCTTGAAAACATCCAGTGAATCGGCCTCCACTGCCTTCTGTGGCAGAGAATTCCACAGATTCACAACTCTGGGTGAAAAAGTTTTTCCTTATCTCAGTCCTAAATGGCCGACCCCTTATTCTTAAACTGTGGCCCCTGGTTCTGGACTCCCCCAACACGGGGAACATGTTTCCTGCAATACGTGATTACAATCGAGCTGTCCACTGTGTACAGATACATGATAAGGGAATAACGTTTAGTGCAAGGTAAAGCCAGCAAAGTCCGATCAAGGATAGTCCGAGGGTCTCGAATGAGGTAGATAGTAGTTCAGCACTGCTCTCTGGTTGGGGATTTCCGCTGACTGGTTAGCACGCAACAAAAGCTTTTCACTGTACCTCGGTACACGTGACAATAAACTAAACTGAAACTGAATCACAGTCAGGGAGGTAACAACTTAATTACATAGAAACATAGAAACATAGAAAATAGGTGCAGGAGTAGGCCATTCGGCCCTTCAAGCCTGCACCGCCATTCAATATGATCATGGCTGATCATCCAACGCAGTATCCTGTACCTGCTTTCTCTCCATACCCCCTGATCCCTTTAGCCACAAGGGCCACATCTAACTCCCTCTTAAATATAGCCAATGAACTGGCCTCAACTACCTTCTGTGGCAGAGAATTCCAGAGATTCACCACTCTCTGTGTGAAAATGTTTTCCTCATCTCGGTCCTAAAAGACTTCCCCCTTATCCTTAAACTGTGACCCCTTGTTCTGGACTTCCCCAACATCGGGAACAATCTTCCTGCATCCAGCCTGTCCAACCCCTTAAGAATTTTGTACGTTTCTATAAGATCCCCCCTCAATCTTCTAAATTCTAGCGAGTACAAACCGAGTCTATCCAGTCTTTCTTCATATGAAAGTCCTGACATCCCAGGAATCAGTCTGGTGAACCTTCTCTATACTCCCTCTATGGCAAGAATGTCTTTCCTCAGATTAGGAGACCAAAATTGTACGCAATACTCCAGGTGTGGTCTCACCAAGACCCTGTACAACTGCAGTAGAACCTCCCTGCTCCTATACTCAAATCCTTTTGCTATGAATGCTAACATACCATTCGCCTTCTTCACTGCCTGCTGCACCTGCATGCCTACTTCTAATGACTGGTGTACCATGACACCCAGGTCTCGTTGCATCTCCCCTTTTCCTAATCGGCCACCAATCAGATAATAGTCTACTTTCCTGTTTTTGCCACCAAAGTGGATAACCTCACATTTATCCACATTATACTGCATCTGCCAAACATTTGCCCACTCACCCAGCCTATCCAAGTCACCTTGCAGTCTCCTAGCATCCTCCTCACAGCTAACACTGCCCCCCAGCTTAGTGTCATCTGCAAACTTGGAGATATTGCCTTCAATTCCCTCATCCAGCTCATTAATATATATTGTAAAAAGCTGGGGTCCCAGCACTGAGCCTTGCGGTACCCCACTAGTCACTGCCTGCCATTGTGAAAAGGACCCGTTTACTCCTACTCTTTTTCCTGTTTGCCAGCCAGTTCTCTATCCACATCAATACTGAACCCCCAATGCCATGTGCTTTAAGTTTGTATACTAATCTCTTATGTGGGACCTTGTCGAAAGCCTTCTGAAAGTCCAGATATAACACATCCACTGGTTCTCCCTTATCAACTCTACTAGTTACATCCTCGAAAAATTCTATAAGATTCGTCAGACATGATTTACCTTTCATAAATCCATACTGACTTTGTCCAATGATTTCACCACTTTCCAAATGTGCTGCTATCCCATCTTTAATAACTAATTCAAGCAGTTTCCCCACTACCGACGTTAGACTAACTGGTCTGTAATTCCCCGTTTTCTCTCTCCCTCCGTTTTTAAAAAGTGGGGTTACATTAGCTACCCTCCAATCCTCAGGAAATACTCCAGAATCTAAAGAGTTTTGAAAAATTATCACTAATGCATCCACTATTTCTGGGGCTACTTCCTTAAGTACTCTGGGATGCAGCCTATCTGGCCCTGGGGATTTATCGGCCTTTAATCCATTCAATTTACCTAACACCACTTCCCGGCTAACCTGGATTTCACTCAGTTCCTCCATATCATTTGACCCGCGGTCCCCTGCTATTTCCAGCAGATTATTTATGTCTTCCTTAGTGAAGACAGAACCAAAGTAGTTATTCAATTGGTCTGCCATGTCCTTGTTCCCCATGATCAATTCGCCTGTTTCTGATTGCAAGGGACCTACATTTGTTTTAACTAATCTTATTCTCTTCACATATCTATAAAAGCTTTTGCAGTCAGTTTTTATGTTCCCTGCCAGTTTTCTTTCATAATCTATTTTCCCTTTCCTAATTAAGCCCTTTGTCCTCCTCTGCTGGACTCTGAATATCTCCCAGTCCTCTGGTAGGCTGCTTTTTCTAGCTAATTTGTACGCTTCATCTTTTGTTTTGATACTATCCCTGATTTCCCTTGTTATCCATGGATGCACTACCTTCCCTGATTTATTTTTTTGCCAAACTGGGTGAACAATTGTTGTAGTTCATCCATGCAGTCTTTAAATGCCTTCCATTGCATATCTACCGTCAACCCATTAAGAATCAATTGCCAGTCTATCTTGGCCAATTCACTTCTCATACCCTCAAAGTTACCTTTCTTTGTTCAGGACCCTTGTTTCTAAATTAACAATGTCACTCTCCATCCTAATGAAGAACTCAACCATATTATGGTCACTCTTGCCCAAGGGGCCACGCACAACAAGACTGCTAACTAACCCTTCCTCATTACTCAATACCCAATCTAGAATAGCCTGCTCTCCCGTTGGTTCCTCTACATGTTGGTTTAGAAAACTATCCCGCATACATTCCAAGAAATCCTCTTCCTCAGCACCCTTGCCAATTTGATTCACCCAATCTATATGTAGATTGAAGTCACCCATTATAACTGTTTTACCTTTGTTGCACGCATTTCTAATTTCCTGTTTGATGCCATCCCCAACTCCACTACTACTGTTAGGTGGCCTGTACACAACTCCCACTAGCGTTTTCTGCCCCTTAGTGTTTCGCAGCTCTACCCATATCGATTCCACATCCTCCAAGCTAATGTCCTTCCTTTCTATTGCGTTAATCTGCTCTCTAACCAGCAACGCTACCCCACCTCCTTTCCCTATCTGTCTATCCCTCCTGAATATTGAATATCCCCGGATGTTCAGCTCCCAGCTTTGGTTACCCTGGAGCCATGTCTCCGTGATCCCAACTATATCATAGTCATTAATAGCTATCTGCACATTCAACTCATCCACCTTATTACGAATGCTCCTTGCATTGAGACACAAAGCCTTTAGGCTTGTTTTTACAACACTCTTACCCCTTATACAATTATGTTGAAAAGTGGCCCTTTTTGATTTTTGCCCTGGATTTGTCTGCCTGCCACTTTTACTTTTCACCTTGCTACCTATTGCTTCTACCCTCATTTTACACCCCTCTGTCTCTACGCTCACACATTTAAGAAACCCTTTCCCTTTAACTCCATCCTCAACTATCCCATTCGACACCCCACCCCCCTTATTCAGTTTAAAACCTGAGTACAGAAGTTGGGAGGTCATGTTGCAGTTGTATAAGATGTCAGTAAGACCGCATTTAGAATATTGTGTTCAGTTCTGGGCACCATGTCATAGGAAAGATATTGTCAAGCTGGAAAGGGTACAGAGAAGATTTATGAGGATGTTGCCAGGACTAGAGGGTGTGAGCTACAGGGAGAGGTTGAGTAGGCTGGGTCTCTATCAGGAGGATGAGGGGTGATCTTATGCAGGGATGCCAACATTGGGTGAGAGTTGAGAGTGAGACATTGCGAGGGAGCGTAGCGACTGAGGGGGGGCGGGGTGCCCCCCTCCCATGGTAGGGAGCTTTTGCATTTTTCAGCTTGAAATTGTGCAATCTGGTGCATACTGTAGCGAGTCTTTTAACTTACACTTGAATGCAACATTTATGCTTCAAATTGGATTAGGTATGAATAAGGTTAGGCTAAGTTACATTCCTAATTACATTCCACAGTAGAGCCAGGCTCTGATCAACAGGTGCAGCACATGAATGATCTTTGTGTATTCATGTATGGAAATCAGATTATAATTCATGCTGTTATGCATATATATAGAGAAACAAAAACATAGAAACAAGACAAGAGGAGTCAGACTTCCATCACTGTTCTGCACAAATAAATACAATACAATACAACACAATACAGTTTATTGTCATTTGAACCAAATGAAGTTCAAATGAAATTTGTTTTCTGCAGTCATACAACAAGAAAAGACCCAAGACCCACAATTTACACAATTTACGCGAACATCCATCACAGTGAATCTCCTCCTCACTGTGATGGAAGGCAAAGTCATTGTCTCTCCCCTGTTTTCCATTCTTCTCCCGATGTTAAGGCCCCAGGCGGGCGATGACAAGTCCCGTGGCTGTTAAGGCCGCGCCGGGCGATGTAAGGCCCCGCTCTGGGTCTTGATGTTGGAGCCCCCGGCGGGCGATGGCAAGTCCCGCGGCCTTTAAAGCCGCGCCGGGCGATGTAAGGCTCCGCTCCGGGTCGTTTTCAACCCCGTAATTCGGGCGGGGAAGTTGCCGTTGCGGGAGCTCCGGAAAGTGGTCTCCCACCAGGGACCCGCGAGCTCCCGATGTCACCGTCCACCGGGCCTGCGGCTGGAGCCTCCGAAGCTTCGAAGTCGGGTCGCAGCTGCGCGCCACCACAGCTCTCCACGCTCTGAAGCCGGCCAGCTCCACAATGGCGAATCTGCAGGCTCCGTGACTGGAGCCCCCAGTTCGTTCTGGCTGGAGGCCGCTCCATGGTGCTAGGCCCCAACGACAACGGAGACCCGACAGGGAAAAGGTCGGGTCCCCCGTACAGGGAAGAGATCTAAAAGTTTATATTTATTATGGTGTCACGTCAATAAAGATGAACACATGATTCAGATTTCTGCCCTTAGTTGGATAACACACATCTCCAATCATTGTGTTTTATGGCTGGTTTTCAACCTCTTCAGTCCGAAGGTCTCGACCCGAAACATCTATTCTTTCTCTCCAGAGATGCTGCCTGTCCTGCTGAGTTATTCCAGCTTTTAGTGTCTATCTTCAGTTTAAACCACCATCTGCAGTTCTTTCCTACACTCTTTGTTAAGCGAAACAGGTCCTAATCTCATAATATTATTCACCTCAACTAAGTCTTTTCTTCACCTCCGCTGCTGCAGGGAATACAATCCCAGTTATCAAATCTTTCTTCAAGGAGAAAAAAAAACTCCAGCCCTGCCAACATGTTCATAAATCGCCCCTGGATCCTCTCCAGAGCAATTGCACCCTTTCTACAGTGTGTCATACTTACAGCATGGAAACAGGCCCTTCATCCCAACTTGTCCATGCAGATCAACATGCCCCATCTAAACTATTTGGCCCATATCCCTTTAAACCTTGTGTGTGCCAGTGTGTATGTGTAAGGGTGTGTGTCAGTGTGTGTTAGGTTGTGTGTGAGAGTGTGTGTAAGGCTGTGTGTGAGTGTGTTAGGTTGTGTGTGAGAGTGTGTGTCAGTGAAGCGGCGACAACACCCGGAGTGAGCGGAGACTTGGCGATGTCCGGGGAGCATTTCTCTCTCCCCCCCTCCCTGGGAATGCGGGCCGGTCAAGGTGCTCTGTGTCCAGCTGGGGTACGGAGGGAGGTGAGGGTCAGTGACCCGGGGATCCGGGGAGGTGAGGGACAGTGACCCGGGGGTCCGGGGAGGTGAGGGTCAGTGACCCGGGGGTCCGGGGAGGTGAGGGTCAGTGACCCGGGGGTCGGGTATCGGAGCGGAGCCTTAGCCGAGATTCATCCCTGCGGCTCCGGAGGCGGCACCGACGCCCCCACACACCCGGTCCGCTCCTGGCTCCGGGGTTAAAACTCCATGCGGTGTGGACAGAGCGGCCGCCGGACACAGAGAGAGCCGCCGGAGGTGAGGGTGGGGGGTGTGAGCGGTGCCTCAGGGGGTCGGTGCTGGGGACCATCGCCATGTCTCACCTATCACACCATCTGCACGGGAATGTGAATGTGGGTGAGGCAGCATCTATAGAGCGGTGGACAAAAATGCTGGAGAAATGCTTGACTCTGAAGAAGGGTCAAACTCAGACATAGATGCTGCCTCACCCGCTGAGTTTCTCCAACATTTTTGCTACATTGCCATTTTAAATAGTGTGCGATGGGCTTAAGCCAAGACAGAAAACTATTCTCATTGGTGAGTGGAGCAGTGTGACTTTATTTATATATATATATATATATATATACACACACACACACTCACACACACACACACACACACACACACACACACACACACACACACACACACACACACACACACACACACACACACACACACACACACACACACACACATATATATATATATAAATAATTTTTTGAGCGTGAGAACGTGAGAATTTCGTCAAATGCGTGATTCTCACGCTCTATGTGTGAAAGTTGCAAGCCCTGTCTTATAGAGGTGTATAAAATCACGAGAGGAATAGATCGAGTAGATGGACAGAGTCTCTTGCCCAGAGTAGGGGAATCGAGGACCAGAGGACATAGGTTCAAGGTGAAGGGGAAAAGATTTAATAGGAACCTGAGGGGTAACTTTTCCCACACAGAGGGTGGTGGGTGTATGGAACGAGCTGCCGGAGGAGGTAGTTGAAGCTGGGACTATCCCAACATTTAAGAAACAGTTAGACTGGTACATGGATAGGACAGGTTTGGAGGGATATGGGCCAAACGCAGGCAATAGACAATAGACAATAAGTGCAGGAGTAGGCCATTCGACCCATATGTCGTATGGCCTATGGGGGTGGGGTGTCGAATGGGATAGTGGAGGATGGAGTTAAAGGGAAAGGGTTTCTTAAATGTGTGAGCGTAGAGACAGAGGGGTGTAAAATGAGGGTAGAAGCAATAGGTAGCAAGGTGAAAAGTAAAAGTGGCAGGCAGACAAAACCAGGGCAAAAATCAACAAGGGCCACTTTTCAACATAATTGTATAAGGGGTAAGAGTGTTGTAAAAAACAAGCCTGAAGGCTTTGTGTCTCAATGCAAGGAGCATTCGTAATAAGGTGGATGAGTTGAATGTGCAGATAGCTATTAATGACTATGATATAGTTGGGATCACGGAGACATGGCTCCAGGGTGACCAAGGCTGGGAGCTGAACATCCAGGGACATTCAATATTCAGGAGGGATAGAGAGAAAGGAAAAGGAGGTGGGGTAGCGTTGCTGATTAGAGAGGAGATTAACGCAGTGGAAAGGAAGGACATTAATTTCGAGGATGTGGAATCGGTATGGGTAGAGCTGCGGAACACTAAGGGGCAGAAAACGCTGGTGGGTGTTGTGTACAGGCCACCTAACAGTAGTAGTGAAGTTGGAGATGGTATCAAACAGGAAATTAGAAATGCGTGCAACAAAGGCAAAACAGTTATAATGGGTGACTTCAATCTACATATAGATTGGGTGAATCAAATTGGCAGGGGTGCTGAGGAAGAGGATTTCTTGGAATGTATGCGGGATAGTTATCTAAATCAACATGTAGAGGAACCAACGAGAGAGCAGGCTATTCTAGACTGGGTATTGAGTAATGAGGAAGGGTTAGTTAGCAGTCTTGTTGTACGTGCCCCCTTGGGCAAGAGTGACCATAATATGGTTGAGTTCTTCATTAGGATGGAGAGTGACATTGTTAATTCAGAAACAATGGTTCTGAACTTAAAGAAAGGTAACTTTGAGGGTATGAGACGTGAATTGGCCAAGATTGACTGGCAATTAATTCTAAAAGGGTTGACGGTGGAAAATGCAATGGAAGACATTTAAAGACTGCATGGATGAACTACAAAAATTGTTCATCCCAGTTTGGCAAAAGAATAAATCAGGAAAGGTAGTGCATCCGTGGATAACAAGGGAAATCAGGGATGGTATCAAAGCGAAGGATGATGCGTACAAATTAGCCAGAAAAAGCAGCATACCGGGGACTGGGAGAAATTCAGAGACCAGCAGAGGAGGACAAAGGGCTTAATTAGGAAAGGAAAAATAGATTATGAAAGAAAACTGGCAGGGAACATAAAAACTGACTGCAAAAGTTTTTATAGATATGTGAAAAGAAAGAGATTAGTTAAAACAAATGTAGGTCCCTTGTAGTCAGAAACAGGTGAGTTGATCATGGGGAACAAGGATATGGCGGACCAATTGAATAACTACTTTGGTTCCGTCTTCACTAAGGAAGACATAAATAATCTGCCGGAAATAGCAGGGGACCGCGGGTCAAAGGAGTTGGAGGAATTGAGTGAAATCCAGGTTAGTCGGGAAGTGGTGTTGGGTAAATTGAATGGATTAAAGGCCGATAAATCCCCAGGGCCAGATAGGCTGCATTCCAGAGTACTTAAGGAAGTAGCTCCAGAAATAGTGGATGCATTAGTAATAATCTTTCAAAGCTCTTTTGATTCTGGAGTAGTTCCTGAGGATTGACGGGTAGCAAACATAACCCCACTTTTTAAGAAGGGAGGGAGAGAGAAAACGGGGAATTACAGACCAGTTAGTCTAACATCGATAGTGGGGAAACTGCTAGAGTCAGTTATTAAAGATGGGATAGCAGCACATTTGGAAAGTGGTGAAATCATTGGGCAAAGTCAGCATGGATTTACGAAAGGTAAATCATGTCTGACGAATCTTATAGAATTTTTCGAGGATGTAACTAGTAGCGTGGATAGGGGAGAACTTGTGGATGTGGTGTATCTGGACTTCCAGAAGGCTTTCGACAAGGTCCCACATAAGAGATTAGTATACAAACTTAAAGCACATGGCATTGGGGGTTCAGTATTGATGTGGATAGAGAACTGGCTGGCAAACAGGAAGCAAAGAGTAGGAGTAAACGGGTCCTTTTCACAATGGCAGGCAGTGACTAGTGGGGTACCGCAAGGCTCAGTGCTGGGACCCCAGCTATTTACAATATATATTAATGAGCTGGATGAGGGAATTGAAGGCAATATCTCCAAGTTTGCAGATGCACACAGCTGGGGGCAGTGTTAGCTGTGAGGAGGATGCTAGGAGACTGCAAGGTGACTTGGATAGGCTGGGTGAGTGGGCAAATGTTTGGCAGATGCAGTTTAATGTGGATAAATGTGAGATTATCCATTTTGGTGGCAAAAACAGGAAAGCAGACTATTATCTAAATGGTGGCCGACTAGGAAAAGGGGAGATGCAGCGAGACCTGGGTGTCATGGTACACCAGTCATTGAAAGTAGGCATGCAGGTGCAGCGGGGCAGGAAGTAAAGCGAATGGTATGTTAGCTTTCATAGCAAAAGGATTTGAGGATAGGAGCAGGGAGGTTCTACTGCAGTTGTACAGGGTCTTGGTGAGACCACACCTGGAGTATTGCGTACAGTTTTGGTCTCCAAATCTGAGGAAGGATATTATTGCCATAGAGGGAGTGCAGAGAAGGTTCACCAGACTGATTCCTGGGATGTCAGGACTGTCTTATGAAGAAAGACTGGATAGACTTGGTTTTTATACTCTCTAGAATTTAGGATTGAGAGGGGATCTTATAGAAACTTACAACATTTTTAAGGGGTTGGACAGGCTAGATGCAGGAAGATTGCTCCCGAATGTTGGGGAAGTCCAGGACAAGGGGTCACAGCTTAAGGATAAGGGGAAATCCTTTAAAACCGAGATGAGAAGAACTTTTTTCACACAGAGAGTGGGTGAATCTCTGGAACTCTCTGCCACAGAGGGTAGTCGAGGCCAGT
This sequence comes from Malacoraja senta, assembly GCA_038087875.1. Lineage (NCBI taxonomy): Eukaryota > Metazoa > Chordata > Chondrichthyes > Rajiformes > Rajidae > Malacoraja > Malacoraja senta. Next base: position 46,332 of record JAXLNO010001658.1, read on the forward strand.
TCATTGGCTATATTTAAGAGGGAGTTAGATGTGGCCCTTGTGGCTAAAGGGATCAGAGGGTATGGAGAGAAGGCAGGTACGGGATACCTGAGTTGGATGATCAGCCATGATCATATTGAATGGCGGTGCAGGCTCGAAGGGCCGAATGGCCTACTCCTGCACCTAATTTCTATGTTTCTATGACCCTTTGAGCACAGCACCGCCATTCAATGTGATCATGGCTGAACATCCCCAATCAGTACCCCGTTCCTGCCTTCTCCCCATATCCCCTGACTCCACTATCCTTAAGAGCCCTATCTACCTCTCTCTTGAAAGTATCCAGAGAAGCGGCCTCCACCGCCCTCTGAGGCAGATAATTCCACAGACAAGAGAGAGCTAGATAGGGCTCTTAAAAATAGCGGAGTCAGAGGATATGGGGAGAAGGCAGGAACGGGGTACTGATTGGGGATGATCAGCCATGATCACATTGAAAGGCGGTGATGTCTCGAAGGGCCGAACGGCCTACTCCTGCACCTATTGTCTAATGTCTATTGTCTATTGACTCACAAGTCTCTGTGTGAAAAATGCAGGATGGACTAGTGTAGCTGGGCATGTTGGCCGGTGTGGGCAAGTTGGGCCGAAGGGCCTGTTTCCACGCCGTATCGCTTTATGACTCTAATGATCACTGGCACATCTGGGGGCTGGGGGAGGGGTAGCTCTTTACTGGAGTGTGGGAGTGTTAGGGAATGGGAGTGAGTTATGCTCGTTGTCTCGGTCAGTATGGAGTGGCTGAGCTAAGGACAATTGTAACGGAACCATCAATCGCTCCTAACTGGACAGCCCGGCTTCACTGATTGTAAACCCACTGTCAGCTCCAAGTGGATCCTTCATTAAAACGAGGCGTTCAGCTTTCAAGAGGCTCTTTTATGAGGCAAATTACTGGCGACTAAAGTGAATCTCGGGGAACGTTGGAGCGCGGCCGCGCACATCCATCTTGTGGGATGTTGCCACTTTTATTCAGCTCCGCTGGTGTCTTGTAGGCTAAGGTTGACGTCAGGTCACAAGTGATAGGAGCAGAACTAGGCCATTCGGCCCTTCAAGTCTTATTCAAGTCTTATTCTAAGGCCCTTCAAGGCTAATTCCCGGGATGGCGGGACTGTCATATGCTGAGAGAATGGAGCAGCTGGGCTTGTACACTCTGGAGTTTAGAAGGATGAGAGGGTATCTCATTGAAACATATAAGATGGTTAAGGGTCTGGACACGCTAGAGGCAGGAAACATGTTCCCGATGTTGGGGGAGTCCAGAACCAGGGGCCACAGTTTAAGAATAAGGAGTAAGCCATTTAGAACGGAGACGAGGAAACACTTTTTTCTCACAGAGAGTGGTGAGTCTGTGGAATTCTCTGCCTCAGAGGGCAGTGGAGGCAGGTTCTCTGGATGCTTTCAAGAGAGAGCTAGATAGGGCTCTTAAAAATAGCGGAGTCAGGGGATATGGGGAGAAGGCAGGAACGGGGTACTGATTGGGGATGATCAGCCATGATCACATTGAATGGCGTTGCTGGCTCGAAGGGCCGAATGGCCTCCTCCTGCACCTATTGTCTATTGTCTATTGTCTAAGTCCACTCCGCCATTCAATCACAGCCTCAGAATTAAAGGACGTTCCATCAGGAAGGAGATGAGGAGGAATTTGTTTAGTCAGAGGGTGGTGAATCTGTGGAATTCAAGGCTGTGGAGGCCAAGTCAATGGATATTTTTAAGGCAGAGATAGATAGATTCTTGATTAGTACGAGTGTCAGGGGTTATGGGGAGAATGGGGTTAGGAGGGAGAGATAGATCAGCCGTGCTTGGAAAACGGAGTAGACGATGGGCTAAATGGCCTAATTCTGCTCCTATCACTTATGACCTTATGACCTTATGACCTTATGCCTGGGATTGTTTTTCTCTGGAAAGGTTGCGAGGAGATTTGATGGGGTCGACACGGTGGTGCAGTTATAGAGTCGGTGTGGACTCAGTGGGCCGAAGGGCTTGTTTCTGGGCTGTATCTCTAAACTCAAGTGCTGGAGTAATTCAGTGGCTCAGGCATCATTCTGGATTAGGGATATTATGAGCGATTGGTGATGTTTGGGTTAAAATGAGGTGTTGTACTTTGGGACGTCGAACAAGGGCAGGACCTACACAGTGAATGATCGCCCTCTGGGTAGTGTTGTAGAGCAGAAGGATCTAGGAGTACAGGTGCATTGTTCCTTGAAGGTCGAGTCGCAGGTAGATAAGGTGGTCTAAAAGGCTTTTGGCACTTTGGCCTTCATCAGTCAGAGTATTGAGTGTAGAAGTTGGGAGGTCATGTTGCAGTTGTATAAGACGTTGGTGAGACCGCATTTAGAGTATTGTGTTCAGTTCTGGGCACCGTGTTATAGGAACAATGTTGTCAAGCTAGAAAGGGTACAGAGAAGATTTACGAGGATGTTGCCGGGACTAGAGGGTGTGAGCTACAGGGAGAGGTTGAGTAGGCTGGGTCTCTATTCCATGGAGCGCAGGAGGATGAGGGGAGATCTTATAGAGGTGTATAAAATCATGAGAGGAATAGATCGGGTAGATGCACAGAGTCTCTTGCCCAGAGTAGGGGAATCGAGGACCAGAGGACACAGGTTCAAGGTGAAGGGGAAAAGATTCAATAGGAATCTGAGGGGTAACTTTTTCACACAGAGGGTGGTGGGTGTATGGAACGAGCTGCCAGAGGAGGTAGTTGAGGCTGGGACTATCCCAACATTTCGTCCACGAGGTCGAGGATGATGGTCTACGTTCAGTTGTTTTCATGGACTCTCAGGTGCCTTATGAGTCCAATCCTGGCTTTGAAAATTCTTCGGCATTCAGGACAGGTAATTCCAGACGGCAGATCGGGCTTTGGTTGTTGCTGCCTCTCTCCGTTTTCTTCTCTTTTCTTCTAACTCTACGCATCTCTTGGCTTTGAAGGTCGCTGTTCTTTCTCGGATGATGGTTCGCTAGAGTTTCCTGTCCTTGGCAATGGTTTCCCAATAGACAATAGGTGCAGGAGTAGGCCATTTGCCCCTTCGAGCCTGCACTGCCATTCAAAGTGATCATGGCTGATCATCCCCAATCAGTACCCCGTTCCTGCCTTCTCCCCATATCCCCTGACTCCGCTATCTTTAAGAGCCCTATCTGGCTCTCTCTTGAAAGCATCCAGAGAACCTGCCTCCACCGCCCTCTTGAGGCAGAGAATTCCACACTCACCACTCTGAGAGAATTCCACACTCACCACTCTGAGAGAATTCCACAGACTCACCACTCTGAGAGAATTCCACAGACTCACCACTCCCGATCTCAATTTTACATTTCTTCATGCTGGCTTTTAAGGCGTCTTTGGACAGGTACATGGATAGGACAGGTTTGGAGGGATCTGGGCCAAACGCGGGCAGTTGGGACTAGTGTAGATGGGGCATGTGGGCCGGTGTGGGCAAGTTGGGCCGAAGGGCCTGTTTCCACGCTGGGTGACTCTGTGACTCTATTAGCTAGAGAGAGAGAGGTTGGTGTTTGATGTCAATGGACAATAGACAATAGGTGCAGGAGTAGGCCATTCGGCCCTTCGAGCCAGCACCGCCATTCAATGTGATCATGGCTGATCATCCCCAATCAGTACCCCGTTCCTGCCTTCTCCCCATATCCCCTGACTCCGCTATCTTTAAGAGCCCTATCTAGCTCTCTCTTGAAACTATCCAGAGAACCTGCCTCCACCGCCCTCTGAGGCACCTTCTGAGTCACATCAGAAGCAGCGCCAGAGAGCGGAGGGAAGACTGCAGAACTGTCCAACCCCGCAAATTAAATTAACGACTTTCCCAAGGAGACGTCAAGATCATTAGCGGCAGAGATGCATGATCAATGTGTCTATCGACGAGCTGCAACTAAACCAGGAGCCGGTGGCTGGTTGAAGAGTAAATCAAAACCTTCCTGGCAAAGCAACCTCTTACTTCAATCATTCTACGACTAGCTTTCAACTTTAGAGGTATGGCGCCCAAACAGGCCCTTCGGCCCGTCAAGCCCAGGCCGACCAGCTATCACCCCGTAAAAGGTATAGAAGATCTCGGAGAAAACCCACGCAGGTCACGGGGAGAACGTACAAGCTCCGTACAGACAGCGCCCGTAGTCAGGGACGAACCCGGGTCTCTGGCGCTGCGAGGCAGCAGCTCTACCCGCTGCTCCACCGTGCCGCAGCGGTTATGAACGTGAAACAGGAGAGGGTGAGGCCATTCAGAGGGTGGTGGGTCTATGGAATGAGCTGCCAGAGGAGGTAGGACACACAGTGCTGGAGTAACTCAGCGGGTCAGGCAGCATCTGTGGAGAGCATGGATAGGTGACGTTTCACAGAGTGCTGGAGTAACTCAGCGGGTCAGGCAGCATCTATGGAGAACATGGATCAGTGCCCAGCTTCAGACCCCTTCAGCCAGCTTCTAATGCATAGAATTCCTTTAGCCCTAAGAACTAAATCTAACTCTCGCTTGAAAACATCCAGTGAACTGGCCTCCACTGCCTTCTGTGGCAGAGAATTCCACAGATTCACACAACTCTCTGGGTGAAAAAGTGTTTCCTCATCTCCGTTCTAAATGGCCGACCTCTTATTCTTAAACTGTGTGGCCCCTGGTTCTGGACTCCCCAACATGGGGAACATTTTTCCCGCATCTCGCCCGTCCAATCCTCTAAGAATTTAATCCCTGACCCAAAGCTCTTACACAAAATGTAGGAAAGTGACTTATTCGACACAAGGTGATGTCAGAATAATTTATGGATGCTTTTAGCGTTTCCGCGAGTCACGTGTTACTCTCAGCGGCGATCCAATTAGCCTGTGAGGCACTTTTATAATGTCGCAGCAAATCCAGTCCACATGTTGAACGCTGTAACAGGAAGCAGCTGTAGAAGGGGGAGGGGAGACAGAGTCGGCAGCGCAACGCGGCTCACAGGGTATGGGGCGGTGAGGGAGTGCCGTGCTGTGGGGGGGGGGCGGCGGTGAAGGGGTGCCTATTTCTCCCCTCCCCCTCCCCCCAAATTCCTTCCTCTGGCTTCACAACTCTTCGATTGTTAGCTCTCACGCCTTTAGTTGCATCTCCGGCCTCTGTCCAACCATCTGCCTATCAACCCCCCCCCACCCCCATCGCCTGTGTCCACCTATCACTCAGCAGGCTCTATCCCACTCTTCTCCCTCCCCCCCCCAACAATCAGTCTGAAGAAAGGTCCCGACCTGAAACGTCACCTATCCATGTTCTCCACAGATGCTGCCTGACCCGCTGAGTTACTCCAGCACTCTGTGAAACGTCACCTATCCATGTTCTCCACAGATGCTGCCTGACCCGCTGAGTTACTCCAGCACTCTGTGAAACGTCACCTATCCATGTTCTCCACAGATGCTGCCTGACCCGCTGAGTTACTCCAGCACTCTGTGAAACGTCACCTATCCATGTTCTCCACAGATGCTGCCTGACCCGCTGAGTTACTCCAGCACTCTGTGAAACGTCACCTATCCATGTTCTCCACAGATGCTGCCTGACCCGCTGAGTTATTCCAGCACTCTGTGTCTACCTTCGATTTAAACCAGCATCTGCAGTTCTTTCTCACAAAAGGTTTGTAGGCTAATTAGTCTCTGTAAATTGTCCCTAGTGTGTGTAGGATGGAACTAGTGCGCGGGGTGATCGCTGGTCGGCACAGACTCGGTGGGCCAAAGGGCCTGTTTCCGTGCTGTATCTCCAAATCTATTAGAACATAGAATGGTACACCATAGGAACAGGCCCTTCGGCCCACAATGTCCGTGCCGTACATGATGCCAAGACCAACTCCCCTCTGCCTGCACGTGATCCGTATCCCTCCATTCCCTGCATATCCACTAAACGCCACTATCGTATCAGCGGTAGAGTTGCTGCCTTCCAGCGAATGCAGCGCCGGAGACCCTGGTTCAACCCCGACTATGGGTGCTGTCTGTACGGAGTTTGCACGTTCTCCCCGTGACCTGCGTGGGTTTTCTCCATAAATCTTCGGTTTCCTCCCACACTCCAAAGACGTGCAGGTTGGTAGGTTAATTGGCTTGGTGAAAATGTAAAAATTGTCCCTAGTGTGTGTAGGATAGTGTTAATGTGCGGGGATCGCTGGTCGGCGCGGACCCGGTGGGTCGAAGGGCCTGTTTCCGCCCTGTATCTCTAAACTAAACTAAACTAAACCACCCCTGGCAGCGCGTTCCAGGCACCCACCACCCTGTATTCATTCCATTAACTTCATCTACACCTCAAGCTGCCTCGGCAAGGCCAGCAGCCCAGACCATCACACAAACCAACCTCCCTTCCATCGCCTCCATCTACACCTCACACTGCCTCGGCAAGGCCAGCAGCATCATCAAGGACCAGTCTCACTCCACAAGTTGAATCGAGTATAGCGGACGGGAAACAAGGAACTGCAGATGCTGGAATCTTGCGCAAAATGCAAAGTGCTGGAGGAACTCAGCGGGTCAGTCAGCAGCATCTGTGGTGCCATCGTGAAGCATTGCCGGTGGAGGTAATTGAGGCTGGGACTATCCCTACGTTTAAGAAACAGTTAGACAGGTACATGGATAGGAAAGGTTCAGAGGGATATGGACCAAATGGAACTGGCTTATGTGGAGAGCATGGATGAGTTGGGCCGAAGGGCCTGTTTTCGAGCTGTATGCTTCTATGACTAAATGCGATGAGTGTGGCTTGGAAAAATGGTCAACACGGACTTGATGGGCCGAAGGGCCCATTTCTGTATAATTCTGGGACCCATAATTATGATCAAGGCCACAGCTGGAAACTAAAATAGTTTAGAATCATCATTTAAGTTGGAAATTAATTGCAACATTGAGAAACTTTTCCTGGACCTGGTTTTGTTTAATTACAACTTCCAATTCAGACTGTGGTTGCTGCTGCCTCTGGGCAAAGGGGATTGTCTCCAATGAGTGGTGGACACTGCCCGGTCCGTCACAGTACTGACCCCCCCTCCATCGAAGGTCCATCACAGTATGCATGCAGGTACAGCAGGCAGTGAAGAACGCGAATGGCATGTTGGCCTTTATAACAAGAGGAGTTGAGTATAGGAGCAAAGAGGTCCTTCTGCAGTTATACGGAGCCCTAGTAAGACCTCACCTGGAGTATTGTGTGCAGTTTTGGTCCCCTAATTTGAGGAAGGACATTCTTGCCATTGGGGGACTGCAGCGTAGGTTTGCAAGGTTAATTCCCTGGATGGCGGGACTGTCATATGCTGAGAGAATGGAGCAGCTGGGCTTGTACACTCTGGAGTTTAGGATGAGAGGAGATCTCATTGAAACATATAAGATTGTTAAGGGCTTGGACACGCTAGAGGCAGGAAACATGTTCCCGATGTTGGGGGAGTCCAGAACCAGGGGTTAAGAATAAAGAGTAAGCCATTTAGAACGGAGACGAGGAAACACTTTTTATCACGGAGAATGGTGAGTGAGTCTGTGGAATTCTGGGCCTCAGTCTGTGGAATTCGCGGTGCTCCTGGTAGGGCCACCCATGGCGGTAAGGTCGAGGGGGAGGTCTCTGACAAAGAGCAATCCAACCAAGACCTCAACGGTGGAACAGGCGGAGGACGATGGCTGACCTTAGTGGAGCGTCACAACGGCTGGGAAGGCGGATGAAGGCTGCAGCAGAAAAGGGTCTCCGGTCGTCTTGGACTCCATGCCACTGGATCCTGACCCAGATCTGTCATGGACCGTGGGGGTGGCTGTCTGTGCACCAGTCTCCCCACGTTAAACAAAGTCACGCACAACCCTGGAGACAGCCATGACTGAAGGGGGCCTAAGAAAGATCGCTGGCCGGTGCGGACTCAGTGGGCCGAAGGGCCAGTTTCCACACTGCATCTCTAAAGTCTAACGAGACTAGCTGATGAATTTTGGTTGCAGTAATTGGAGAGGGTAATATATTTAACATCCACAATATTACATGGAATCAGATTATCTGTGATACAGTCCAGTCTCAGTTAAATAATCTACGAATGTACTCCTGCAAGGGTGAATTCATCACTGACACAAGAGCCAAATAGTGAAAGGCCTGGATAGAGTGGAGAGGATGTTTCCACTAGTGGGAGAGTCTAGGACCAGAGGTCAGAGCCTCAGAATTGAAGGACGTTCCTTTAGGAAGGAGATGAGGAGGAATTTCTTTAGCCAGAGGGTGGTGAATCTGTGGAATTCTTTGCCACAGATGGCTGTGGAGGCCACAAGTCAGTGGATATTTTTAAGGCAGAGATAGATAGATTCTTGATTAGTGCGGGTGTCAGGGGTTATGGGGAGAAGGCAGGAGAATGGGGTGAGGAGGGAGAGATAGATCAGCCGTGATTGAATGGCGGAGTAGACTTGATGGGCCAAATGGCTCCTAGAACTTGTGAACTTAAGAACTTAAGATACAGTGTGGGCTCTGTGGTAGTATTGGTAATACAGTCCACCTCACTTTATTGGCAACATACCAGCTGTTATCAGGCAACTTGCAGGAAAAATGTTCCCGATGTTGGGGAGTCCAGAACCAAGGGTCACAGTTTAAGAATAAGGGGTCGGCCATTTTGGACAGATGAGGAAACACGTTTTCACCCAGAGAGTTGTGAATCTGTGGAATTCTCTGCCACAAAAGGCAGTGGAGGCCAATTCACTGGATGTTTTCAAAGAGAGAGTTAGATTTAGCTCTTAGGGCTAACGGAATCAAGGGATATGGGGAGAAAGCAGGAACGGGGGTACTGATTGTGGATGATCAGCCAGGATCATATTGAATGGCGGTGCTGGCTCGAAGGGCTGAATGCCTACTCCTGCCCGTATTTTTCTACATTTCTATGTTTCTACACATCTATGGTGTCGAAGTGGAAATGGTTGAGAGCTTTAATATTACCAATGATCTGTGGTACACCAACCACATTGTTGCAACAGACAAGAATTCACACCAATGCCTCTACTTCTCCAGGAGACTGACATTGGCCTGTCTCCAGTGACTCTTACAAACGTCCACTGATGCAACACACAAAGCATGCTGTTGGGTTGCATCACAGCTTGGTTTTGGAACAGCTCTGCCCAAGAGCGTAAGATGATCAGCCATGATCACATTGAATGCGGCTGCTGGCTCGAAGGGGCGAATGGCTTACTCCTGCACCTATTGTCTATGTTTCTATGAATCATCCTACCACAACCAGAGAGTGGTCCTGAACTACTATCTGCATCATTGATGACCCTCAGACTATCCTTGATCGGACTTTGCTGGCTTTACCTTGCACTAAACGTTATTCCCTTTATCCTGTATCTGTACACTGTGGACGGCTCGATTGTAATCATGTATTGTCTTTCCGCTGACTGGTTAGCCACGCAACAAAAGCTTTTCACTGTACCTCGGTACACGTGACTTTCAACTAAACTGAACCTCTGTTTTCGTGGAAGATAGACACAAAATGCTGGCGTTACTCAGCGGGTCAAACAGCATCTCTGGGGGAAAGGTATAGGTGACATTTTGGGTCCAGACTCTTCTTCAGACCCTTCCCAGTTTTCGTTATCTTATATACAATACACTCCAAACCATATCAGTGATCTTGAACACAATCCATTCACTGTCATCCCATCTATAACTGCTCTACATCGGTGAGACCAAGCGTAGGCTCGGCGATCGCTTCGCCCAACACCTCCGCTCGGTTCGCAATACCCACCTGATCTCCCGGTGGCTCAGCACTTCAACTCCCCCTCCCATTCCGAATCTGACCTTTCTGTCCTGGGCCTCCTCCATGGCCAGAGTGAGTCCCACAGCAACTTGGAGGAGCAGCACCTCATATTTCGCTTGGGTAGTTTACACTCCAGCGGCATGAACATTGACTTCTCTAATTTCAGGTAGTCCCTGCTTTCTCCCTCCTTCCCCTCCCTTCCAGCTCTCCCACAGCCCACTGACTCCGCCTCTTCCATTTCATCTTCTGCACCCCCCCCCCACCCCCACATCAGTCTGAAGAAGGGTCTCGACCTGAAACGTCACCTATTCCATCACTGCATGATGCTGCCTCACCCGCTGAGTTTCTCCAGCATTTTTGTCTTTAACTTTAGTGTGTGTCATTTCCATTCCAAGCACAGTCCCCTCAACCTGGACACTCCCGGTGAGAATTATGGACGCCCAGACCATCACACAAACCACCCTCCCTTCCATCGCCTCCATCTACACCTCACGCTGCCCTCGGGCCAAGGGCCAGCCAGCATAATCCAAGGACCCAGTCTCACCATGACCCTCCAGTC
>JAXLNO010001659.1:0-24151 GCA_038087875.1 Malacoraja senta
TGTGTGTGTGTAGGTGTGTGTTGTGTGTGTGTAGTTGTGTGTGTGTAGGTTGTGTGTGTGTGTAGGGGTGTGTGTGTGTAGGTGTGTGTTGTGTGTGTAGGTTGTGTGTGTGTGTAGGGGTGTGTGTGTGTAGGTGTGTGTTGTGTGTGTGTAGGTTGTGTGTGTGTGTAGGGGTGTGTGTGTGTGTGTAGATGTGTGTGTTGTGTGTTTGTGTGTGTGTGTGTGTGTAGGGGTGTATGTGTGTGTAGGTGTGTGTGTGTGTAGGGGTGTGTGTGTGTGTGTAGATGTGTGTGTTGTGTGTTTGTGTGTTGTGTATGTGTTGTGTGTGTGTAGGTGTGTGTGTGTGTAGGGGTGTGTGTAGGTGTGTGTGTGTGTTGTGTGTGTGTGTGTAGGTGTGTGTGTAGGTGTGTTTGTGTGTTGTGTATGTGTTGTGTGTTGTGTATGTGTTGTGTGTGTGTAGGTTGTGTGTGTGTGTAGGGGTGTGTGTGTGTAGTGTGTGTGTAGGGGTGTGTGTGTGTGTGTAGATGTGTGTGTTGTGTGTTTGTGTGTTGTGTATGTGTGTTGTGTGTTGTGTATGTGTTTGTGTGTGTAGGTTGTGTGTGTGTGTAGGGGTGTGTGTAGTGTGTGTTGTGTGTTGTGTATGTGGTGTGTTGTGGTGTGTGTAGGTGTGTGTGTGTAGGTGTGTGTGTGTGTTGTGTGTGTTGTGTAGGTTGTGTGTGTGTAGTGGTTGTGTGTGTGTGTGTGTGTGTAGGTGTGTGTGTGTTGTGTGTGTGTGTTGTGTGTGTGTAGTGTGTGTGTGTATGTGTGTTGTGTAGTGGTGTGTGTGTGTAGTGTGTGTGTGTAGTGTGTGTAGTGTGTGTGTGTGTTGTGTAGGTGTGTGTGTGTAGGTTGTGTGTGTGTGGGTGTGTGTGTAGGGTGTGGTAGTTGTGTGTAGGTTGTGTGTGTGTAGGTGTGTGTGTGTGTGTAGTGTGTGTGTGTTTGTGTGTGTGTATGTGTGTGTGTGTGTAGGTGTGTGTGTGTGTGTGTGTGTGTTGTGTGTGTGTATGTGTTGTGTGTGTAGGTTGTGTGTATGTGTAGGTGTGTGTGTGTGTGTTTGTGTGTGTGTGTTATGTAGTGTTGTGTGTGTGTGTGTGTACTGTATGTCTGTATGGAGTTTGCACGTTCTCCCTGTGACGACGTGGATTTCCTCCAAGGTGTTCTGGTTTCCTCCCACAGACCAAAGATATACAGATTTGTAGCTTAATTGGTCTCTGTAAACTACCTCCCCCCCCAGTGTGCAGGGAGTGGATGAGAAAGTGGGATAACATATAGTGGGATAACGGCTGAAAAATTCATCGGGACTTCTCTTCCTTCAATCGGGGACATTGCGTGCAACGTTGCTTGTCCAAGGCCAACAGCATTATAAAATATCCCACACATCTCCATCATGGACTGTTCACTCTGCTGCCCTCGGGCAAAAGGTATCGTAGTATAAGGAGCAGAACGGCCAGGTTCTGCAACAGCTTCTTCCCCCGAGCCATCAGACTCTTGAATTTCATGTAATGGGCCGCCACTATTATCTATTTTATCTTTTTATCTATTTTATCCTTTTGTTATTTTATGTTGCATGGTGAGCCAGATGCAACGAAATTTCGTTCAGACTTGCATTTGTTGGTGTATTTTTGAATGACAATAAAGTCTTTGATTGATTGATAGATTGATTGACATAGAACTAGTGTGAATGGGTGATGGGTGGTCGGTGGGCCGAAGGACCTGTTTTAATGCTGTCGATGGATATTTTTAAGGCAGAGATAGACAGATTCCTGATTAGTGCGAGTGTCCGGGGTTACGGGGAGAAGGCAGGAGAATGGGGTTGGGAGGGAGAGATAGATCAGCCATGATTGGATGGTGGGGTAGACTTGATGAGCCGAATGGCCTAATTCTGCTCCTCAAACTTATGAATTTACAATCTCTAAAAATCTAAAGCGGAGATGGAGGAACTCGGCGGGTCAGGCAGCATCTGTGGAGGGACAGGACAGGTGTGAAGGGGTGACTGATGGTCAGCATGGACTCTTCAAATCTATCCTTCGTTTCGAGATACAAAAGCTATTCGCGTTGGATTCCTGCCTCTCACTCAGAGTTTAGTTCAGTTTCGAGATGCAGCGCGGAAACAGGCCTTCCGGCCCACCGAATCTGCGCCGACCAGCGATCCCTGCACGCCAACACCTTCTCACACACATTAGGCTCAATTTTAATTTACACCAAGCAAATTAACCTACAAACCTGCACGTCTTTGGAGTGTGGGAGGAAACCGAAGATCTCGGAGAAAACCCGCGCTGGTCACGGGGAGAACGTACAAACTCCGCACAGACGGCGTCCGTAGTCAGGATGGAACCCGTGTCTCTGTCGCTGCGAGGCAGCAACTCTACCGCTGCTCCACCGTGCCGCCCCAGTGAACGCCCTAGTTCGTGGTCTGTTGATTGGGTGAGATGCACTCCATCCACTTCTGCAGCCTTGATGGCCAGTGTTGCTTGGGACCACGTTGGTATAGGCAGATTGACATTAGCTTCTTCAACTGCGTTCTCCTTTAACACAGAGCCGTTTATCACAAAGTGTTTCTACGTACAACCACTTGTTTTTTCCCCCAATGTCATTTTCTCCCTTTTGCTGCTGACCCGCCCCAGTAGCTGCCGTAACTCGGGAGAGCTCTTGAATTAGCTCGTACAGTGGGACAGGCCCTTTAATGTGCGGGGATTGCTGGTCGGGGCGGACTCGGTGGGCAGCAGGGCCTGTTTCCGCACTCTCTCTCTAAACTAAGCTAAAGATCCTGGTACATGCTGGAACAAACCAGGCCTCAACCACATTTGTACCGATTAAAATTGGAAGATGCCAAGGGACAATTTGTAAAAGTTGTGTGATTGATTCTTCACAAACTTTTGATTGAATGTGGCTGAAGGGCCTGTTTACGTGCTGCTACGATGACTCTGACTTTAAAACTATGAATTTAAAAACAAAATACTAATGCTGCATCACACTATCCTCAGGCTTGCATGTGTGTCGTGTTTAATCATTTTGCTCCTGTTCCGTGTTGATCATTTGTCGTTTTCAGAAAATGAAGGATATAATTTTAAATGCTAAGTGCTAATGCGGCCACACCAGATGATTGGGGTGTTGTGTAACACGTGTCCACAAATTGTGAACCGTTTACTGTCAATATCCGTGTTATCTCATTCACTGACGTTTCTCTTGGATTTTGTAGAACCCCAACCAAAAACCAGTTGTTTTACGGAAAAGACGACAGAGGATTAAAATAGCAGCAAATTGGGATCTCTTCTATTATAAGTAAGTCATTCATGTCTTGTACTTTGTCTTTTTTTTACCGGGGCATTATGGAGTGTGTAAATCACTCTCCCCCCATGGCGTTTGTGTCGAAGAAGATGGTCGCTATTGTAAAATGCTCATGTTGGCATCTTGCTGCATTTGCAACTTAAACACCGTTTCCGTTTTGCCATTGATTGAAGAAAAGCTGAGTGATACGGCGTGAAAACAGGCTCAACTTGCGCCCACCACGACCAACGTGTCCCATCTACACTGTCATATGCTGAGAGAATGGTCTAGTTATGCTATAAAAATCTAGATAGCATTTTTTTGCAAATTTGTTTGAGGAAATGTTACTTAAATGCTGCTGTGAATCACATAAAAGGAATGTGTGATGTCTAATCTGTCTTTCCACCAGATTTCAGATGGACCATGCCAAATCTAACTTAATCTGGAATTATAAAACGAGGGAAGAATTGCGAGATGCTTTTGAAGCGGAGATGAGAGCGTTTAACATCGACAGGGAGCTGGGCAGTGCCAGTGTCATCTCATGGAATCACCAGGAGTTTGAGGTAAGCGAAAATAGCTATTCTGTTCAAACCTCATGCAATATTTCTTGTGTCGAAAGGAACTGCACATGCTGGTTTACACCAAAGATAGGCACAAAGTGCTGGAGTAACTCAGCGGGTCAGGCAGCATCTGTGGAGAACATGGATAGGTGACGTTTCACAGAGTGCTGGAGTAACTCAGCGGGTCAGGCAGCATCTGTGGAGAACATGGATAGGTGACGTTTCACAAAGTGCTGGAGTAACTCAGCGGGTAAAGCAGCATCTGTGGAGCGAAGGAAATGGGCAAACTTTCGGGCCGAAACCCTGAAGGAAATAGGCAACGTTTCGGGCCGAAACCCGGAAGGGTTTCGGGCCGAAACGTTGCCTATTTCCTTCGCTCCATAGATGCTGCCGGAACATGGATAGGTGACGTTTCACAGAGTGCTGGAGTAACTCAGCGGGTCAGGCAGCATCTGTGGAGAACATGGATAGGTGACGTTTCACAGAGTGCTGGAGTAACTCAGCGGGTCAGGCAGCATCTGTGGAGAACATGGATAGGTGACGTTTCACAGAGTGCTGGAGTAACTCAGCGGGTCAGGCAGCATCTGTGGAGAACATGGATAGGTGACGTTTCACAGAGTGCTGGAGTAACTCAGCGGGTCAGGCAGCATCTGTGGAGAACATGGATAGGTGACGTTTCGGGTTGGGTCTGAAAAAGGGTCCGGACCCAAAAGTTCACCTATCCTTTTTCTTCAGAGATGTTGCCTGACCCGCAGAGTTACTCCAGCACTTTGGGTCTATCTACAATGCCTCTTATTGTATTCCCTTTTATGAACCCCTTTGTGTGATAACAGTGCATGTCAAATTCCTTCCTCTTTTCCTCTCACCGCCTCCCTCTTCCTCCTCCTTTAGTTTAGTTTAATATTGTCACGTGTACCGAGGTACAGTGAAAAGCTTTTGTAGCGCGCTATCCAGTCGGCAGAAAGACAATACATGATTACAATCGAGCCGTCCACAGTGTATAGATACAGGATAAAGGGAATAACATTCAGTGCAAGGTAAAGTCCATGAAATTCTGATTAAAGATAGTTCGAGGGTCACCAATGAGGTAGATAGTTCAGGACCGCTCTCTGGTTGTGGTGGGATGGTTCAGTTGCCTGATAACAGCCGGGAAGAAACTGTCCCTGAGTCTGGAGGTGTGTGCTTTTTCACACTTCTGTACCTCTTGCCCGATGGGAGAGGGGAGAAGAGGGAGTGGCCGGGGTGCGACTCGTCCTTGATTGTGCTGCTGGCCTTGCCGAGGCAGCGTGAGGTGTAGATGGAGTCAATGGAAGGGAGGTTAGTTTTTTTAAGAGCCCTATCTATCTCTCTCTTGAAAGTATCCAGAGAACCTGCCTCCACCGCCCTCTGAGGCAGAGAATTCCACAGACTCACCACTCTCTGTGAGAAAAAGTGTTTCCTTGTCTCCGTTCTAAATGGCTTACTCCTTATTCTTAATCTGTGGCCCCTGGTTCTGGACTCCCCCAACATCGGGAACATGTTTCCTGCCTCTAGCGTGTCCAAGCCCTTAACAATCTTATATGTCTCAATGAGATATCCTCTCATCCTTCTAAAAAAATCCGCCATTTACACCATTTAGCTTAGAGATACAGAGCAGAAACAGGCCCTTTGGCCCACGGAGTCCGCGCCGACCCACGATCCCCGCACATTAACACCATCCCACACGCACTAGGGGCAATTTTTTACATTTATTCCAAGCCAATTAGCCTACAAACCTGTACGTCTTTGGAGTGTGGGAGGAAACCGGAGCACCCGGGGATAAAACACGCACGGGGAGAGCGTACAAACTCAGTACAGACAAGCACCCGGGGCCAGGATCAAACCTGGGTCTCTGGCGCTGTGAGGCAGCAACTCCACCGCTGCTCCACCATGCCGCCCATCCTCGAGATTCTGACCATTGGACAATGATTTTAAATTCGATTTTAAATTTTAATATACATCAAAAGACTCCGGAAACAGGAATATAACACAGAGAGAAATAAAGAACAATATCTCTAGGAAGGAACTGCAGATGCTGGTTTACTCCGAAGATAGATACAAAATGCAGGAGCAACTGGGCGGGACAGGCAGCATCTCTGGAGAGAAGGAATGGGTGATGTTCTGAAGAAGGGCCTCAACTTGAAACGTCATTCAAGGAAGAGCTAGATAGGGCTCTTAAAAATAGCGGAGTCAGGGGATATGGGGAGAAGGCAGGAACGGGGTACTGATTGTGGATGATCAGCCATGATCACATTGAATGGCGGTGCTGGCTCGAAGGGCTGAATGGCCTCCTCCTGCACCTATTGTCTATTGTTCTTTGTTTCTCTCTGTCGTGTTGTATTCCTGTTGGCTGTAAGGTTGACATCACGCAGGCCTGTGGCGTCTAGTCCTGTTTCTACCTTGCATTGTCTTCCAGCGACTGCCTAGTGTTTTCTTTACTCAGGTTAAGTACGATTGCCTCGTGGATGAAATCAAAATCGGGGATTACTATCTGCGCCTGCTTCTGGAAGAAGGGGAGAATGAGGAGACTGGTGCCATCAAGAGATCGTAAGCCTGACTGCGTTTTTTACACGTCTTTGTTTAAAGTCATGCATTGTGGAAGTGGGCCCTTCGGCCCACCTTGCCCTCACCGATCCTGGCCTCTCTCCACTGGCTCCCTGTGCGGTTCCGAATCAATTTCAAGATCCTCCTTTATGTTTACAAAGCCCTTAACGGGCTCGCCCCCACCTACATCAAAAGTCTGCTTACCCACCACACCACCTCCAGGTCCCTCAGATCAGCCAACTTGGGGTTACTGAACATCCCGCGGTCTAGGCATAAGCTCAGGGGCGACCGGGCCTTTGCGGTTGCAGCTCCTAGACTGTGGAACAGCATCCCTCTTCCCATCAGAACTGCCCCCTCCATCGACTCCTTTAAGTCGAGACTTAAAACTCATCTCTACTCTCAAGTCTTTCTTGACGTCCTCTGAGGGAGGGCTACATGTATGTATTTATGTATGTACTTAATCTATGAACCACTGTTGTATAACGTTAGTACCTCCACCAATGTAAAGCACTTTGGTCAACGAGAGTTGTTTTTTAAATGTGCTATAGAAATAAAAGTGACTTGACTTGACTGACCAACAAGCCCCATCTATACTAGTCCCACCTGCCGGCGTTTGGCCCGTACCCCTCTAAACCTGTCCTATCCATGTACCTGTCTAAATGTTTCTTAAACGTTGCAATAGGACCTCCTCTGGCCGCTCGTTCCGTACACCCACCACACTTTGCGTAAAAAAATTACCCCTCAGATTCCTATTAAATTTTTGCTTCCTCACAAACCTATGTCCTCTGGTCCTCGATTCCCCTACTCTGGGCAAGAAACTCTGTGCGTCTACTCGATCTATTCCTCTCATGATTTTGTACACCTCTATGAGATCACTCACCCCTTCCGCAGGAGTGGAAGGCCACCTCATCTCCATTACACAGCTACATCTCTTCACCAGATAAAAGCTGTCCAGGGTCTGACCTCCCCAGAGGAGCATGGGTGAAGCTCAACAGACTTGGTACTGGAGTTGGGCGTTTCAACGCCAGCGTGTGGAGATGGGGGCTCCGCCAGAGCCCAGCCTGTGAATGCGGAGCAGAACAATAGACAGCCAACCATGTCATCTCTGAGTGCCCGCTCCACCACCCACCAATAGACAATAGGTGCAGGAGTAGGCCATCCGGCCCTTCAAGCCAGCACCGCCATTCAATGTGATCATGGCTGATCATCCCCAATCAGTACCCCGTTCCTGCCTTCTCCCCCATATCCCTCGACTCCGCTATTTTTAAGAGCCCTATCTAGCTCTCTCTTGAAAGCATCCAGAGAACCCGCCTCCACCGCCCTCTGAGGCAGAGAATTCCACAGAAATAGAAATAGACTAAATGGAGCTCTGTCAGGGCCTGGCAGACATTGACGCCAACAGAGACAACAACCCGGCTGCTCAACACCCGGCTCGAGATCTCACTATTCCTTTGGTTTATTTATGTTTCATTTGCCAGAAGAAGAAGAAGACCCCTCATCCTCTTCCGCTCCAATGAATAATAAAAGCTCTAAAATTGTGTTTTTGCTTTATAGTCAATAGACAATAGACAATAGGTGCAGGATTAGGCCATTTGGCCCTTTGAGCCAGCACCGCCATTCAATGTGACCATGGCTGATCAACCCCAATCAGTACCCCGTTCCTGCCTTCTCCCCATATCCCCTGACTCCGCTATTTTTACGAGCCCTATCTAGCTCTCTCTTGAAAGTATCCAGAAAACCGTCCTGAGGCAGAGAATTCCACAGACTCACCACTCTCTGTGAGAAAAAGTGTTTCCTCGTCTCCGTTCTAAATGGCTTACTCTTTATTCTTAAACTGTGTCCCCTGGTTCTGGACTCCCCCAACATCGGGAACATGTTTCCTGCATCTAGTGTGTCCAAGCCTTTAACAATCTTATATGTTTCAATGAGATACCCTCTCATCCTTCTAAACTCCAGAGTGTACGAGCTTTAGTGGGGTTTTTTCCTCTCTCGCTAATCCCTTTTCTATGTGTGCATTTGTTGCAGGTATGAATTTTTCAATGAGTTGTATCATCGCTTCCTGCTAACGCCGAAAGTGAATATGAAGTGTTTATGTTTACAAGCTTTGACCATTGTGTACGGCAAATGCTATGAGGAGATAGGACCCTTCACTGATACCAAATACATTGTCGGAATGCTGGACAGGGTGAGCGCCACAGATCTTTTTGAACTTTCTTCATAGCTTAGCTCGTCTGTAAGAAACTGTACATGGGCAAATCTAAGGGCCTGTCCCACTTGCATGCGACTGCATGCGTTTGGCGCGACCAAAACGGAATCGTAGTTCGCGCTAAGTTCGTGCAAAGTACACGCTAAGTTCGCGCGTGACATAATTCGCGTCATACTTACCAATCAGCTGGGCAGGAGGCGGGCCGACTAAATCTGGGCGTCGCTCG
Source organism: Malacoraja senta (assembly GCA_038087875.1). Lineage (NCBI taxonomy): Eukaryota > Metazoa > Chordata > Chondrichthyes > Rajiformes > Rajidae > Malacoraja > Malacoraja senta. The sequence continues at coordinate 8,861 of JAXLNO010001659.1, forward strand.
GCGTCAGGCGGTGACGTCATCGCGCTACGCCGTCAAGACGTTGCATACGCCTTCAATGCGCCGGACCAGCCCCGCACAACTCCATACGCCTCCGCGCTTGGAAGTGGGACCGGCCCCGCGTGGCCCGTACGCCTCAAGCCACCACGTTTGGTCGCTCCAGACGCATGCAATCGCATGCAAGTGAGACAGGCCCTTTAGCCCTGAAGTTGCCCTGAAACCGTTCTGCTCTAGGGTGAAATTGGACCCAATTTCAGACTCTTTGCTTTACAAATAATAATAATAATAATAATAATAATCTTTTATTGTCATTGTACATAGGTGCAGCAAGATTTGGTATGCAGCTTCCATCCAATGTCATAACTTAAACAACTAATAAAATTTGGATACCCCGAGAAACATGATTTATATTTAAAAAAAGAACAGCAAAACAGTAAAACAGTCTAAAGTGCAAATATGTCTGTGCCGGGTCGATATGCGTGAATACAGTTCATTTGGTGGGGTGGGGGGGGGGTGGACACTCAGCAGGGCCGGTTCAGAGCAGCGACAGCTCAGGGGATGAAGCTGTTCCTGAGTCTGGAGGTGCGGGCGTAGAAGGCCTTGTAACGTCTGCCGGAAGGTAGGAGTTCGAACAGACTATTACAAGGGTGTGAGGAGTCTTTGTGGATGCTGACGGCCTTCCTGAGGCACCGTGCCTGCCTGGAGTATTGTGTGCAGTTTTGGTCCCCTAATTTGAGGAAGGACATTCTTCCTATTGAGGGAGTGCAGCGTAGGTTTACAAGGTTAATTCCCGGGATGGCGGGACTGTCATATGCTGAGAGAATGGAGCAGCTGGGCTTGTACACTCTGGAGTTTAGAAGGATGAGCGGGGATCTCATTGAAGCATATAAGATTGTTAAGGGTTTGGACACGCTGGAGGCAGGAAACATGTTGGGGGAGTCCAGAACCAGGGGCCACAGTATAAGAATAAGGAGTAAGCCATTTAGAACGGAGACGAGGAAACACTTTTTCTCACAGAGAGTTGTGAGTCTGTGGAATTCTCTGCCTGAGAGGGCGGTGGAGGTAGGATCTCTGGATGCTTTCAAGAGAGAGCTGGATAGGGGTCTTAAAAATAGTGGAGTCAGGGGATTTGGGGGGAAAAGGCAGGAATGGGGTACTGATTGGGGATGATCAGCCGTGATCACATTGAATGGCGGTGCTGGCTCGAAGAGCCGAATGGCCTACTCCTGCACCTATTGTCTATTGTCCATTGTCCATCGTTTTGTGTGGAAGGTGATGCGGTGTTTGAAATAACTGCAGGCGACCCGATCGCTCCATTTGCATTTCACGTCGATGTGGCAAATTAAACAGCAGTTGACATTAATGTTGTGTTGTTGCAGTGTACGGACAAACTCGAGAGGGATCGACTCATTCTTTTTCTCAACAAACTGATTCTTAACAAGGTGAGGAAATATCTCCATTTCTAAATTGTTACCCGGCTAACTGTGTGAAAAGCAGGACATAGTTATTACTTCAGAAGGAACCGCAGATGCTGGAAAAATCGAACGTAGATCAAAATGCTGGAGGAACTTACGGGTCTCGACCCGAAACAGGGGATGGGACTGGACTTTGCTGCCTTCCCCCACAGTGGGAACCGCAGATGCTGGAAAAATCGTTTCGGGTCGAGACCCGTAAGTTCCTCCAGCATTTTTATCTACCTTCGATTTTTCCAGCATCTGCGGTTCCCACTGTGGGGGAAGGCAGCAAAGTCCAGTCCCATCCCCTGTTCACCCATAGTCGGGCCTATTGTAGCCTCCGCAGCCAGTCCAATGTTTTCAGGCCCTCTTGCCGGAAAGCTGGAACTCCGGGGTCGGGTGAACCCTCCTTATTACATAGTTATTGTTAATACTTGCATAAGAAAAAACTGCAGACGCTGGTTTAAATCGAAGGCAGATACAAAAAGCTGGAGTAACTCAGCGGGTGAGGCGGCATCTCTGGAGAGGGAATGGGTGACGTTTCGGGTCGAGACCCTTCTTCAGACTGATGTCAGGGAAGTGGGCAGGACAGAGATAGAATGCAGTCGGAGACAGTAAGGGCTGGTGGGAGAACTGGGAAGGGGATGAAGAGAGAAGTTGACTTGGAGAAGTCAATGTTCATACCGCTGGGGTGTAATGTTTTTCACTGTACCTTGGCCCAGGTGACAATGATAAATCAAACCAAAGGTTATTATCAATACCTTTAGTTTAATTTATCCTTGTTACTTGTGCCGAGGTACAGAGAAAAGCTTTTTGTTGCGTGCCATCCATGCAGTGAAAAGACTGTACATGATTATAATCAAGCTGTCCACAGTGAATCAATACGGGATAAAGGAGTATTAATATCTATAGGATTTCAGTATAGGAGGTTCTTCTGCAGTTGTATAGGGCTCTGGTGAGACTACATCTGGAGTATTGTGTACAGTTTTGGTCTCCTAATTTGAGGAAGGACATCCTTGTGATTGAGGCAGTGCAGCGTAGGTTCACCAGATTGATCCCTGGGATGGCGGGACTGTCATATGAGGAAAGATTGAAAAGACTAGGCTTGTATTCACTGGAGTTTAGAAGGATGAGGGGGCATCTTATAGAAACATATAAAATGATAAAAGGACTGGACAAGCCAGATGCAGGAAAAATGTTCCCAATGTTGGGCGAGTCCAGAACCAGGGGCCACAGTCTTAGAATAAAGGGGAGGTCATTTAAGACTGAGGTGAGAAAAAACTTTTTCACCCAGAGAGTTGTGAATTTATGGAATTCCCTGCCACAGAGGGCAGTGGAGGCCAAATCACTGGATGGATTTAAGAGAGAGTTAGATAGAGCTCTAGGGGCTGGTGGAATCAAGGGATATGGGGAGAAGGCAGGCACGGGTTATTGATAGGGGACGATCAGCCATGATCACAATGAATGGCGGTGCTGGCTCGAAGGGCCGAATGGCCTCCTCCTGCACCTATTTTCTATGTTTCTATGTTAGGAGTAATTAATGTGACTGAATAAATATACTCCAATCATTAAAGTGAACACCAAGAATTACAGGTGTAGAGTAGAGAGCATATTGCATCTCGGCCTGGTTCGGCAACTTGAACGCCCAGGGACGAAAGAGATAATAAAAAGTTGTGACCACTGCCCAGTCCATCACCGGCTCCGACCTCCCCACCATCGAAGGGGTCTATCGCAGTCGCTGCCTCAAAAAGGCAGCCAGCATCATCAGAGACCCACACCATCCTGGCCACGCTCCCATCTCGCTGCTACCATTGGGAAGAAGGTACAGGAGCCTGAAAACTGTGACGTCCAGGTTCAGGAACAGCTTCATCCTTACAGCCATCTGTGTCCTGAATACTCTGAACACAAACTCAACTACAGACTGTCGTGGTTGCACTAGGCTCTAGGCGCTTCATTTTACACTAATATAGATAACAAGAGGAATCGAATATAGGAGCAAAGATGTCCTTCTGCAGTTGTACAGAGCCCTAGTGAGACCACACCTGGAGTATTGTGTGCAGTTTTGGTCCCCTAATTTGAGGAAGGACATTCTTGCATTTGAGGGAGTGCATCGTAGGTTTACAAGGTTAGGAAGGAAACATGTTCCCGATGTTGGGGGAGTCCAGAACCAGGGGCCACACAGTTTAAGATTAAGGAGTAAGCCATTTAGAACGGAGACGAGGAAACACTTTTTCTCACAGCGAGTGGTGAGTCTGTGGAATTCTCTGCCTCAGAGGGTGGTGGAGGCAGGTTCTCTGGATACTTTCAAGAGAGAGCTAGATAGGGCTCTTAAAAATAGCGGAGTCGGGGGATATGGGGAGAAGGCAGGAACGGGGTACTGATTGTGGATGATCAGCCATGATCACATTGAATGGCGGTGCTGGCTCGAAGGGCCGAATGGCCTACTCCTGCACCTATTGTCTATTGTTTATTGTTTTTTTTTTAAGTTATGAAGCTTGACGACGATGATACTGTATGTCGCGTGAACCTCGCTAGGTGCAGTGTAATTTGTTGTTGCAGACAAAGTACACGGAGTCTCCACAAAGGCAGCGACAACGTTACAAAACGTGCTCATCCCTTCTTCGCCCTCCCCCCCCCCCACCCAACCCCGCCAGGTTCTCGACAGCCCCCCACGCCAGCTCCCTCTTTGTTCTCGGAGGCGCAGCCCATCCATATTATAAAAATACTTTTATTGATAGCTATGAGTATATTGTTTACAGTTCAGTTTAGTTTATCGTCACGTGTACCGAGGTACAGTGAAAAGCTTTTTGTTGCGTGCTAACCAGTCAGCGGAAAGACAATACATGATTACAATCGAGCCGTTTACAGTGTACAGATACAGGATAAAGGGAATAATGTTTAGTGCAAGGTAAAGCCAGTAAAGTCCGGTCAAGGATAATCCGAGGGTTTCCAAAGAGGTAGATAGTAGTTCAGCACTGCTCTCTGGTTGTGGTAGGATGGTTCAGTTGCCTGTTCACAGCTGGGAAGAAACTGTCTCTGAATCTTGAGGTGAGCTTACAACCCAGCGCTGTGAATATTGGTTTCTCTAACTTCAAGTAACCCTTGCTTTCCCTCTCTCTCCCCGACTCTCCTCCATTCACAAATCATACCTCTGTTCCCCTTGACCGATGGGAGAGGCGAGAAGAGGGAGTGGCCGGGGGTGAGACTGGTCCTTGATGATGCTGCTGGCCTTGCCGAGGCAGCGTGAGGTGTAGATGGAGTCGATGGAAGGGAGGTTGGTTTGTGCGACGGTCTGGGCTGCGTCCACAATTCGCTGGGATTTCTCGCAGGTCTCGGGTGGAGGTGTTCCCAAACCGAGCTGCGATGTGTCCCGGTACAACGCTGTACTTGACTGTATTCGGTACAATTGACAATTGAACACTCTTGAATTGTCGTGTGTTGTAGAAAAACGTGAAGGAGATTATGGATTCGACTGGAGTGCGAACCCTCGTGGACCTGCTAACCCTGGCTCACCTCCATACAAGCAGAGCCACCGTCCCACTGCAGGTGAGAACCACTCATGTATCCTGCAGATGGTTTACACTGAAGATAGACACTAAATGCTGTTACACTTCCGTTTAGTCTCTTATCACGTGTACCGAGGTACAGTGAAAAGCCTTTGCTAACCAGTCAGCAGAAAGACAATGCATGATTACAATCGAGCCATTTAGTGTGGAGATACATGATAAGGGAATAACGTTTAGTGCAAGGTAAAGCCAGCAAAGTCCGATCAAGGATAGTCCGAGGGTCACCAATGAGGTAGATAGTAGTTCAGCACTGCTCTCTGGTTGTGGTGGGATGGTTCAGTTGCCTGATCACAGCCGGGAAGAAACTGTCCCTGAATCTGGAGGTGTGCGTTTTCACACCTATACCTTTGGAGTGTAGAGCTGGAGTAACTCAGCGGGACAGGCAGCACCTCTGGAGAGAAGGAATGGGTGACGTTTCGTGTCGAGACCCTTCTTTGCTCTGAGATTCAGGGGAGAGGGAGACCAGAGGTATGGATCGGTACAAAGAGTATGTAAGGTGTGAAAAGGATTGTTCAAAGGGCAAGGTGTGAAAAGGACAGATCAAAGCAGGTGCTGCTCAAGGGAATGTAGCATGATTCATTGTTGGCTGAGGGGAAGGTGACAACAGGACAATTAACCAGGAGGGCGGTGAAGCTAGATAGACACAACATGCTGGAGTAACTCAGCGGGACAGGCAGCATCTCTGGAGAGAAGGAATGGGTGACCTCCCGGGTCGAGACCCTTCTTCAGACTGAGAGTTCCGGGAAAGGGAAACTGGAGATAGGGAAGGGCAAGGTGTGAAACGGATAGATCAAAGCAGATGTGGATGAAAGAAATGTAGAATTGTCGGCTGAGGGGAAGGTGACTGACAATCACCTTCCCCTCAGCCGACTTACAATCAGTAATATTTAATCAGGAGGTCAGGAAAACTGGACAGAGAACTAGGGTGGGGGGAGGGGCGGAGTGAGAGGGAGAGCGAGGGCTACTTGAAGTTAGAGAGATATCAAGATTCACGCCGCTGGGTTGTAAGCTGGATAGAAAATTGGTTGGCAGACCGGAAGCAAAGAGTAGGAGTGAACGGGTCCTTTTCAGAATGGCAGGCAGTGGCGAGTGGAGTGCCGCAAGGCTCGGTGCTGGGGCCACAACTGTTTACCATATATATTAATGATTTGGAAGAGGGAATTAGGAGCAACACTAGCAAGTTTGCGGATGACACAAAGCTGGGTGGCAGTGTGAACTGTGAAGAGGACGTTAGGAGGTTGCCGGGTGACCTGGACAGGTTGAGTGGGCAGATGCGTGGCAGGTGCAGTATAATATAGATAAATGTGAGGTTATCCACTTTGGTGGCAAAAACAAGGGGGCAGATTATTATCTCAATGGGGTTAGGTTAGGTAAGGGGGAGGTACAGTGAGACCTGGGTGTCCTTGTACACCGGTCACTGAAAGTTGGCGTGCAGGTACAGCAGGCAGTGAAGAAAGCTAATGGAATGTTGGCCTTCATAACAAGAGGATTTCAGTATAGGAGTAAAGAGGTTCTTCTGCAGCTGTATAGGGCTCTGGTGAGACCACATCTGGAGTATTGCGTACAGTTTTGGTCTCCTAATTTGAGGAAGGACATCCTTGTGATTGAGGCAGTGCAGCGTAGGTTCACGAGATTGATCCCTGGGATGGCGGGACTGTCATATGAGGAAAGATTGAAAAGACTAGGCTTGTATTCATTGGAGTTTAGAAGGATGAGGGGGATCTTATAGAAACATATAAAATTATAAAAGGACTGGACAGGCTAGATGCAGGAAAAATGTTCCCAATGTTGGGCGAGTCCAGAACCAGGGGGCACAGTCTTAGAATAAAGGGGAGGCCATTTAAGACTGAGGTGAGAAAAAACTTTTTCACCCAGTGAGTTGTGAATTTATGGAATTCCCTGCCACAGAGGGCAGTGGAGGCCAAGTCACTGGATGGATTTAAGAGAGAGTTAGATAGAGCTGTAGGGGCTAGTGGAGTCAAGGGGATATGGGGAGAAGGCAGGCACGGGTTATTGATTGGGGACGATCAGCCATGATCACAATGAATGGAGGCTGGCTCGAAGGGCCGAATGGCCTCCTCCTGCACCTATTTTCTATGTTTCTAAGTTGCCCAAGCAGGGAGCCGCAGTTTACGTTGAGATGGCGTGATCATTGAGAAACCACGGTTTAATTTGCAGAGCAACGTTATTGAAGCAGCACCTGACATGAAGAGGGAAAGTGAAAAGGAGTGGTACTTCGGCAATGCGGAAAAGGAGAGACTGGGCCCTTACAGCTTTGAAGAGGTACGTTTCATTGGAATCAAATCTGTTACCAAGCGGCCGGCTGATGGGGTGGAAGGTGAGGACAAGGGGGGACTCTGTCCTTGTTACGAGAGGGGGGATGGGGAGTGAGAGCGGAGCTGCGGGATAGAGAGGAGACTCTGGCGAGAGCCTCAACTATAATGGAAGAGGGGAACCCCCGTTCCCTTAAGAATAAGGACATCTCCGATGCCCTGGTGTGGACGCAGATGCGGCGTAGACGGAGGAATTGGGAGATGGGGATGGAGTCCTTACAGGAAGCAGGGTGGGAAGAAGTGTAGTCAAGATGGCTATGGAGTCAGTGGGTTTGTAGTGGATGTCGGTCAGTAGGCTGTAACCTGCAATGGAGATAGTGAGGTCTAGAAACGGTAGGGAGATATTGGAAATGGTCGAGGTGAATTTGAGTGCAGGATGGAAGTTAGTGGTGGAATGGATGAAGTCAGTGAGTTCTGCATGGGTGCAGGAAGTAGCACCAATGCAGTCGTCGATATAGCGGAGGTAGCGTTCGGGGACAGGGCCACGGTACGCCTCGAACAGTGGTTGTTTGACGTACCCTACAAAGAGGGAGGCATAGCTGGGGCCCATGCGAGTGCCCATAGCTACGCCTTGGACCTGGAGGATAGCGGGTGGAGTGGAAGGAGAAGTTGTTGAGGGTAAGGACCAGCTCCCCCCTCTCTCCCCCCCCCCCCCCCCCCCCATGCTGGGCCCCCTTTGTTCTCTGGTGGGGCCCATCCACGCCGGGTCCCTCTCGGTGTCTGCTTTAAATCAGCTTATGCCATACCTAAGGCCGGCACAGTGGCATAGCTGGCAGAGCCACTGCCTCACAGCACCAGAGACTCGGGTTTGGGTGCTGTCTGTGTGTGTGGAGTTTGCACGTTCTTCCCGTGACCGTGCAGGTTTCCTCCGGGTGCTCCAGGTTAAAACAATAGACAATAGGTGCAGGAGTAGGCCCTTCGCCCTTCGAGCAGCCCGCCATTCAATGTGATCATGGCTGTTCATCCTCAATCAGTACCCTGTTCCGGCCTTCTCCCCATATCCCCTGACTCCGCTATCGTTAAGAGCCCTATCTAGCTCTCTCTTGAAAGTATCCAGAGAACCTGCCTCCACCACCCTCTGAGGCAGAGAATTCCACAGACTCACCACTCTCTGTGAGAAAAGTGTTTCCTCGTCTCCGTTCTAAATGGCTTACTCCTTATTCTTAAACTGTGGCCCTGGTTCTGGACTCCCCCAACATCGGGAACATGTTTCCTGCCTCTAGCGTGTCCAAGCCCTTAACAATCTTATATGTTTCAATGAGATGCCCTCTCATCCTTCTAAACTCCAGAGTGTACAAGCCCAGCTGCTCCATTCTCTCAGCATATGACAGTCCCGCCATCCCGGGAATTAACCTTGTAAACCTACGCTGCACTCCCTCAATAGCAAGAATGTCCTTTCTCAAATTAGGGGACCAAAACTGCACACAATACTCCAGGTGGGGTCTCACCAGGGCCCTGTACAACTGCAGAATGACCTTCTTGCTCCTATATTCGATTCCTCTTGTTATAAAGGCAGAAGGGCCTGTTCTCCGCACTGTATGGAAAAGAAAATCGAAGTCACCAACGCATTGGACAATTATTGCTTCGGGTCGGAGCCCTTCTTCAGACTCGACCTGAAACATCACCCCAGCCATGTTCACCAGTGCGAATTAGTTTAGAGACACAGCGCCGTAGAAGGCTCTTCGGCCCACTGAGTCCGTGCGGCCAGCGATCCCCCACGCACTGCCACTATCTTACACACACCAGGGACAATTTACCATTTTACCAAGCCGGTTAGCCTACAAACCTGCACGTCTTTGGAGTGTGGGAGGAAACCGGAGAACCTGGGAGAAAACCCACGCAGGTCACGGGGAGAACGTGCAAACTCCGCACAGACAGCACCCGTAGTCGGGATGGAACCCGGGTCTCCAGTGTGTAGGGCAGTGCTCGTGTAAGGGGCGGTCGAGGGGTCGGTGCCTGCTCGGTGGGCCGAAGGGCCTGTTCCCAAGTTGTATCTCCAGTGTAAATCGCCTGTTCATGGACAGATGATAATGTTTCGGGTCGAAATTATAAAATTATCAAAGGACTGGACAAGCAAGATGCAGGAAAAATGTTCCCAATGTTGGGCGAGTCCAGAACCAGGGGCCACAGTCTTAGAATAAAGGGGAGGTCATTTAAGACTGAGGTGAGAAAAAACTTTTTCACCCAGAGAGTTGTGAATTTGTGGAATTCCCTGCCACAGAGGGCAGTGGAGGAGAAGTCACTGGATGGATTTAAGAGAGAGTTAGATAAAGCTCTAGGGGCTAGTGAATGAAGGGATATGGGGAGAAGGCAGGCACGGGTTATTGATTGGGGATGATCAGCCATGATCACAATGAATGGCGGTGCTGGCTCGAACGGCCCGAATGGTCTCCTCCTGCACCTATTTTCTATTTCTATGAAAGCCTCCTTCAATCTCAATAGACAATAGACAATAGGTGCAGGAGTAGGCCATTTGGGCCTTCGAGCCAGCACCGCCATTCAATGTGATCATGGCTGATTATCCCCAATCAGTACCCCGTTCCTGCCTTCTCCCCATATCCCCACACTCCGCTATTTTTAAGAGCCCTATCTAGCTCTCTCTTGAAAGCATCCAGAGAACCGGCCTCCACCGCCCACTGAGGCAGAGAATTCCACAGACTCACAACTCTCTGCGTGAAAAAGTGTTTCCTCGTCTCCGTCCTCGTCTCGACCTGAAACGTCACGTGTCCACGTTCTCCACAGGCGCTCAGATCGGGACCCCTTCGTCCGATTTCTGTCACTGACTTTTGTCCGTTACCGTCTCTGCTCCAGATGAAGGAGTTTTGGAAGGAAGGGGTGCTGACACCCAAGACCCGTTGCTGGGGCCCAGGGGATGGATGGCTGGCGGACTCTACAGAGCATCCCACAGCTGAAGTGGTGTCTCCTGGCCTACGGGCAATCGGTGCTCAACGAGACCGACCTGGCCACGCTGATCCTCAACATGCTCATCACCATGTGTGAATACTACCCCAGCAGGTAAGCACCTCTCTGTACTCGGGTGGGGGGGGGGGGGGGGAAACGCCGTCAAAACTGTTTCCGTTCATTGCCGCGTGCGCCGAGGTACGGTGAAAAGCTTTTGTCCCGTGCAATCCAGTCGCGTGCAATCCAGCTGGGAAGGGAAGTCGGTCAGGGTCAGCCCCACGACAGAAAGGGAGGAATTGATTGCGGATGTGCCTCTGTGGCGCGCACACAAATGGTCGCCAACTGAGATGCCGCGCGGAAGCAGGCCCTTCAGCCCACCGAGTCCGTGCCGACCAGCCATCACCCCGCACAGAGCACTGCCCTGCACCTGTGACCATTTTTTTTTCCCTTTACAACTCATCAAGGCCATTTAACAATTAACCAAAGCCAATTAACCTGGACGTCCTTGGCGTGTGGGAGGAAGCCAGAGCACCCATAGAAAACCCACGCGGTCACAGGGAGAAGGCGCAGACAGCATCCCGAGGGTCAGGATCGAACCGGGGTGTCTGGGGCTGCAAGGCAGCAACTTACAGTCGCCGTGCCGCCGCTTGCATGCCGCGTGGGGTTTCTCCCGGTTCCCACCCACCCTCCCAAGACATGAAGGTTTGTGGGACAATTGGCTTTGGTAAAAATTGTAAATTGTCCCGAGTGCGGGGATCGCTGGTCGGCGCGGACTCGGTGGGCCAAAGGGCTTGTTTCTGAGCTGTGTCTCCAAACTACACCAAAGTGGACTGTTTCTGTCTAATTTGCTAATCGGGTATGTGCGTAGTCCACTTCTCCACTGGACTGTATGTAAGAAAATAATTTCACTGTGTGTCTGCACTTCGCATGGGACAGTAAAAAGTATTGAACCATGGAGAAAAGAGTGCACCCGTGCGGTTGCAGAGGGACGCAGCAAACAGAGAGAAGGAAAACTATGGGCAATTAATACTATATCGTATGATGAACGTTAGTCGGCACTGGCCTGCCCTCGCTGGAGTTTAGAAGGATGGGGGGGGCGAACTCATTGAAACTTACCGAAAAGTGAAAGTATTCACTATCCAGAGTGGATGTGGAGAGGATGTTTCCACTAGTGGGAGAGTCTAGGACCAGAGGGCACAGCCTCAAAATAAAAAGGCCCTTCAGCCCACCGAGTCCACCTTTCGAAAGAAGATGAGGGTGATGAATCTGTGGAATTCATTGCCACGGGACGGCTGTGGAGGCCAAGTCAATGGGGTCATTTTAAGGTGGAGATTGACAGATACTTAATTGGAAGGGGTGTTATGAGGAGAAGGCAGGAGAATGGGACTTGAGAGGCGAGAGATAGATCAGCCATGATTGAATGGTGGAGTAGATGCAATGAGCTTAATGGTCTAATTCTGCTTCTATGACTTCTGAATCTGTTAACTGTTTAAACTTGGTCAGTTTCTGTTTGATTATTGATCTCATTTAGTTTAAAGTATAGAGATACAGCGTGGAAACAGGTCCTTCGTCCCACCAGGCGATCACCTCATTCACAAACACTATCCTACACACACACGGGGGACAATTTACAGTTTTTACCGAAGCCATTTAACCTACAAACCTGCACGTCTCTGGAGTGTGGGAGGAAACCGGAGCGCCCGGAGAAAACCCACGCGGGTCACGGCGGAGAACGTACAAACTCCGTACAGACAGCACCCGTTGTAGTTAGGATGGAACCCGGGGTTGTGAGGCCCCGACTCTACCGCTGCACCGCCTGTGCAGGTGCCGATGCTGGTTAATCTAATGGATCATTCAAAATGATAACTTGACCAGTGCTGACCCGTTGGGTCTGCTACCCAACGCAATATTCCACCACTCACGCATAGCCCCCCAACTGCGCAGGCGCAGCTCATTTCTCCTCATCCCCCAGCACTCCCTCCTCCTCCTCTTCACCATCCTCCTCAATCCTTAGAGAGGGAGGGGGGCTTAGAGAGGGAGGGGGGTAGAGGAGGGGAGGGGGGGGCAGAGGGAGGGGGGGATAGAGAGGGGGAGGGGGCAGTAGAAGAGGGGAGAGGGGGGGGTAGAGAGGGGGGGGAGGGGGGTAGAGAGGAAGTGGGAGAGAGGGAGGGGGTAGAGAGGAGGGGGAGGGGTAGAAGGAAGTGGGAGAGAGGGAGGGGGAGGGTGGGTAGAGAGGAAGTGCAGAGAAGGGGGGGGTAGAGAGGGGGGGGAGGGGGTAGAGGAAGGAGAGGGATAGAGAGGGAGGAGGAGGGGAGGGGTAAAAGGAGAGAGTGGGGGGAGAGGAAGGAGGGGGAGGGAAGGGACGAGAGGGAAGGGGTAGAGAGGGAGGGGGGTAGAGAGGGTGGGAGTTGAGGGTAGATAGGGAGGGGCGATCTCACTCCCAATCCCCCTCCTCCACACCCCCCCCCCATCTCCCTCCACCACCCCACTCCCCCCCCCCCCCCCATCCATCTCCCTCCTCCTCATTCCCCCTCATCCTCCTCCCCTCACTCCCATTCCCTGCCCCAGGACCTACCCAGGTCATAGAGCAGCGCCAGGGCCTGAAACTCGGCCTGGTTCTCTCACTCGACCCGGCCCTGGCTGCAGACTCCAGCCGTCAGCTCGGCCGCCGCCTGAGCTCCAGTGCAGGCCCCAGCTTCATCTCCAGGCTCGTCCCTGACCCCGGACCAGGCTCGTCCTTGGCTACAGCGGCAGCTTCTTTCTCGGCCCCGGTCACGGCCCCATCCCAAGCCCCGGGCTCGGCCCTCACTCCAGCTCCAGCGCCAGCCTGCGGCATCACCCTCCCCCACCAGGTACGCGCCGGGCGCCGGCAGCAGCCGCCACTCCTCGTTCACCGCGAGCGCTGGGGTGCCCCTCCCTCCCGGAGTGTCCCGTCCTGCCTTGCCAGTGCATTGTGACGTCACTTCGGGTTTTTTTTTTTTTCCCGAAATGGGTGAGTTTGGGCTGTTTTTAAAATTTAAAGGATTAATAACTTCGGAAATATAGGGGGGAATGCGACGGGAAGATGTTTATCGCCACGACGGGACAAATGTGAGTAGGATGTGTGAAAATGGGAAGGCTGTGGCCTAGCGTTTGGATGAAGATAGGAGAGAACCAGGTTGACACATGGTGGCACAATGTGGGCACAACCAAGACAAAGACCTTAGTTATATAGAGATGGCTAATTTTAATTTATACTCCAGTGTGAATGACTGCTGAGTTGGACCAAAGGGCCTGTATGTGTGGTGTATGATTCTATGATTTAGACATGAGGTGTTATGAAACTACCAGTTGCATAAACAGGCCCTTCGGCCCACTTGCCCACACCAGCCAACACGTCCCATCTACACTAGTCCCACCTGCCTGAGTTTGGCCCATATCCCTCTGAACCTGTCCTATCCCTGTACCTGTCTAAATGTTTCTTGAACGCCTCAACTACCTCCTCCGGCAGCTCGTTCCATACACCCACCACCCTTTGTGTGAAAACTTCACCCCTCAGATTCCTATTAAATCTTTTCCCCTTCACCTTAAACTACTGTCCTTGATCCTCGATTTCCCTGCTCTATGCATCTACCCCTATCTACTCCTCTCATGATTTTATACACTTCTATATAATATCACCCCTCATCCTCCTGCGCTCCAAGGAATAGAGTCGCAGCCTGCTCAACCTCTCCCTATAGCTCACACCCTCCAGTCCTGGCAGCATCCTTGTAAATCTTCTCCCTACCCTTTCCAGCTTGACAACATATTTTGATGGTTTGGGGAAATGAGAGTTGTGTGGAACTGGTTCAGGAGTTGAGGCCAATTTGGATCAGCCTAGAAATTGAACAATGGGGCAGACTGGAAGGTTTATGGCCTACCGCCATTTTCCTTGTGTTTAAAAAAATATAACTTTGAACTGCCAAGGCACAATGTTTCAGATTTATATAGGAACAAGAAACTAGAGGTGCTGGTTTCCAAAAAAGACAGAGTGCTGGAGTAACTCAGCGGGTCAGGCAGCATCTCTGGAGATTGCCTTTAGTGTGCAGGGAGGTTATGAGAACGTGGGATAACATAGAACCAGTGCGAATAAGTGATCAATGATCAGCGTGGACTAGGTAGGCCGAAGGGCCTGTTTCCTTGCTGTGTCTCTAAACTGAACATCTAAGATTTATTAAAAGATCTTACTTCAGTTATTGGGACATCATCCTTCAATTGAGTAGTGTGGCAGGCCAGCAAGCCTATCAGACGAACCATTTTAGCACGACTGAAAGTGAGAGGATACATGTTAGTTATTGCAGACCCATGTGGAGTGATTCCAGCAGCATCCTAGTGCATATAATCACGCTGACCCTTATACCTCAGTCAACATTAGCAAAACTATATTTTGACATTGTGTGGGATGGAACTGCAAATGCTGGTTTACAGCAAAGATAGACACAGAGTGCTGGAGTAACTCAGCGGGTCAGGCAGCATCTCTGGAGAACATGGATAGGTGACATTTCACAGAGTGCTGGAGTAACTCAGCGGGTCAGGCAGCATCTCTGGAGAACATGGATAGGTGACGTTTCACAGAGTGCTGGAGTAACTCAGCGGGTCAGGCAGCATCTGTGGAGAACATGGATAGGTGACCTTTCACAGAGTGCTGGAGTAACTCAGCGGGTCAGGCAGCATTTCCGTAGAAAAAAAGATGGATGATGTTTCGAGGTTGGGGCCTTTCTTCAGACTAAAGACCGGTCCCGACCCAAAACGTCACCTATCCATGTTCTCCCCAGATGCTGCCTGACCCGCTGAGTTACTCAGCACTCTGTGAAACGTCACCTATCCATGTTCTCCACAGATGCTGCCTGACCCGCTGAGTTACTCCAGCCACTTTCTCTCCATTTTATTTCTCTGAAGTTTATCTTGTTTGAATGTCGACCAGTGCATGCCCTACATAAAATACGATTGTCATTGATGTTTTTGAACTTTTTTCCCATCAAGGGATCAAGACAATGCTATTATCAGACCCCTGCCCAGGAT